>CM076400.1:4572848-4951370 GCA_038363315.1 Mugilogobius chulae
ATTATAAAGGAGATATTGTGATTTTCCAAATATTTAGGAAGAAACTATGTCATATGCAGATCAATAATTTGCATTTTGTTTGTTGTAAAACACAAAAATGGTCTAAAAGATCTTAGAAAAGAAACAGGTTAATTGACTTCATGTTCAAAACTGCAGAACTGTCCCGCCTTTTAATTGTAAAATTCAATTTTAATAAGCCATAGATTTTACATGACTATGTTTTGTTGTTGGAAAGTGGCTGCAAGTCCATTTTGAATCCTTCATGTTTCACTTGGAATCTGATTTTTTTTTTTTTTGAGTAATTGCAAATAAACACAGACAAGTGGGTGGATAGGTGGTAGGTGAAGACAGGGATTTTCTGAGCACTGGAGGATCAGCTGCAAGAATACTCAAACATGCAGGAATCAATCCAAATACAACTTTGGGTAAACTAACGATGAGAGAACACTGTTGTCACAAAGTTAACTCAGAAAAGTAGATTTTATATATATGGTCCCCTTTAACATCTACAGACCTATCGGTTTAATTTTCTTATTATTTGATTGATCTTTTTTTTCTGACATAAAGCTACACCACAACATGTATGAAGACACTGCTGAGAGAAATCCTCTTAAAAGATGTAATAACTTTTTGTTTCCTATTCAGTCTTTCGGCCATGGCAGGCCACGCCCCCAAATATGATATGTTGTCGACTGTATCTACTGACAGACAAACATGTTCTTTAGTGAAGTATTCTCTTGATTTTAAAGGTTTGAACCTGTTGTCTATGGCACTCAGAAACTCACTATTCAAGACTTGATTGTAGACAGTTTACTCCTACTATAAGATTAGGTATTTATGCTGGCAACTAAACAGGAAGTGAACACATTACAACGTTCTACAGGCCAATGATATTTCAATCAGATTTAGGCAGCTAATGAATGTTGTTTCAAGGTTGTTTTTTTCTTGTAATACAAAAGGGTAGGTCAAGTCACCTCAGAAAACAACAGTTTTTACTGTTTATTTAGCAAGCAAGTTTCATAGAGAACTGTATTTCTTTTCAGAGGAGTCTTGAGAAGGGAGAGGAGAGCTAGATTTGCAGGCACAGAGAGAACATGCAAGCTCCACAAAGAAAGCCAGTATGTGTTGCTGTAGTAAGTAACAAACCTTTCTGTTTGATTTGAGAAGCAACAATGACGTGAAGATCAAATTTGGTTCTGACACCAGTTGGGGAAATGTGTAGGTTTTATATTCTATCTTCTTTCAAACACATTTTTACTTTGTTATAGACTCTTAAAGTTTGTAAATACACCAAACAAGACACTGATTCTATCAATACACGGATGATGAAAGGAAGACTTGATCATGTTTTAGAACAGCACATTGTGTACTGTTCTAGTGTGTGCCATGAATAAGCCTGAGACTCTCTTCAGACACATCTGAATAGTGCACATTCACTGCTGTGCTTACCTGTATGTCTCATTGCATAACCGCTCATTGAGACGCTCTCACTTTGTACTGCTGTGATAAAAGGCTCCGTTGTCAGCTCTAATGTGTAAAACTGGGCTGAGAAAGTTTTAATTGCCTCATACAGTACAATGATGTAATGATACTGTAACACCAGCCTGCAGCAGCCCTCAAAAGCAGGCACACATTCAAAGATGGCTGCCACTCTGCTGCTGGAAAGAAAGAAAACAGGTTTTGTGAAGGTCATTGTGCCGACTCAAACCAGATCTAAAATCTGATGTTTTTCACAGCACTTGGTGTTTTTATCTTATAACACCAGACTCTTGTTATTCCGCTGTATTTGTGTTGTTGACAGCTTTATTTGATTTAAATCTTGTGATCCTATTCAGAAATCTCACACAGAGCAAGGCTGGCTGTGTAATCCTATTTTAGTGATGACATTTCTATACATTCTACGTGAGTGTTGACTGATTTGATTGAAAACCTTCTAACAAGGTTGAAAAATTGGATAAAAACATGGATCTATGATAATTACAAGATAAGATAACCTTTGTCCCACAAACGGAAAATTACAGTGTTGCAACCAGGGCTAGGCCATTAATCGAAAAATCGAGAGATTGAATCCAACCGAATCGTCAATTATTTGTTGGTGGGTTTTTAATCGAAAGATCGAAAACAATCATTTGTCAGTAAAATTGTGAGGATATCGAGATTGATCAATATGAAAAAAAAAATGTAATCATATTTTTTTCCAAATCGGCCAGCCCTGTTGCAACACACAGTTTCCAGTGTTGGGCAGTAACGGTAAAATTGTTATACTTTACAGAGATAAAAATGTACATTTGTAATACGATATTACGGACTCTAACTGAGTTACACTACTTTCAGTTACTTTGAGGAAATCCTACATTTGTGAAGACATTGTATATTAACTCTGCTACATTTACACTTGATTACTGAACTATTCACCTTGAAGTGTTGTTTTCAAAAGAATATCAATGCAAATAATTTGTATACAAGTAACTCACATTGCAACTAATATGTCAACATACTGAAAAGAGGAATATGATAGTAATTAGCTCCTTTTGTAATGAGTTACTCCTGAGTTATTTCAAACATGCAACAAAAGCAATTGATTAGCTTTAAAATCCAACACACTATTCAGGTGGATGGAAAATGTATCATTAATTTCATATATTCATTTTCTGCTGCTTGTTCTCATCAAGGTCGAGGGTGACTAGAGCCTCTCTAGTGCCCCAATGTCCAACAAACACATAGATACAGACACAGACAGACAACCTCAGTCATTCACTAGGGAAATTCATGAAGTTACCATTGGCCCTATACATCCATGTTTTTAGAGGTGGGAAGAAGCCAGAGAACCTGCACAGAAACCACGGTAACAGGGAGATGAGTCTGTCCAGAGAGACTGGGAGATGTTGATTTGGTTTGACCCTGGATTCGATCTCCATATTGGAACTCTAACCACTCTGCAACTGTGCACCCAAGAGGGAAAAATGTAAGATTTAAAAAGAAAAAACTGTTGTGTACAATACATATGTACAGTGATCACTGAAAAGTCTGACAGGAGGAAAACAGCTCTGAACAATATACAATCACACAATGTAATAATGATATTATTGATACATTAAACTAAAACCATTGACAGATCAACTTTGTTTCAACCCAAAATAAGTGAAGTAATATTTTAAATACCAAATTAGCAGCATTTGAGTGTTTGTAGAATCTGTGTATTGAAGACTGTGTGGTGGATCTGATGCTGAATATTGGCCGGATATCGAGCGCTCTGCCACTGTGTAAGCAAAAAGCCCACATGTTGTACAAACGGTTCGCCAAACTCATGGAGATGTATTTATACTCCCCAAAATATCAGTGTAGTCTTAACCCACTGCTTTGAGGGATGACAGGAGACCATTAGAGCACATTTTTGTCTAAGAATTTTGCACTATTTTTCATCTGTGTGATTCTGTTAAGTCAACTGAGATATAGATTGAATGATCGGTATTTTATCAAAATGTCCTCAGCCAAGTCTCTGTCAGTGAAATCTTGTTTAGAGCTCAGTCTTGGAGGAGCAGCTTCTTATAGAATGGAAGAATAAAAGAGGTAATGTGTATATACATACAACTGGAGTCCAGGTCAAGGTCGTCTTTTCATGGACCTAAGCAGCAGAAAGAAACAAATCATTTAAATGAAGAGAGTCAAATGCGTATATATTTTAGCACACACACAAATATTTTACATTTCATATAAAACCCAATGTTTGATCGATAACTAGTGATGGGTGCTAAAGCCAAACCAGATCGCTATTTCAATTGTATCACAATTTTATATTTTTGTATTGCTTTTAATAAGTAAATAAAGTCATCTTATTGAATAGCTAAGTCTAACTGACACTCCAAAAGAGTTTGTTTGAGCTCCAAACACCATTAAATATAAGTAATCAGGACATAACAAAAAAAAAAAAGGGTGGGCTGACAATTTGATTGCATTATGATTTTATAATGCTCAGGTGCATCTATAACAACTTAGTATTACAACAGGCCCTTTGACTTCATGTTAAAAATATTATTATTATTTTTTTTTCAATCGATCAATTTTTATTTCGGGCTGACTGCCATACACAAATACATTTTTAACAACAAACAAACAAACAAACAAAAACAGACAAATGTACACTGGAAAGGGAGTGGGAAGAAGTAAAACCTATATACCCCACCATTTTACATTAATTTATATGGTTACACATCCTTAGTTACAACTGTAATTTGAAGTGCTGTTTTTCTAGATAAATGTTATCTATGCAAAATATTTACTTGAAGAAATAGGTATTGTAGTTATTTTACAATATTATGATAAACATAACAGGACAATTATGCACGGAATCAACTTCTTCCATCAAACTGTATCGTAAAAAAAAAAAACAGTTTCTTTGTAACTCACAATAAACCCATGTATTGTTGTACAATTTTAAGTTGCATCCCTAAACTTTTCCACAGTCGAACTCCACATACAGACGCACACATACGTACAGGCTGTATTTTAAAATTACAATATCCTCTCAAGTTGTAGCAGCTCTCACTTTCCTGGAAAAGCTCCTGAATATTGCTGGTAGTGCATTCTTACTGACTTTGTACATCACTTGCGCCGTTACCAACTCTACAATATCATTTATTTTGAACCTTTTGACTGCAAGAATAGTTTGTTAGTGTGTTCCAAATATTCGGCCTTATGAAGAATCCTGACTGCACATAAACGAAGAGATTCAAAATGCAACACATACTTTGCTTTATTTATTTGATAGGCCCTGCTTCATTTGAACAGTTTATGCATATTAGTGATTATTTACAGATTTTAAGTTTGAAAATGTGGCTTCATGATGTATCACACTTTCAAGTTCAAGAAAGTGGGTGGGGACAGATGGCAGATAAAGCATACAGTCAACCAAAATATAACTAAGAGGGAAGTAATTTCGATCAGTATGACCCCTTTAAACATACAATATTTGTAGAAATGTCCAGGACGTTCCTGAGCCATTGTGAACCTTGTTCAAAGAGACATTCAGAATATAATTCAGATTTTTTCTTATACAAATACTGTACATCAGTATAAAAAGATGTGCATCTCAGACCTAAAATGAGCTTAAGGTAGGTCAGACTTAACCAGACCGTGAGTTGTGTAAAAAAAAGTACTGGGTAAAAAAAGTCTGCCATGAGCCTCCACAGTGTGATGAGTGCAGCGAGGCGGTTGTTCCTTTCTCATTATTCATTTGAACATGAGAACACATGTAAGCATGATACATAATACATCGACATGTCAGGGAGGAGACGAGCCTTTCAAAGAGAATCTATTTCATAAATCTTAACCTATCCTCCTGACTCACACTTGTTAGGGCTGTTTTCTGCGTACACTGATTAATAAGCAAACAAGCAGGCTTTTCTGAGTTTGTCATGAATAGTTGGTGAATTCTCAGGTTAGGGAGGGTCACTTTGTCTTTTAAATACAAGTCTAGGAATAATTATAATGTTGGAACCTGATACAAAAGCACAGTTGGACCACAGAAATCGGACTTCTCACAAATACCTGCTATTAGACAAATTGCAGTGCGGGCACGCTTTCTGGTTTCCTTTTGCGGCCACATGGCATAGACATTCATAAGAAAATAGTCCAGAAATGAAGGGCAATCATGGCTGGTGCGAAAGGCAAACCCAAACACCACAAATGTGCTGTGTAATTTTGTGAAAAACATTTTACCAAAGGTTTATTTACTACTCTACACTTTTGGTAACTTGGTGCCCTGAGCCAAGTCTGACCTGGCTCACACCAGAGATATGTGTGAGCCTTTGGAAAAAGACAAAATATCCTGAGTCAAAGGCACAGGCACCATTCCCTCCACACATGCACAAATTGTCTCTGTGTACAAGATTTTAGTAATTCTGTTAAAACAGGTAGGCGTTATGTACCTTGACTTCTGCCCAAACCACAACGCTGCTCTGTGATCGGTCCAACAAGCCGTGTGGCAGAGGTCAGGCTCGATGGATTATTACTGCAAAATGTTTTAAATTTCAGTTTTGTATTATTAGTCAGCTTGTGAATTTAACTGTGGGTCTGCAGGTGAGCTGCAGGTGGGCGGCACTGCCAGCAGAGCACCTGAAGCCCTCACGGGTGTGATGGAAGTGGTTTGTGAACTCTCAGATACGCATCTCAAGAATCCTTCTGGCAGAACCAGGGTTACTAGATTTTATTCATAAATGTTTAACCAAATGTCATTTCAAAGACTAGTTTTGTCTGATTTAGAATATTCTACAGTTGTTTGGTAAAATGTTTTGAATAATCAAAGTTGCATGTCTGCTCTAAAATATACTTTTAAAGCTTGTTTTGCTAAAATGCATGAGCAGCTCTCTGGACTTGTGAAGGATCGATGCAAAAACAAACTTTTAAAGAATATTTAAACTCATACCATCTTCTACCAAAAACCACCATCCTTATTCCTCGAAGTTCTACCAGGTTTTTAGAGGAGCAGCGCTTCTCTCAGCTAAATGTGAAACAAGCCAGAGCCAACATGTTTAGGGGAGAAATAGAATCATTTACTACACAAGAGAATAAACCGGCTCCAGCTTCACAAAACAAGTCATGCATTATTTAACTCAATGTATGAATTGTTGTGAATATGGCTGAAACACGCTGGTTTGTAAATGAATAAATAAGACATTCCTGGTTTCAAAAGCATCTACTCTTGTTTTATGCTGTGATTTGATTTGATTGTGTAACATTTAAAATGAGCCCAGTGAAACTAGCTGATGGAATCTAAAAACAAGATGAATCAATTCGGCTTTTTTTATGATGCCCTTGCCGAATGATTACAACTCTAGTAAAAGTCATTAGTCGTCAGTCATCTCTTATTTTATTCAGACCAAAATGTTTGGCTGATTTTGATCATATTTGCACTCAAGTGTTTAAATTAAGTTCTAATTAACACATATTAGTCTTTGCCTTGACAATGGGGGAAATATGCTAAAACTGGTAAATAAACCAATAAATGGCTCTTAATGCTTGTGCAAAGCTTTAAGAAAAACATACATAAGCATATCAGCAGAAGCCTGGCTTTACAGAATGTCGACATCCAAAGCTTCTTCTAAAACATTTGCTATAAAACGATGAGAGCTGTGCCATTATAAAGCCAATTAAAACTTTTCATCACACAGACAGCTGAAGTGAACTCTAATCCAGTCAGTGTGTGAGTAAATTACCCTGTTTGTCCCTCTGACCCAAAAAGAGCACGCCATTTATTTTTGCTGTCACTTCTCCCTTAAAAACAATAAACATATGCCGTCCCCATGGAGACGCTCCTCCGGACATGGGGCTAATTGCCTTTTGAGTTTTACCTCCGTGGACAGATGTAATGAAACTGGGAATAGTGTTTTGGCCTTTAGATGAGAAAATAATCTGTTGCTTGTAATTGACTGTGGAAAGGGTGTTGCCGTTTTATTCTGCTGGGAAAAGCAAATGATTTCTGACCACTGGTAATGAGTTGGGTCATTTTGTGATGTGCCTAGCTTATATAGCCTTAAGCCGTCTCCATAGCGATCACCCGCCCCGCATATTTCAGTCTAATTAATTGACAAAGCTGTGAAAAGAAACTTGTACTTCTGCAAAGCAATGCCAAGGTTTCACACAAGCCTGTAATTCCATCAGCCTGGCTAACTTTGTCTCAGAAATAAAGCCGAAAAAACATATTTTTTTCTTTTTTTTTTGGATGAACTCCAGACTGTAATGGCAGCCTCCTTGGCCCGTGCCCTCTCCTCTTCACACTGCGGCTGATGGAAATTGGTGTTGCAGATTTTGGTTTAATCAGACAAAACATGACTGTGCAACAATAAAACAGGCGTTACTGCAGCCTGGATAGATCACAATATGTTTTTAACCACAAGTGTTTATGTTAACCGTGCATGTTTTTGAAGGTGGGAGGAAGCTGGAGTACCTGGACAGAACCCACAGTGACACAGGGAGAACATGCAGACAGCTCATGAGATGTTGACTTGACTAGAAAGCCAGACCTGTAACCACTCTGCTACCGCGCACTCATATGTAAAAGAGATTTTTATAAGCTCCTCTTGATTCTATTT
The DNA here is from genome assembly GCA_038363315.1 of Mugilogobius chulae. Lineage (NCBI taxonomy): Eukaryota > Metazoa > Chordata > Actinopteri > Gobiiformes > Gobiidae > Mugilogobius > Mugilogobius chulae. Next base: position 4,580,939 of record CM076400.1, read on the forward strand.
TAAAAAAATCACTCAAATACTTACTTCTACACTGACACACTCATCACCAGACTTCTGTATTTTCAAAAGCTTCAAGCACATTTTACTAGGAGTTTTTTCTATATAACTATTTATATTAAGGACATTTTCAAATCTATTGAATTACTACGTATAATTTAAAAACACTTGCCTACAACTCGCATTTTTTTAAATTCTTTTTCTGAGAATGTCCTAAAATGACTGATGCTTTGTCCGTAGAATTTGCCAATTACAAACTCCTTTTTGTTGCTGGCAGTGGGATAAAGAGCAACAGTTCCACATCATTCTGAACCAAAGAAAGAGAGAAAATAGTTCTTCTTGAAGAAGCAACATTTGTTTCAAGTGTGAAATTCTCTAAGATTTGAGAAAAAGCTTTTGTTCTTTTTAAAACAGAAATGTTCGAATATTTTTTCTTGTTACAAAATATGCTTTTCACCTATTCGGTGCCTGTTTTTTTTTTTTTTTTTACAATTTATATGTATTCATAATAGCATGGCCTATTACAAGTGCATTTTTGAAAGTTGATTTTAATATTGATAGTCACTTCAATATATTACAGAAAGGAAACATTATTGTAGGCTTGAATAAAATCAAGTGTGTGTCATGTAGTTTGTAATATCTTAAAGAAAGAAACCTATTGTATATGTATCCACAAAATGAACTGATACTTTGCCTAGAGGAGAACTTCCTTTGGTTGTTTCCATGAAAAAGCTGCTTCTTTGAATACATTTTTCATGTCATAACACACAATTCTCACTGTTAACAGGGTTTTAATTATTATTCTACTTAGTCGTAGTTTACTTTTGACCTCCAGAAAGTACACAGTGCCCATTTATGCAGTTTCAAGACCTTTTAAATCAGATTGCTCTTTTTAAATGATTGACCTCAAAAAAATAAAAAATAAATAAATAAATAAATCACTACTGAAAGAGCTTGCCTGACCAGTCAGCCCCTCCTACATTCTGTTTGAATGCAGAAGGGTCTGAAACCGGAGCCTCGGCCAATAATTTCTCCGTCCAATGTTAGGATGATCCAATCAAGCACGGCGATTCTGACACGTGACACTAAAAAATAGGGAAGTTGCTTGCAAGCCCCATTTCAAAACATTCAAGAAGGCGAACGTAGCTGATTCGGCTTGTGCTTCGGTTTTGAACAATGAACGTATCAACTCCTTAAAACCTGAGCAGCAAACTGTGTTGAGGGGCTTCAGACTGAAAAAATCCTCGCGCTACATGTTTACAAAAATATCGTGTCGCTGTTTGGTGGAATTTCCGGGTTTTCTGTGATTGGTTGACTCAGCGCTCGGAAAATCCGCTACCGAAATTAAACCTCGGCGCTCCGCTCCCAGACCATCACGGTTTGTAAAGTGTCTGTCAAAGCGTGTAGGGACTGGCTGATCAGGCAATGAAGAGCAAGACTGAGGGTTCACTTAATTTAACAGGATCATCATGAAAAAAAAACTGCTCTGGCAAAACATCACCATAAAACATAATACGGCAGCTATAGTATCGTCTGTTTTTTTTTTTCAAAGACTCCTGTCTGATTAGCCACCAGAGCAATGGCTAATATAATACAAACTACCAGATCATTTTGCTGTAGTGCCTATACTGTTTAGGCAGTAAAGGCACAGTAGGCAAATGCTAAGGGTGCAGAATGAGGAGAGGTGCACCAGCTGAGGTTTGCTGATGCTGAGCTCAGACACTGAAGTCTTATGAAATCTTGCCTGAATGCTGGCTCTGGTCACTCCGAACACTAATCACTACAAGTATGTGTCCTTTTCCAGTCCTCTCACTGTGTCCTCTCTCTGTGTGCTCAAGGCACTTGCTGAGTTAGTTGATTCTTTTAGTCAATTGCCAGTTACTTGCCTGGAGTTTGGCTCATGTCCTTTCCCTGTTTTACTGCAGCCTGCCAAAAGTGCTGCCCGATGCCTACGCAGCCGTGTTGTTTACAAACACTAAATGTCTATAGCCAGCCATTATCCTCATATATACATTTGGCATATGCTGTCTAAGGTCTTGTATAAATCGCACACTAGTGTTAGCACAGCTCCTGTTTAAATATGGACGTTTCTGTTCCAACCTTCAAACACCTTCGATTAGTGGTAAGCACTTGCTATATACCATCCTTACAACCACACAGCACTCAGTCTAACTTTAATTAATACCTCCTCCCAGCTACCTCCCATGTAAACTTAATACCACTGTCTTCTGCCTTTGCACAGTGTGTCTGTCAAAGCGCTATTGTAGGACTGGCTGGTCAGCAAGTGAATATATACCTCCTAGCTCGGTAGTCTCTACCAAGCCCTAGCAACAAAACCCCCTGGAGATGGTCCACAGGTGCACCTGCGGCCGATCCTACTGCCTCTGAGGAAGATGCCCCAGAGGCAGAAGATGGCCTTCAAAATTGCCAAGAGGACAATAATTTCCTCTTACTGGGACAATACAAGTTTTACCTAACCAACCTATTTAATTATCCTTCTCACAGATGTCTAGGCACGTCTCAGACAACATCTCCAAAATAAGCTCCAGGTTTAGTGAAATTGTAGCGAAGGATTTGACCGTATTGGCACGACTATGTTTTTGATCATGGTGGAAACTACCGTGTCAGCCAGTTGGCCCTTTAAATTTAGAAGCTGTCGGGTGCTATTGACTTGATTAATGTTAAGCGTTATTGAGGACAAGTTGAAAAACAAGGAGAAACGGCAGACTCCACACAGAAAGGTCCGATCAGGTTCCAAGCAAGTCTTGCACAGTTCATGTGGTGCTCGCGAACAGCGCTCTTCCACCCATAAAAACCCCTCCAGTCTTGCCCTTAATGTCCCCTTGATGGAAAATAATAAACAAGCGACAAACAAACAAAAAAATGTAAAAACATTTAAAAGTAGTTTTATAACAGCTATTTTCTTTTTTACCCATTTAATATGAAGCCATATATTACTTCAGTTTGTAGAATGTTAAACTAATGGAGATTTAATAATGCCTTCAATTACTAAAATAGCTGTTAATTAAATCATGTTCCAATCAACTATTAGAGTATAGATAAAATTTACCAGTACCTGATGCAGCGCAGTGTGGCTCTGTTCTTACGAACTACTTCTTTCCTTTTTAAAAAACCGTTTTTGTAAATTTGGAAATGGTCGCTATTTATTATGTTAAAGTACTTTCCTCCCCCTCTACCTTCCAGGCACTCAACAGTGCTCTTACAATTCTAAAAATAAATTGAACGGCACCAAACAAACGCACCCGAGTGTACGCTGACATGAGCAAGATTTCACCACAAGTGTCTTGCCCAAAGACACAAAGGACAATCTTTTATCAAACTGTGACACCTGTGTTCCAGTGGTTCTCCACCAATTACTACAAAAAGGCACCCTTAAAATCTAAAAACTTATAGCTTCTGAAAGATCTTGACTAGGAGCCAAGGCTTTCAAACAAGCATGTTACATGTCCATGGCTTATAGTATTACCTACAAGACGTTCTGCTCCTAAACTAAAAGACGTCAATCAAGAAAACCAAAACAGTAAAATGGCTTACCACAAGATGTCTTATGTTTTATAACAAAAAAAAATAATTGACCAAGCAAACAAAGCAAAGGCTGTCTGGCTACCTCGCAACAACATGCAAAGACAAGTTGAATTAATTATTAATAAAAAATCTAAAAGTGTATTAAGATCTTCCTAATAACCTTCCATTGTGTGGATGAATTTTAGCTTCCCAAAGAATACAAGTCGTGATGCAAATGACAAAACATGAAACAAAGCATCAGTTCTCTGCCAAGTAATAAGAGCCTAGACATTTAAGCTAAGGTCATATTCATATGTAGCTATTCATCCATGATAATACTTGACACTACACCCCGAACCCGAATACTGCACAAAACAAAAAAAAAGGACAAAATAAAAACCTTTTATGCTATTGTGATGTGGAGTGCAGCAAACTATTATTTAATTACTAGCGACTTCCACTGGCATGGTTTGTTAAAGGGCCTAGCATCAAGCTAAAAGTAAAAACCACCGTCTGACATACCAAACCCTAAGACTAACTAAAACCTCCCATAATACCAAACTTCTTATTAACTTCCGGCGTTGTGTGGGAGAGTTTCTTGTCGTATGGATTCATCAGACAACTGCCAGAGATTCAAAGCACGCATAATTATAAAGCAATACCCGTCTGTGAATGTCACATACCAGACGCCCGAGTCGAGTTCCTAAGTCCCGTAATCCTATAGCTAATATAAGCGCTTAAAACCCAATGTGCCATTAATTAGGTCCATCTAGCATTTAGATGTCGTTAAATGAATTCTTTTCATCAGTTAGGGGGAATGAGATGATACAAGACGATAAGTAACAAATCAAAATTTTACTTGACGAATAATAATGTAAAATAAAAGGAAACCCTTGACAAGGCGTGGCTTATTCAAGGCCTAAATAGTGGTGAAAAACTGCAAAACACAGTGAGTTTTGAAAGCCCACTACATAAAAGGGCTCTTGACTAAAATATTCCATAAAAAATCATTCAGTAGAGAAAAATTTCTGAAATAAAGTGGGCTGTAAAGCAGATGTGGCTGAATGTCATTAACAGACACTGCCGAGGGCGAAAATATCAACCTGCAGATAGTCATTGAAGCTTCTATAAAACAAAGTGCATTTTTTCCATCTTGGTCAATAATGTATTCTTCGTTGCAGTTTCATGTTTTATAAGGTATGTTTAGGCTAGGACATATGCTTTGTTACAATAAGATATCATGATCAAGGTCCGATCTTTCAAACAATTAAATAACTAGGAAGAGTCCTCAGAGAATAATGCAATATATGATATCCCCAAAATTCTGATTGACCCCTGAGCGATGAGCGACGAATATATTACAGTATTCTTTTAAAAAAATCCAAAATATCCTCTTTTTAAACTTTGTCTGTTTTACGCACGATCATTTTAGAGGCCTTTGCAACTTGCGAAGGATCTCTATCTGAGGAAGCCTAAATTTCCAGCCTGCTCTGTACTTTAGCCGCTAGCATATGACCCACCATACAGAAAATCCACGTACTGACCTGCGCACAGCTCCCATCATGGCTCCCACAACCAAAAAAGTCAGACAGAAGAGCCGTTATTTATAATTATTCTTTATTTTTATTACCATGAGACCAGGAGGTTAAAGCAAATCATATAACCATTATCCATATTAAAAGATACCCTATCGCCAAAAACCCCTAAAGTAATTTTCATCGGCACCTGTTAAAAACCAAAACACCAATTCATAGCCTACAAAAAGAAGCATACAGATATTCAGTTAAAACTGAAAAAATATATATACATCTTTACAACAATAATAGGAAAGGGACAAACAAAAAACTCAGCTTAGGGCCACATTTTGATGCATTTGCAATAACCACTTTTAGTAATAATTTCAAAAGATAAATAGAAGGAGAGCTTCTCTCACTGACTAGGCACTGAGTTCCTATGTGAGGCACGGGAAAAAATTGAATATTAAGAACGCCTGATAAATTTATTCCCCTCTAGACGTACTCTCTGCGATCATTTGTTAGACGGCACAGAAATAAATAAAAGAAAAGAGGCAAGCTATGCCATGTATAAGTTGCTGAGGAAATGGTAATATCAAAATAAAAATGATGATATATTTTAGGAGGTTTCCCAACTGAGAGTTATATTTAATTGGAGATGTGACCCAATGTAAAAGGCAAAAAATAACTTCGGGGCTTATGTTACTATAAGACGTAGCTCTAAAAGAGATTTGTAAATAAAAGATGTAAAATTCTTGCATAAATCTCATACCAGACGTAAAAATATCGTATGGAATTTAACCCTTTTTTTAAGTGATGGAGGAGCTTTAGTCATTTTAAATCTCCTCGAGTTGGGTTCTTATATGCATTAGGCCAACTGATGATCTTACTATGGTATTCTAGTACATCCCGCCCTAGCCTTGAAATGTACTTTGTTTAAAGTTGGTCTAGATGAGTTTAAATCGTGAAATATATCTCTGCGTCTATTTCTTTATAGATCATTTCTCCAATCGATCCAGCTCAGTAGATGGCAATACTACTATGTAACTATTCGACAGATCAAAATCTTATTATGCAGGACGGAGCGCCAACTATATTTGCAGGGACCATTTAGGCTTTCTAGCATTCAATATATTGAGAAAAATCAACGTCTCTTTGGTTCGCATCCTAAAACCATCCTCACCTTTCCCATTGACGCTTGATTAAATTACAAAAAGGGCGTGGCCAAGACTTTGAAGCCTAAAACCAGTAGAGGTAAATATCAGATGTTTGATAACAATACTTGAACAAAGATAGCTGATTTTTTGAACAAAATTTACATTTTTCTGAAAAAGTTTTAAAAATCAAACTGGTTTTGAATAAAAAATATTAAGGTTTGATCACATCAGTGTGTTAAAAAAAATGTCGGTCCAATGTAACATAATCTGACTTATTAAAAGGGCATTCTAAATTCTCATATGCCATCCAAAATGAATTGAGGAATGAGAATCATATATTTTCGTATTCCTTTCAACAATTTGTTTTTTTAGCATTTTTTTGTATTGTTGGTACAACCTCTATGGGTAAAAGGATGCGCTTGCTCTCAAAAAAAGGAGCTAATATTGCAGCGATATGTATCATAGTCATCTGGAGCGATGAAAATAGTAGGTCATGCAAAAACTCTTAGTGTTGAAAAGAGGATTTTACTACCAAAATAAACATCCCCATGAAGACACAAACTAGCACCTGAAACCAGAATAAAAAGCAGAAATTTCAACTATTGACCCTAGATGCATTCAATAAAATGAACCGCAGCCTAAAAACAAGCCTTGATAATTACTTTATAATGTGCTTATTAATTCCATTTGCCTTGGTCATTCATCATCATTCCTCACAAGTCTCATATCCGGTTTTCGGTCTTCATAAAGATGCTAACCTAACAAGAATCCCGGTCTCCTTTGTGCGCCCTGGATCTAGTAAGTTTTCACGAGCCTGATGGACTGCTGCAGAATGCATTGCTCACGCCAGTATTAATTAAAGGACCTTGATCATAAATATTTTTATGAGCTGACGGTGCAGTTATTGGCCCAAACTGTTTCTTTTACAGCATTCTCATTCCTCCCGCGTCTCCCTATTAATTCTTGCTTGGGTGTTTACTTACTTGATGCTAGCCCTTTAAACATGCCAGTGAAAGTCGCTTTTAAAATAATAGTTTATCTGCACTACCCCATCAGTAATTATTTTGCTCTTGTTCCTTTTGTGGTGGCATTCAGTGAAAGTCAAATGGAAATGACAAATGAGCCATTGAGAGCTTCATGTTGCAGTGATCAGCTTTGCAAAACAGAACAAATCTAACTTGTTTATAAATCTCCATTTTGGCTCAGACTGCTGCATATGAAAGATCTGTCTGAATGACTTTGAATGCACATTATTTAAGTATTTATACGTGTGCCTCATTATTGCAGAGTCAGAACTATAGCAACTAGGACACTGGGGAGTTTGTGAAGAGCCACAAACTGCTTTGTCCTCATATAACCGGCTTACATTTTAAGTAATAGCAACTTCTAATTTAAGGGCCAAGAGTTAAAAGTTAATGGCACCAAATGCAGTTGTTATGACACGGGTTACAGTTACAGTTACTGAAGAGGAGGAGTTAATTAAAAATAATGAGTGCTGTGTCTGGGTTATTGTAATGTGGATATAGAGCTGCTTACCCAAAGGTGTTTGAAGGTTTGGAACAGAAACGTCCATATTTAAACAGGAGCTGTGCTAACACTAGTGTGCGATTTATACAAGACCTTAGACAGCATATGCCAAATGTATATATGAGGATAATGGCTGGCTATAGACTCATTTAGTGTTTGTAAACAACACGGCTGCGTAGGCATTCGGGCAGCACTTTGGCAGGCTGCAGTAAAACAGGGAAAAGACATGAGCCAAACTCCAGGCAAGTAACTGGCAATTGACTAAAAGAATCAACTAACTCAGCAAGTGCCTTGAGCACACAGAGAGAGGACACAGTGAGAGGACTGGAAAAGGACACATACTTGTAGTGATTAGTGTTCGGAGTGACCAGAGCCAGCATTCAGGCAAGATTTCATAAGACTTCAGTGTCTGAGCATCAGCAAACCTCAGCTGCTGTGCACCTCCCTCTCATCTGCACCCTTAGCATTTGCCTACTGTGCCTTTACTGCCTAAACAGTATAGGCACTACAGCAAAAATGATCTGGTAGTTTGTATTATATTAGCCATTGCTCTGGTGGCTAATCAGACAGGAGTCTTTGAAAAAAAAAAACAGACGATACTATAGCTGCCGTATTATGTTTTATGGTGATGTTTTGCCAGAGCAGTTTTTGTTTTTTCATGATGATCCTGTTAAATTAAGTGAACCCTCAGTCTTGCTCCTTCATTGCCTGATCAGCCAGTCCCTACACGCTTTGACAGACACTTTACAAACCGTGATGGTCTGGGAGCGGAGCGCCGAGGTTTAATTTCGGTAGCGGATTTTTCAACCAATCACAGAAAACCCGCCACCAAAACAGCGACACGATATTTTGTAAACATGTAGCGCGAGGATTTTTTCAGTCTGAAGCCCCTCAACACAGTTTGCTGCTCAGGTTTTAAGGAGTTGATACGTTCATTGTTCAAAACCGAAGCACAAGCCGAATCAGCTACGTTCGCCTTCTTGAATGTTTTGAAATGGGGCTTGCAAGCAACTTCCTATTTTTAGTGTCACGTGTCAGAATCGCCGTGCTTGATTGGATCATCCTAACATTGGACGGAGAAATTATTGGCCGAGGCTCCGGTTTCAGACCCTTCTGCATTCAAACAGAATGTAGGAGGGGCTGACTGGTCAGGCAAGCTCTTTCAGTAGTGATTTATTTATTTATTATATTTTTATTTTTTTGAGGTCAATCATTTAAAAAGAGCAATCTGATTTAAAAGGTCTTGAAAACTGCATAAATGGGCACTGTGTAACTTTCTGGAGGTCAAAAGTAAACTACGACTAAGTAGACATAAATAATTAAAACCCTGTTAACAGTGAGAATTGTGTGTTATGACATGAAAAATGTATTCAAAGAAGCAGCTTTTTCATGGAAACAACCAAAGGAAGTTCTCCTCTAGGCAAAGTATCAGTTCATTTTGTGGATACATATACAATAGGTTTCTTTCTTTAAGATATTACAAACTACATGACACACACTTGATTTTATTCAAGCCTACAATAATGTTTCCTTTCTGTAATATATTGAAGGACTATCAAATATAAATATAACTTTCAAAAATGCACTTGTAATAGGCCATGCTATTATGATACATTATAAATTGTAAAAAAAAAAAAAAAACAGGACCGGAATAGGTTGAAAAGCATATTTGTAACAAGAAAAAATATTCGAACATTTCTGTTTTAAAAAGAACAAAAGCTTTTTCTCAAATCTTAGAGAATTTTCACACTTGAAAACAAATGTTGCTTCTTCAAGAAGAACTATTTTCTCTCTTCTTTGGTTCAGAATGATGTGGAACTGTTGCTCTTTATCCCACTGCCAGCAACAAAAAGGAGTTTGTAATTGGCAAATTCTACGGACAAAGCAATCAGTCATTTTAGGACCATTCTCAGAAAAGAATTTAAAAAATGCGAGTTGTAGGCAAGTGTTTTTAAATTATACGTAGTAATTCAATAGATTTGAAAATGTCCTTAAATATAATAGTTATATAGAAAAAACTCCTAGTAAAATGTGCTGAAGCTTTTGAAAATACAGAAGTCTGGTGATGAGTGTGTCAGTGTAGAAGTAAAGTATTTGAGTGATTTTTTAAAATAGAATCAAGAGGAGCTTATAAAAATCTCTTTTACATATGAGTGCGCGGTAGCAGAGTGGTTTACAGGTCTGGCTTTCTAGTCAAGTCAACATCTCATGACTGTCTGCATGTTCTCCCTGTGTCACTGTGGGTTCTGTCCAGGTACTCCAGCTTCCTCCCACCTTCAAAAACATGCACGGTTAACACATAAACACTTGTGGTTAAAAACATATGTGATCTATCCAGGCTGCAGTAACGCCTGTTTTATTGTTGCCACAGTCATGTTTTGTCTGATTAAACCAAATCTGCAACACCAATTTCCATCAGCCGCAGTGTGAAGAGGAGAGGGCACGGGCCAAGGAGGCTGCCATTACAGTCTGGAGTTCATCCAAAAAAAAGAAAAAAATATGTTTTTTCGGCTTATTTCTGAGACAAAGTTAGCCAGGCTGATGGAATTACAGGCTTGTGTGAAACCTTGGCATTGCTTTGCAGAAGTACAAGTTTCTTTTCACAGCTTTGTCAATTAATTAGACTGAAATATGCGGGGCGGGTGATCGCTATGGAGACGGCTTAAGGCTATATAAGCTAGGCACATCACAAATGACCCAACTCATTACCAGTGGTCAGAAATCATTTGCTTTTCCCAGCAGAATAAAACGGCACACCTTTCCACAGTCAATTACAAGCAACAGATTATTTTCTCATCTAAAGGCCAAAACACTATTCCCAGTTTCATTACATCTGTCCCACGGAGGTAAAACTCAAAAGGCAATTAGCCCCATGTCCCGGAGGAGCGCTCCATGGGGACGGCATATGTTTATTGTTTTTAAGGGAGAAGTGACAGCAAAAATAAATGGCGTGCTCTTTTTGGGTCAGAGGGACAAACAGGGTAATTTACTCACACACTGACTGGATTAGAGTTCACTTCAGCTGTCTGTGTGATGAAAAGTTTTAATTGGCTTTATAATGGCACAGCTCTCATCGTTTTATAGCAAATGTTTAGAAGAAGCTTTGGATGTCGACATTCTGTAAAGCCAGGCTTCTGCTGATATGCTTATGTATGTTTTTCTTAAAGCTTGCACAAGTATTAAGAGCCATTTATTGGTTTATTTGCCAGTTTTAGCATATTTCCCCTATTGTCAAGGCAAAGACTAATATGTGTTAATTAGAACTTAATTTAAACACTTGAGTGCAAATATGATCAAAATCAGCCAAACATTTTGGTCTGAATAAAATAAGAGATGACTGACGACAGTTTTACTAGAGTTTTAATCATTCGGCATGGGCATCATAAAAAAAGCCGTATTGATTAATCTTGTTTTTAGATTCCATCAGCTAGATTCGCTGGGCTCATTTTAATGTTACCAATCAAATCAAATCACAGCATAAAACAAGAGTAGATGCTTTTATTTATTCATTTACAAACCAGCGTGTTTCAGCCATATTCACAACAATTCATACATTGAGTTAAATAATGCATGACTTATTTTGTGAAGCTTAAGGAGCCGGTTTATTCTCTTGTGTAGTAAATGATTCTATTTCTCCACTAAACATGTTGGCTCTGGCTTGTTTCACATTTAGCTGAGAGAAGCGCTGCTCCTCTAAAAACCTGGTAGAACTTCGAGAATATGGATGGTGGTTTTTGGTAGAAGATGGTGTAGTTTAAATATTCTTTAAAAGTTTGTTTTGCATCGATCCTTCACAAGTCCAGAGAGCTGCTCATGCATTTTAGCAAAACAAGCTTTAAAAGTATATTTTAGAGCAGACATGCAACTTTGATTATTCAAAACATTTTACCAAACAACTGTAGAATATTCTAAATCAGACAAAACTAGTCTTTGAAATGACATTTGGTTAAGCATTTATGAATAAAAATCTAGTAACCCTGGTTCTGCCAGAAGGATTCTTGAGATACGTATCTGAGAGTTCACAAACCACTTCCATCACACCCGTGAGGGCTTCAGGTGCTCTGCTGGCAGTGCCGCCCACCTGCAGCTCACCTGCAGACCCACAGTTAAATTCACAAGCTGACTAATAATTACAAAACTGAAATTTAAACATTTTGCGGTACTAATCCATCGAGCCTGACCTCTGCCACACGGCTTGTTGGACCGATCACAGAGCAGCGTTGTGGTTTGGGCAGAAGTCAAGGTACATAACGCCTACCTGTTTTAACAGAATTACTAAAATCTTGTACACAGAGACAATTTGTGCATGTGTGGAGGGAATGGTGCCTGTGCCTTTGACTCAGGATATTTTGTCTTTTTCCAAAGGCTCACACATATCTCTGGTGTGAGCCAGGTCAGACTTGCTCAGGGCACCAAGTTACCAAAAGTGTAGAGTAGTAAATAAACCTTTGGTAAAATGTTTTTCACAAAATTACACAGCACATTTGTGGTGTTTGGGTTTGCCTTTCGCACCAGCCATGATTGCCCTTCATTTCTGGACTAATTTTCTTATGAATGTCTATGCCATGTGGCCGCAAAAGGAAACCAGAAAGCGTGCCCGCACTGCAATTTGTCTAATAGCAGGTATTTGTGAGAAGTCCGATTTCTGTGTCCAACTGTGCTTTTGTATCAGGTTCCAACATTATAATTATTCCTAGACTTGTATTTAAAAGACAAAGTGACCCTCCCTAACCTGAGAATTCACCAACTATTCATGACAAACTCAGAAAAGCCTGCTTGTTTGCTTATTAATCAGTGTACGCAGAAAACAGCCCTAACCAGTGTGAGTCAGGAGGATAGGTTAAGATTTATGAAATAGATTCTCTTTGAAAGGCTCGTCTCCTCCCTGACATGTCGATGTATTATGTATCATGCTTACATGTGTTCTCATGTTCAAATGAATAATGAGAAAGGAACAACCGCCTCGCTGCACTCATCACACTGTGGAGGCTCATGGCAGACTTTTTTTACCCAGTACTTTTTTTACACAACTCACGGTCTGGTTAAGTCTGACCTACCTTAAGCTCATTTTAGGTCTGAGATGCACATCTTTTTTATACTGATGTACAGTATTTGTATAAGAAAAAATCTGAATTTTATTCTGAATGTCTCTTTGAACCAAGGTTCACAATGGCTCAGGAACGTCCTGGACATTTCTACAAATATTGTATGTTTAAAGGGGTCATACTGATCGAAATTACTTCCCTCTTAGTTATATTTTGGTTGACTGTATGCTTTATCTGCCATCTGTCCCCACCCACTTTCTTGAACTTGAAAGTGTGATACATCATGAAGCCACATTTTCAAACTTAAAATCTGTAAATAATCACTTATATGCATAAACTGTTCAAATGAAGCAGGGCCTATCAAATAAATAAAGCAAAGTATGTGTTGCATTTTGAATCTCTTCGTTTATGTGCAGTCAGGATTCTTCATAAGGCCGAATATTTGGAACACACTAACAAACTATTCTTGCAGTCAAAAGGTTCAAAATTAAATGATATTGTAGAGTTGGTAACGGCGCAAGTGATGTACAAAGTCAGTAAGAATGCACTACCAGCAAATATTCAGGAGCTTTTCCAGGAAAGTGAGAGCTGCTACAACTTGAGAGGATATTGTAATTTTAAAATACAGCCTGTACGTATGTGTGCGTCTGTATGTGGAGTTCGACTGTGGAAAAGTTTAGGGATGCAACTTAAAAATGTACAACAATACATGGGTTTATTGTGAGTTACAAAGAAACTGTTTTTTTTTTTTACGATACAGTTTGATGGAAAGAAGTTGATTCCGTGCATAATTGTCCTGTTATGTTTATCATAATATTGTAAAATAACTACAATACCTATTTCTTCAAGTAAATATTTTGCATAGATAACATTTATCTAGAAAAACAGCACTTCAAATTACAGTTGTAACTAAGGATGTGTAACCATAAAATTAATGTAAAATGGTGGGGTATATAGGTTTTACTTCTTCCCACTCCCTTTCCAGTGTACATTTGTCTGTTTTGTTTGTTTGTTTGTTTGTTTTGTTTGTTTGTTTGTTTGTTTTTTTTTTTTTTTGTTGTTAAAAATGTATTTGTGTATGGCAGTCAAGCCCGAAATAAAAATTGATCGATTGAAAAAAAAAATTATAATAATATTTTTAACATGAAGTCAAAGGGCCTGTTGTAATACTAAGTTGTTATAGATGCACCTGAGCATTATAAAATCATAATGCAATCAAATTGTCAGCCCACCCTTTTTTTTTTTGTTATGTCCTGATTACTTATATTTAATGGTGTTTGGAGCTCAAACAAACTCTTTTGGAGTGTCAGTTAGACTTAGCTATTCAATAAGATGACTTTATTTACTTATTAAAAGCAATACAAAAATCTAAAATTGTGATACAATTGAAATAGCAATCTGGTTTGGCTTTAGCACCCATCACTAGTTATCGATCAAACATTGGGTTTTATATGAAATGTAAAATATTTGTGTGTGTGCTAAAATATATACGCATTTGACTCTCTTCATTTAAATGATTTGTTTCTTTCTGCTGCTTAGGTCCATGAAAAGACGACCTTGACCTGGACTCCAGTTGTATTGACAGATAAGAAAAGAAAAGATGATGGTATTATACACATTACCTCTTTTATTCTTCCATTCTATAAGAAGCTGCTCCTCCAAAGACTGAGCTCTAAACAAGATTTCACTGACAGAGACTTGGCTGAGGACATTTTGATAAAATACCGATCATTCAATCTATATCTCAGTTGACTTAACAGAATCACACAGATGAAAAATAGTGCAAAATTCTTAGACAAAAATGTGCTCTTAATGGTCTCCTGTCATCCCTCAAAGCAGTGGGTTAAGACTACACTGATATTTTGGGGAGTATAAATACATCTCCATGAGTTTGGCGAACCGTTTGTACAACATGTGGGCTTTTTGCTTACACAGTGGCAGAGCGCTCGATATCCGGCCAATATTCAGCATCAGATCCACCCACACAGTCTTCATACACAGATTCTACAAACACTCAAATGCTGCTAATTTGGTATTTAAAAGATATTACTTCACTTATTTTGGGTTGAAACAAAGTTGATCTGTCAATGGTTTTAGTTTAATGTATCAATAATATCATTATTACATTGTGTGATTGTATATTGTTCAGAGCTGTTTTCCTCCTGTCAGACTTTTCAGTGATCACTGTACATATGTATTGTACACAACAGTTTTTTCTTTTTAAATCTTACATTTTTCCCTCTTGGGTGCACAGTTGCAGAGTGGTTAGAGTTCCAATATGGAGATCGAATCCAGGGTCAAACCAAATCAACATCTCCCAGTCTCTCTGGACAGACTCATCTCCCTGTTACCGTGGTTTCTGTGCAGGTTCTCTGGCTTCTTCCCACCTCTAAAAACATGGATGTATAGGGCCAATGGTAACTTCATGAATTTCCCTAGTGAATGACTGAGGTTGTCTGTCTGTGTCTGTATCTATGTGTTTGTTGGACATTGGGGCACTAGAGAGGCTCTAGTCACCCTCGACCTTGATGAGAACAAGCAGCAGAAAATGAATATATGAAATTAATGATACATTTTCCATCCACCTGAATAGTGTGTTGGATTTTAAAGCTAATCAATTGCTTTTGTTGCATGTTTGAAATAACTCAGGAGTAACTCATTACAAAAGGAGCTAATTACTATCATATTCCTCTTTTCAGTATGTTGACATATTAGTTGCAATGTGAGTTACTTGTATACAAATTATTTGCATTGATATTCTTTTGAAAACAACACTTCAAGGTGAATAGTTCAGTAATCAAGTGTAAATGTAGCAGAGTTAATATACAATGTCTTCACAAATGTAGGATTTCCTCAAAGTAACTGAAAGTAGTGTAACTCAGTTAGAGTCCGTAATATCGTATTACAAATGTACATTTTTATCTCTGTAAAGTATAACAATTTTACCGTTACTGCCCAACACTGGAAACTGTGTGTTGCAACAGGGCTGGCCGATTTGGAAAAAAATATGATTACATTTTTTTTTTCATATTGATCAATCTCGATATCCTCACAATTTTACTGACAAATGATTGTTTTCGATCTTTCGATTAAAAACCCACCAACAAATAATTGACGATTCGGTTGGATTCAATCTCTCGATTTTTCGATTAATGGCCTAGCCCTGGTTGCAACACTGTAATTTTCCGTTTGTGGGACAAAGGTTATCTTATCTTGTAATTATCATAGATCCATGTTTTTATCCAATTTTTCAACCTTGTTAGAAGGTTTTCAATCAAATCAGTCAACACTCAGGTAGAATGTATAGAAATGTCATCACTAAAATAGGATTACACAGCCAGCCTTGCTCTGTGTGAGATTTTCTGAATAGGATCACAAGATTTAAATCAAATAAAGCTGTCAACAACACAAATACAGCGGAATAACAAGAGTCTGGTGTTATAAGATAAAAACACCAAGTGCTGTGAAAAACATCAGATTTTAGATCTGGTTTGAGTCGGCACAATGACCTTCACAAAACCTGTTTTCTCTTTCTTTCCAGCAGCAGAGTGGCAGCCATCTTTGAATGTGTGCCTGCTTTGAGGGCTGCTGCAGGCTGGTGTTACAGTATCATTACATCATTGTACTGTATGAGGCAATTAAAACTTTCTCAGCCCAGTTTTACACATTAGAGCTGACAACGGAGCCTTTTATCACAGCAGTACAAAGTGAGAGCGTCTCAATGAGCGGTTATGCAATGAGACATACAGGTAAGCACAGCAGTGAATGTGCACTATTCAGATGTGTCTGAAGAGAGTCTCAGGCTTATTCATGGCACACACTAGAACAGTACACAATGTGCTGTTCTAAAACATGATCAAGTCTTCCTTTCATCATCCGTGTATTGATAGAATCAGTGTCTTGTTTGGTGTATTTACAAACTTTAAGAGTCTATAACAAAGTAAAAATGTGTTTGAAAGAAGATAGAATATAAAACCTACACATTTCCCCAACTGGTGTCAGAACCAAATTTGATCTTCACGTCATTGTTGCTTCTCAAATCAAACAGAAAGGTTTGTTACTTACTACAGCAACACATACTGGCTTTCTTTGTGGAGCTTGCATGTTCTCTCTGTGCCTGCAAATCTAGCTCTCCTCTCCCTTCTCAAGACTCCTCTGAAAAAGAAATACAGTTCTCTATGAAACTTGCTTGCTAAATAAATAGTAAAAACTGTTGTTTTCTGAGGTGACTTGACCTACCCTTTTGTATTACAAGAAAAAAACAACCTTGAAACAACATTCATTAGCTGCCTAAATCTGATTGAAATATCATTGGCCTGTAGAACGTTGTAATGTGTTCACTTCCTGTTTAGTTGCCAGCATAAATACCTAATCTTATAGTAGGAGTAAACTGTCTACAATCAAGTCTTGAATAGTGAGTTCTGAGTGCCATAGACAACAGGTTCAAACCTTTAAAATCAAGAGAATACTTCACTAAAGAACATGTTTGTCTGTCAGTAGATACAGTCGACAACATATCATATTTGGGGGCGTGGCCTGCCATGGCCGAAAGACTGAATAGGAAACAAAAAGTTATTACATCTTTTAAGAGGATTTCTCTCAGCAGTGTCTTCATACATGTTGTGGTGTAGCTTTATGTCAGAAAAAAAAGATCAATCAAATAATAAGAAAATTAAACCGATAGGTCTGTAGATGTTAAAGGGGACCATATATATAAAATCTACTTTTCTGAGTAGTTAACTTTGTGACAACAGTGTTCTCTCATCGTTAGTTTACCCAAAGTTGTATTTGGATTGATTCCTGCATGTTTGAGTATTCTTGCAGCTGATCCTCCAGTGCTCAGAAAATCCCTGTCTTCACCTACCACCTATCCACCCACTTGTCTGTGTTTATTTGCAATTACTCAAAAAAAAAAAAAATCAGATTCCAAGTGAAACATGAAGGATTCAAAATGGACTTGCAGCCACTTTCCAACAACAAAACATAGTCATGTAAAATCTATGGCTTATTAAAATTGAATTTTACAATTAAAAGGCGGGACAGTTCTGCAGTTTTGAACATGAAGTCAATTAACCTGTTTCTTTTCTAAGATCTTTTAGACCATTTTTGTGTTTTACAACAAACAAAATGCAAATTATTGATCTGCATATGACATAGTTTCTTCCTAAATATTTGGAAAAATCACAATATCTCCTTTATAATATTTAGGTCTCAGCTATTGTTAGCATTGTTTGGATATTTACAGATTTGGACTTTTGGAACACTTCACTCATCTCAAGGGTTTTGTATTGATTTTTGACAGCTGTTGTTCTCCATTGAATACATGCACTGTTCACTTATGTTCCCCCTACAAATATATGTTAGTGTCTATGCTTGCACAGAGCCCATCTTACTTCTTCCTATTTTGGAGAACTTTCCAAAGTATTTACTTTATTGATTTGACAATGACAATGATTTTTTTTTTAAATTCAAACCAATGTGTAGAAATAAAATGACTTTAAACCTGAGTAATAAACATTTATAAGCAAATGAAGAAATCCATTCATATACATAACTTGTCATTGTCCTACTTTAAATGGCCTGGACTGTGGTCAGCTGCAGGTCACTAACACAACCTCAATTAGCACAGCCAAAGAAGTGTAATAGGCAAAGTAAAACATAGTTGATTTAATATTCATTGAAATTAATGAATGTGAGCCTGTGATTGTATCTGCAATGTTCTGGAGCGCAGCCGTTCCTCCGCTCCTAAATGACTGTTTTGGATGCACTACTTTGTATTTGATTAACGCGTTTATCTTGGGAACATGAATTATGAAGCGCCCATTAGCTCCTCCATTGTCTTGGCTATATTGGAATGGATTTTTGTGTAAGATGCTTGAGGTCGCGCTGGGGGTGGTGGACGTCGCTTAATCTAATCTGGACAGCAGCAGGTGTACAACAAAAGACAGGACAGTCACTCACTCCGGGTCACAAGAAAGCCTGACTTCGCACTGCTTTAGTCTAATCTGCTTATCTAATGCGCCCACACAAAATATCCTCTCAAAAATTACCCTTAGGTAAGTGGCTGTATACATCTTTTTGTTGTTGTTGCATTTGATTCCAAAATCTTGAATATATAATTTTCCAGATGATAATTCCTGAACATTAAAGGTCCAAACTGCAACTTTTTCACCAAAAATAGACATGAATAAAAGAAAGTTTTTTGTCATTTGGAAGGTTTGGCTGTAGTAAAAAATAAATAAGTAAATGCAAAATAATCAGTGTTTATATGGCCACAAACTTTGCGTGAAAGTGGTCCTCATCTTATTTGTTTCTATGATAAAAAAATTGCTTCTTTATTTTATCATAATAATATTCTCACTATTAACAGTGTTCCAAAGTATGGTTTTCACTCAAAAATATGGTCGACTTTTCATCTGCAGAAAGTTACACAGTTCCCTTTAAGAACAAGCATTTGAACTTTCTGGAAGAAAAGTTGTATTTCATGGTTTTCATCATGTGATGTATCCATACAAAATGTTTTTGAATTAGCTAAAAGTTCACCTATTTAAGCCACAGAGCAACACAAATGTACAGAAGTGATATAGTAAGATTCTGTATTGATGTTAAAATTACATCAGATATAAAAAGTAAAATTAAACATTTTGTCCCATTTGCTTGAGTGAAAACTTTAGAACAATGTCACAATTAAATACCAACTATATTTCTGCAAGGTTTTGTCTTATACTTTGCCTGGATAACGTTACCTGCTTGTCTCCAATGGACGCTGTTAAACCAGTGTTTCCCCATTAATAAAGGAGACTATGATGGTTCCCCATAGTCTCTATTTTATCCCCACAGTCTAAAAACAACCTGACAATAACCTGGTGGTGAAAACAAGTGACACTTCATGATTGTAGCAAGTAAATACATTTACATCTGTAATCAATATTTTGGGTCCAACAGAAACAGTAAATGAATTGTAATACTCTAAAAATAGTGTTAAATACATTTAGTTTTTGACAGCTTGCACCATCCAAAGTCTCTGTATAAATATCAGCTGCCCAAAAATCTTCCAAAATTCTCCTTTAAATACATTTAAAAAGTGGAAAAAATACTCTTGTTAAAATCATACTTCCCTTTGATTGGTTAAATCTACCTGTCACTCAAAGTCTGACCAGCGGCAGACTGTTTCATAGAACTGGCCCTAAACAAAAGGTAGATTGAATACTTATGTATCAGACTAGCAGATCGTCACAGGGAAAACAGGACGCAGCTAGATTTTAACCATCATTACCCAGCCAAATACTAGCAGTCCTCTTTGCAAAAACAAAACCTGCTTTACTGCATAGTCACTGCGCCACAATCCCCATGGCAACAGATATGTGCAACAGTCTCATCTCCTCCTCCTCCTCCTCCTCCCTCACTCACTCCTTCCTCTCTCTCTCTCCTACATCCTGGGCTCTGAGGAACTCGGTGAAGCCGAGAGTACAAGTGTGCAATATCTCCCACAGTGATCAGGTAGGTAGGTGCAGCGCATGGGAAGAAAAGATATCTGCCATAATAATCTGTTGAATGAAAATATGCTTTTTTGGCTCAGCTGGTTGCCATTGGAAACTGCAGCAGGACTTGGAATAATAGTTAAATCAGGCTAAAAGTAACAGGGCTTAAGGTCTTGGAAATCTGTGCTTAAGTAAGACACTGTAAAGACGTAAAAAAGAGAAGGAGATGAGACAGAGTGATGCAAAGTCTGGGAATTGTGAACAGAAATTATCTTTAAATGTTAAAAAAAAAATATAGCATAAGATTTTCTACATGGGTCAAGTGGTGTATATATGGATTCTCTAATATTTCAGTTCATCTATGTTTTGTTTTGTTTACTTTACTGTAAGTGCAAAAGGTAGACTGTGTAACTTTTGACCAAATAAAGTTTTGAATAAAAGCTTGTTTTGGATAATAACAATACATTTATACTGGGCTTTTCATGACACCAAAATTTGCTTCACATTAAGCATTATTCATTCACTCCACACTCGCTGGTGGTAAGCTGCCATTGTGAGGGACACAACAACAAGTTTCTCCTCCAGTCGTCTCACTGAGGCACCTGAGTTCCCTTCCAAGTACTGCACAGGCCCAACCTGCTTAGAGTCTGAGATCTGACTGGATCAGGCTTTGGCAAGTGCACTAAATAAATACCAAAAGCCTGTATTATACACTTACATGGCAATACGAAATGCCTCATTAGTCCTGGAGGAGGACCTTCCCTGCGGTTGCATCTACAGAAAATATGTTTCTTTATCTATTTTTTACTCAAATTAAGACATGACGCACAAATACCACTATTAACAATATTCAGTTTGGCTTAAGGGCTATTATGTAAAATGTATTAGTCAAAGATTTTAACCTTGTTGTAATGGCCTTCCTTCATCATTAGTTTACTCTAAAGTTATTATCAGAATTGATTCATGCACGTTAGAGTAATCTTGTATATTGTACCCAGAAAATCCCTGTTCTCAGCTACCACCTATCACATTAATACACATTATGTCATGTTTTTACAGAGAAATTCTGCATTTTATGGGTAAAAAATGAAGAACAAACAACAGAAGAACAAACCAGAAAAATGGACATCGCCAAGAGAAGTCTGAGAATAAAATGGATTAAATAAATAAACAAAAACTTTTTAGAGTTGATTGGACAATAGTGTTTTCACATGAAAGTATACTGAGAGAGCAAACTGACCAAAAACATAAAAATACCTGTAGTGTCTTGTCTTAAATATAGAGGGCAAAATAAAAACAATAAATAAAAACAATAATAAAATAATAAATAATAAAAACCTTGCTGTAATTACTGATTTGCTTACTAGAATCATCAAAAAGAATCACACAAAATCCTTCTTTAAGGTATTTAAAGTTTTGAAATCACATTCTCCAACATTTCCTGTGAGACTGTAAGAAAGTTTGGTGATTTTTGTAACATAAATAGCAGACGCCTACAGTGACTTTTTAACACTTCTTGACACTGAAGAGAAGCAGAATTTAAGAAACTGTATTTTGCCTGGAGTTGATGCTTGGAAAAGGTCAGGTTTACTGAATATTTAGAAAATATGTGAAAAATGTCTATAATGTTTCTGAGATATTGAACAAGTCTTTGTGAATTTGCTTTTGGAATCACACTTGTTACCTACACTGACCAGTTCATTTCAGATATTGACACACACTTATGTACTTAAAGGGAAACTATAATCAACTACAGAGGGGGAGAAAGAGGTGGAGCTTCTTGTACATGTTTTTCGCGTAGAAAATACGGTGAGAACATGCAAATTCCACACAGAAAGAACGCATACCTTCCTGATGAGATGAGAGAGCTAACTGTTGTGCCACCATGCTTGCCTGACCAGCCAGCCCTCCTACATTCGGTTACATTCTGTTTGAATGCAGAAGGGTCTGGGACCTGACGTTGGCCAATAAAGTCGTCTCCCAAAGTTAGACGATCCAATCAAGCACGGCGATTCTGACACGTGACACTAAAAAGCCGGAAATTGCTTGCAACCCCATTTCAAAACATTCAAGAAGGCAAATGTAGCTGATTCGGCTGTGCTTCGGTTTTGAAAAATGAACGTATCAATTCCTTAAAACGTGAGCAGCTAACCGTGTTGAGGGGCTTCATACTGAAAAAAATCCTCGCACTACAAGTTTACAAAAACTCGTGTCGTTGTTTTGGTGGAATTTGGGTTTTCTGTGATTGGTTGACTCAGCGCTCGGAAAGGCCGCCCACGAAATTGATCCTCAGCTCCCAGACCCTCACGGTTTGTAAAGTGTCTGTCAAAGTGTGTAGGACTGGCTGGTCACCATGCCCAACCAAAGGCAGCATAGATATGAGAGCAACACTTGTGGACTGAAGCAAAAAGTTTCTGTTTGTCTACATTTTTAAGACCAGATCTTACAAAGTATTTCGCCTTTATGTGTCGACAGAAGCAACAAGACCTGTGGCACCTACAGTCTCCCATTTAACTAACTGAGTCTAATCCTGGATGTCTTCTTAGATCAGAAGAGGTTGTGTCAAACAGCAGTGGCATGTATGTAAACGTAACAACAATGACATGATGAATATTTGATTGAGTTTATTCACAATGTCAACATCTAACCAATCAGAGATAATGAAAATGATAGTGGTGTCATAGAAAAATCCATGATCATGTTGAACCCATTACATAATTATATACATTAAAGTGATAATTAGAATAAATTCCTCGGGCTCATGTCTGTGTCAGGTGCCCACATCTACACGCTCAGATGAATGTTGATGCAGAAGAATTAAACCTGTGTCGGTGTAAAGTGGTGTTTACAATGACCTAGATGTTTTATTTGTTTATTTTTCTTTTACAGTCGAGCGCTGTCAAAGTAGCTACTTGTCACATTCAGACCCAGTGGAATTATTGTGTCAAAATCACATCTTCTTTTTAAAGGTGTGAAGAAAACACCCAGAATATGTCATAAAATGTTTGTCATATGGTGATGCACAGCCAGTCAGGTGTCTCATTTGATATTTGCTGCTGTTTTCCTCTCCTTCGTGCCCATTGTCCAAGTCTTTCCCATCGCTGTTCCTTGGTTGGATGTTGCTGCCAGCGCTGACCTTAACTTTAATAATATTGTGAATTGAGGTTACAGCGAGTAAAAGAGTCAGGCTGACCGGCAACCCTTATTTCCTGCTCTCTCTGCACCTCATCTCAGAAGAAGAGACAAATGATTTCTCAATCCAACACAAAGACTTGGCCTTCTTCCACTGACTGTGAAGCTGTGAACTGATGCTGTAGAGCGCCAATGTCAATTAGGACTGGAGGAGGACAACAAAAGAGCAAAAAGAGCTCAGTTGGGTTAAAATGAACTTTATTTTAGACTGAACATAAAAGTGTGTAATGAGGCATGTGTGCTTACAGATTTCAAAGGACTTATAGTGTGAATATAGAAAATACATTTTTTTGTTCTCATTATTCGCTTCATACTACCTTGGCAGCACACTTCCAGTTTAGCTGTGGTTACCCAATGTTATATTAGCCACAGTGTCAAATGTTATAATGATGACATTGATGCACTCGCTGTACCTAGTTTGAAAGCTGAGATCCAGGGACAAAGAGGGGGCACTGAGGAGGTCTAGATGGGGCAAAGAAACATTGATGCATGGATGGGATTCCAACAAATTATAGGCTAAAATAAAAGGCCTATTTGACTAGGAGTGTACATTTTGCCTTGAATTATCGTTACTCTATTCTTAGCTACCTTACTTCATTAGTTTTGAAAGAGGACTGGGGGGCATAGAGCCTTTAATTGAAACCCCTAGTTCATGCTTAGGTCCTGTAGATTTTAGTCACTGGATTTTTAACTGTTAGCTAGTCTGTCTTGCAGAGCAATCTAGCTGAGATCATCCTGCAAACACAGACTAACATGTTAGCTACCTTAACAGAGTTAAAGTGAAGCTAGACTTGTGGTCAGACACTGCTCTTCCAAAAAGTGGGAGATGCCCGGAGGCCTTGTGAGGCACACCCAGTGGGTGTGAACAGACATTGATTGACAGCACCAGATATGGACAGCAATATCAGCTTGACAAGGGATGAGAGTTTTGTGTGGGAGCGTCGTTTCTGTAGATAATTCAATTTGATCTCATACACACAGCTTAAGAATAATTTATTCTACCCTATTCCGTTTAAACAGGACTATCCAAATATTATCCAAATATAACTAAATCTCATCCCTAATCAATACTGTCTTCAAATTGTTTCTTTAAGTGAAAGCATAGGTTTGTTCTGCATTTACAGCCTCTTATTGGACTGGAAGCAAATGTTTTCTTCTAAACCCATGCATTACCTCTTTAAATTCGACTTTGCTAGCAGCTGCAAACTTTCTTTCCCTATTAATATTACAAAATTTGCATTAGACAGGCGCTTTAGTAGTTATAAAGAGGCGAATTACATCTGACAGGTCCATACTTTAAGGTCAAAAAGGCAGACAAACCCGGTGATGAATGGAAATGTCTAATTGAATGACTAATGCCTCTAATATGACAGGTGTTTCACAGTGACAACCCTAAAGAAAAATCACCCCGGTCTCGGAGCACCCTGAAGTTTTACACAGGCTTTTAGTGTCTTTCATCTCACTTTACAGTCTGTACCTGCACTGTAATTGTTCAGCTTCTCTCTTACAACTGTCATTAATCTCGTGGCAGGCACAGGAGCCAGAGCTGCAGTAAACCTTCGGTACACAAATGGTCCTCGCCCAAAACTACAATCTTGACACAATTCGCTTCAACCAAAAAACGACAAGGTAAGTCCACCCTAAGAGAAAACGGAGAAATATTCATGATGATATAAATGTTTATGTGGACGATTCAGACTGGTTAATCAATTCAATAACTGTGGAGGAGAGACTAGAAAATACTTCCAGTTTTTCTCCTCCAAGGCCTCATTCTGGCACCTGCTTTGATCTGAATACATTGTCATACATTAACTACATTTGTTTATTCTGTGATGCACTCACTTCACTTATCTAATTAAATAACTGCATAGATCTTGAGGGGCAATTTAAATGCACTATATTCAATTTTTACAGTGTTGAAACTTTGCAGAGCCCAAAATCTCAACTTCACAAGAATGTTGCTTAAGTAAAAATTTAAGAAAGACTCATTGGTACAAATAAGTGTTTCTCTTTAACTGTGCGATTTTAAAGGTGCACTATAGTTTGGGTGGGTTTACTGCAATTAGAAGAAATATGGCCATTTGGAAGGGTCTAAACCCATGTACAAACACCCCTATGCTTTAGCTTTAAGTGACGTGAACATCAGTCCAATAATCTTTTTTCTAAATATCAGTCCAATAAGCCTCATAATGCAACAAACTAAAGCACAGGACTTACGTGCTTTGAGCAAAGAAGGTCACATGTATTTATATTAATGAAAAAAGGAAGAAAAAGACGAGAGACTAGGAGAAAAAAACCTGGTGCTCAGTGCGCACAGCTTGTTCACACTAGAAAGGGTCATTTGTGTAGTTGAGCTGTGTGATCTACAGATACATTGAGTACAAAGAGTCAAATCCTTACCTGCGTCAGGTCAGCTCCTCCTGTGATTCAAGCTGCCTCAAGTTTTCTAAGAGTTCTGTGCTGTTGCCTATGAATGTTGGCTTTTTCACATGGACCCAAACAGTGTGATTGAGTGCAAAGCACACGTATGATTACACCGTAGGCCTAGACTAGGACCGTGACTCACCTGTGCATGCACTGTACGCCCTGTCAGCTGCAGCAGGTCGAAAACACTTTTGATATCATTTTAATGTAGTTTTAATATGTGTGGGTTCAGGTCAAGTCCCAATTTTTAAGTCCATTTTGGGTCGGGCAGGAGGGACATGTCAGGAAAAACTACTGCTTTGTGCAGCTTTCTGTAGGTGAAAAGTCAATTGCACATTTTGTTACAAATACAAATTACAGCTGAAAAACATTCTTAATGATGATGATTGTGGTAATGCCACAATGTGAAAAAAGTGCAAAAGAAACAACAAACAGAAGAAGGCTTTTCCAGGACAAATAATAGTTCATTTTGTTGTCATGCAATCCGGAAGTAAAAGGCAGATTTTTATTAATACTTAGTGCAAAAAAGGAGAAAATATTATAAATAATCTTGTGTGTCCTGTAGCCAAGGCATCAGAGCCAGAATCCAGGTGGAAGCAGGTGAACTTTGGAAACACAAAGCTCTTGTCTAAGAAAGTGTTTGCACGGCAACAAGATTTCAAAAATCTGCAAATTGCTTTGACATTGGCTTGTCTGCTCTTTTACACAGCAACAAACTGGTGTTCATTAAATCCACACTGATTTTTATAAATACTGGGAAGTTTCATCAGAGACGGGAGGTTTTTCTGCATGTTTTACGAAACTACTAGTGCAGTCCCAATATGTACAGTGATTGCAGTATAGTACAGCTGATTGTGAAATAGAACACATATAACTGATGCATTTAATAGCTATTCAAAAAAATATACAGACAAATATATGTATTGCTTCATATTAGAATGTGCCAGCCACACAAAAACATGGTCTAAAAGTTACTTCAAAATCTTGAACTCAATAAACACTGTTAACGCACTGAACTGCGTCAACAAGAGCCATAGAGTTGTTTGAATGGCATCTAAAAGCATTGTTCACACTTCATTGTTAACACCAAAATGCACCAAAATTTGACGTGAATAGAACGTTCTCCTGGTCAATGATGTGGAGTGAAAAGGCCAAAGTCTCACTTTAGTGCGCTTGTTTTCTCTCCTTGTTTTCAGTTTAGTGTTGAGACAAGACAGGCCATTCCCTTGAAATATTTTGCCTCGAAGACCTTTGTCCAGAAAAAATAAAGTACCATTTCACTGGTATACTTTGGGCAGTTACTACCAGTTATAAACATCAGGACAAATAGAAAAAAAGTCTTCAACTACTAAGTGACAGTAACGTTGGCTGAAACATCTTAGGTGCTGAAGAATGAGAGAGAATGTAGAATGTACCTACATTGACTGGAGTGGGATTGGTCACTGTACACAAAAGTCTAAAACTTCTTGAGAATCGAACAGAACATAATCAAATGTTCCTGACAATAGTCCTGATAGAATTGTATTTATTTTTGTATTTATTTGGAACAAAGCATAAAAATAAACAGAACTGATAAAAACATGAATGTAAACACACCGAACTATGGCCAAAAGTTTATTTCCATCTGTAGTTTGTCACCAGTTATTCGGTTTGGAAAACATGTAACCTTTGAGTTTGTAAAAATCAGAATAGGAGTTTGGCCATGCACAGTCAATACATATATTTTGGTTATGAAATCATTATTTGCTGCACATAAACACAGTCAGACACCTCAGCATTGACATTATGTCAGTAGAAATATGTGTAATGTTTATCAAAAGTTCAAAAACCACACTTGACATAAAAACAAACAAAATACAAGCTCTTGAAGTACAGACTCATACTAAAGTGAGTTTGTCCGAGGTTGCTGGCCACAGAAAGACTTGGTGGGCTTTTCAGACTGAATGGAAATGATTTGTTGATGCCAGAGGTCAGAGGAGAGTGCTATGTAAGATATGCAGAAAACCCATTCTGAATACGCAACAGGTCCAACCTTGAAGCTGAGACGCTACAGCAACAGAAATGTGTGTTCTGGTTAATTAAAAATGGTGAAATTTGCTTTTGTCCATTCAAACAAAGCAGAAACAAACACCCCATTAGCCATCCTCCAGTCCTTTTCACTTTCAGCCACAGAAGATATACAAAAGATATACTGGTGCATTTAGACACAACCGGATATAGTCAAAGGAACAAATAGAAACAGCACAACAAAGGCAGTTGGACAAAGGCAGTTGGTGCTCCAGTGCTCTGGCTCCAATAATGATCGCCACATCAGAGCAATGGCACAGCAGGCCATGACATTAAGTGGACGGGTGAACAGAACAGCGTCATGGAGCTGGACGCAAAGGCAGTGGGAGACAGACTGACAGCCACTCCACAGGACACAAGCGCAAAACAGGCAGATTTGGGTAAAGCAAGACACTGTAACGGAGAAGCAGATGGACGTGTGCAAGGTCAGAAGACAAAAACTGAATGGGAGTTTGTGTTTATGAGCGCCACCTGGAGGTGTAGAGCAGCAGGCACGTAATGCTACAGTATGTAAGAATGGGTGCTTTTGTTTGATGACCTAGTGATGGGATAGGATGTAGCTATAGATGTAAGGATAACCTGTGTACAACAAAGTTAAAATGTCCTGATATCAGTACTTCTGACGGTATAGATAGAGCACATTTAATTTATTGTGCTTAGATTATTTTGGTCATAAAATATCATCTCACATATAATGAAAATAATCTGTATGAAACAGTCCTATTAACCAGATCCGGGGATTTGCTAAAACAGACCGTATCTAGCCCATTTTGAAAACAAGCTTTGCTCTTTACATTTCTACTTTTGATGCATTGAGCTATGGAGCAAGTTTTTGTAGTTTAGTAGTTTTTTATAAATAGCACAATAAATGTACAGAAACATACATTTAATTGCCTCTATTATAATATACAGAAATGTGCTTTCAATAATTTGAATTGTTTCCCAAAGAAGCAGCACAGACTTTTTGTTCAGTTAAGAAGTCCTTTGTTTTTGTTACATGTAATAAAATGTGTATTACTGCAGTACACGCGATATAGTTGTACTTTTGGTCACAATTACAATACTGTGGACATTTCATATTGTCTCCATCCAGAGTTGTAAAAGTTTCTTAAAGCTGAGGTGGTTCAATTTCAAAAAGAACATGTATTATTAATCCTTTCTAACTCTATTCTGGAAAATAAATTCTGAATTTTCTATGCAGAACATATTCTCACTTAAAGCTACAAACAGTTCAGTTCAGTTTCACAAAGAGTCCAGCTAAATTTTTGTGCTTAAGATCCTTAGAGAAGTTATCTGAGCTGATCAAAAAGCCAGCACGCAGAAGTCCTTATCCTATGCTCATTGTCTGGTCGGCCTTGGTCCTTGTCCCGTCAGTCTTCAGTCCTCAGTCCTAGCCTCAGTTCTCCATAGCCCCAAGGGACTCAGTCTCCCATTCACACTTGAACGAGGACAGAAGGCATCCGACCCAGATGAAATCAAACAATAGACAGATTACACTCACAGGAAGAAACAGAATTCCAACAATTTGAATACAGAAAGGATATATCTTAAAAGCTGTACACAAGAGATAACCCTTTTGCTCTCAAACATCCACAGTTACAATGCAATATACTGCGCTATACATTGCAATATCACATTATCTTTTGGTTATTGTTACATCCATAATAATGTTGCTACACACATAATAATAGACTTGTGTGATTTCTTAAATCGGTCACACTCAAAAACTCCATCAGAGCACTTTAGAATGAAAGTTTACAGCGGACGAAAAAGAACATGTTACCCAGCTGTGTATTTTCCACCTCTTCTCTGTACATAGTGAGTCTGACAGCAGTCTTGTATTGACATGTGAACGCTGTTATTTCACAGTATTTCAGAGTGCAGCGGCCATGATCGACCAGGCTGAAAACTACATAGTCCTTCTTCAAGGATCGATGTGCGAAACCCTGTACACCTCTACCCACTGAACACAGATGTCACATAATTCTAAAAAAAAAAAAAATCCTTTTACGATCCTCTGTGATAAGGACATTCACAAGACCTGCTCACTATAATTTCACAGTCACAGAATAGTCAGTCTAGTAAAGCAAAAGGAAAAGTCAAACGTCCTTGAGTGAGGTAAATTGCCCTATTTGATCAATCTGTCTTAGATTTTGGCGTTTCTTATAGCAACGGTTTACTACTACGTCTGTGCTTCTCCTTCCCTGTGATTAGCTCAACCACTAGATTACTTCGGCTAGTGTGTAATCATTCTTGACATTAAAGGTGATTTGACGTTGCTCAAATATCACCACTCTAATTTGTTCATATCAACAGATTTGGACTTGTGCAGTCCTCCGGGGCGTTCTTGTCCTTTTGCACTAGACTACGTATCCATACATGTCACTTAAAGAACATCACCTTCTCTACATGTTCAGTTGTATTTTCCGTGTCACTGGTGAAGCAGTGACTTGTGGGTCATTGCGATCAAACCATAAAGATCTAACGTGCTTTTAGCGCTAAAGACGTTGTTATATTTGCAAAATGCTTCTTAATATTCTGAAGGAGTGGCAAAAAGAATGAAAATAAAGCGAAGAAAACTCACCTATAGGGCATAGGAGAAACTGCTGCACAACTTAATTTTATCTTCAAACAGACTCAAGCATCTTATTTATGGTGAGAAAGGTAGTGAGTTCAATTGTATGTGATCCTACAGTCTGTGTCAGAAAAATGGCTTTCTTCTATTGTTTTAATGAATGTTCTCCTGTCAAACACAAAACTTACCCTATGTCCAATTACTGTGTATTTGTTGTCAAGAAATTGTTCACATTTAGTTGTCTTTTGTTTGTTTTTTTAGTTGTTTTTTTTTTTGCTCTTGACAGTCACTGCTAACATTTAAAATTATTTGATGTCATCTGGGTATCCATATTGAGCTTAAACGAAAAGTCTATTCATTTCTGTGTTGAAAACTGTTGTAGCTTTTGACCTTTTTCTTTACCTTTTCCTTTGGAGAGCTGGCTTTTCATAAAAGCCCTTTAAGTGATAGTAGCAATTCTTCAGTTGTTTTCGCCGTCTCCAGACCCAGGTTCTACATTTCTGATAAGCTTTATCTTGGGAAATTCCAGATTCAACTCCTTGCCAGCGGCTGCTTCTAATAAAATACACAGAAATTAGTTTGGATTCTTCAGGATAAAGTTTTAAGTTTCTACATTTACTGGACGGGAATCCACATTAATTGGACGGTAATCCACATTTACTGGACGGTAATTCACATGAACTTGTGCTAAAATCTATCTATCTATATACCAAGGCTGTGTCCCATGTACATGGGGTAGCCTAGACAGGGCACCTTCTCTTTCCCCCCTTCCTCCCTCTGGTCCCCAAACCTTAGGGTTTGGGGACTCAACCTCCCCTTCCCTGCTCTGCCCTGTCTGTTGTGCTAAAATGGCTACGTGATAATTTTGAGTCACTCATGTATCACTGTTTATATTGATGCACCGATATGATAGTGGATCAGATGTCGGTGTCCATCCATGCAACCTTGCTGGATCGGGTATCCGTTCCATGAAATCCATCATATCCTGGTTGTACCTTTAATTTTTCATAATAGAACTTATTTATAAGCTGATATTGATGCAGAACATCTCCTATTATTTGACATTTTATTCACATAAAAGCGTTACTTTACTATAAATATGCCCAATTTTCTTATGTTTAAAAAAAAAAAAAAAAAAAAAAAGAAGAAATTTCAGTGTCTACGCTAGTATCGGTTGGAGGCCACCTATCTCCAAAGTATCAGAACTGAAAGAGTTGGATCGGTACCTCCATAACTGCGTATGTAACTGCAGAATAAATTAAAGAATAGTGGAAGTGCCTTGTCAATCAGAGAATAAAGATTACTCAAATAAGAATAGAAAAAACCCTCAAGGTACTCAAACCACTCAGACTTTCACACTGGTGAACACACACACACTTGGATGTTTAAAAACAGCACTAACTAAGTACTGCCACTCTGAGAGAAGAAAGGTGAAACAACTAGAACAAGAGTAACAGCCACTAAAAGTCGATTATGAATAATAGTTTTTCCATAAATCTGTGGACATCCTAAAGGTCATTGGGGACGTATTTTTCATATATAATGTAATAGACTGTCAGCCTTGTGTCTTGTGTTGTCAGTTTAAAGAGGAGGAGTGGCACTGGCGGTGTCTTTGTCCGGACAGACACATTTAAAGTGAATTAGGGATAATGAGCACTTATAAATGAAGGCAGAGTGACTGATGCAGAGATTGGGATCAGGGTCACGCACTTTAAGCGAACAAAGTCAAACTCAACATTATCCTGCGGCTTGTGTTGTGACTGTTAGAGCTAAAAGAGAATAGAACATGTAATATTGAGATTTCTTGCTTTTTAACCTTTTTTGAGTTCTCACACAGGACTTTATTTACGATTCTGCAGCACACAAACCAGTAAAAACACACCCTTATTAAAATGATGGTGAACATATTGTGACACTATATATAGATTTTGGTAATGACTTATTTCTATAGTTGATACCACGAGGCACATTAATGTTCCCAAGTGTTCACACTGGTTGAAAAACGTATTAAAAGTAAAGTATTAAATCAGACCTGGACAAACTGCAGCCCAGGGACCAGATGCGGCCATAGGGCTGATTTACTATAAGGCCCCAGGCACATTTGAAATTATCAAAAGAAAATATTGAATTGCTTATATTTTACAAAAATATACTTCATCAATGACCATTTATCTGACCAGTGATCGTGGTCCGACCCTCCTCTACTTGTCTGAATTCAAATCTGGCCCTCTGACAAATATAATTGTCCTCCCCTACATTAAATCATCATCATTATCTGAAATAAGACTAATAGTAGCTGGTCTATGCAAAACCATAAACACTAACTCACACTTAAACATTTTTTAATCAAAAATATGGTTAATTTCTAAATTTTCTTGGACTTGAAGCCTTCAGTCTCCACATGGTCTCAGTGTTCACGGAAAATAATGTTTGACTTGTCGACTTGTATTAAAAAAAATAATGACTGTCAAGTTGACTGAAATATACAGTATATTTTATTATTTTTCTCAATCGAGTTATTTTCAAACCAGCAGCTCATTTATAAGTAACAGAATAGATTATTTATTGATGTCATGTCTTTGCGATCGCCACCTAAGTACAGTCACTTTGTTTAGCTCCTGAAATATGTTTTCCTTTTTATATTTATTCTCCAATGAAGCAGGTTGAAGATAATTTTATTCACAGTGAAATCCAGAAGACTGAGGTGAAGGGATCCAGGAATAAATTAAGATATTCATCCAAATATCTTTTTGTATCCAATTTTGAATGCATGTTTCTGAGTTATTCAAGCATGTCTTCTCATCTGACAGCTTTATGACAAAATGACATAACGCTCCATGATGTTTTTGACACGCCGCATCTAAAAAGAGCTTGAATCATGATTAAAACATCTCCATCAAATACAAGATGAAAAAGTGAAACAAGCACAGCAGTGACTTTCTCTTGGCTTCTTAAACTTGTGTTGACCATGTCCCACATCCGCAGGGGAGCAGCCAGCCGTGCGAACATTACTGGACCTCAGCTCTCCTTAAAAGCAGCACAAACACAGACCACCGCAGGACGAGGGACTACACTGCAGCGTGATTCAGCCTCATTAGGACCACAGTCTAGAGCCGCGTTGTAAATGTACTTCTAATTTGAGCACAAGAACTAACAGAAATCTTTCCCCGGATGCTACTATTATGTCATATGGGTCAACTTGTGAACTGCAAACACACAATGAAAGGGAAACAAAAACAAAAAAAAAGAAAAATCTAATATTCAATTCTCCGAGCGAATCTAATCCCCTTCAGCGAGGGAGTGCTTCTGTGCCAGCAGGGGTCTATAGTCCACATGTTTCGGACCATCTCCTCCACATTACTCGCAATTTGGGAGCGGGACGAACTCGTGCTGCTCCAGTAAACTGTCTTTCGAGACTGTCTCTCTCTACATCTCACTAATTGCTGATCTGTCCTCATCTCACCCCTGCCTTTTTCGTATTCAAACAGTCCTCTTACTTTGTCTTCTGCCAAATTGCCCTGCACAAAGTCTGGGATAATAAAAACTAAATATGTCTTTATCAAAGCCACACTTTGAAGATACAGAGCTTCAGCCCTGGTGTAAGTGTAGGTCAATATTTTAAAATGAAATATTATCTTTGGTTTTGTCTGCTTGCTTTATTAGGCTGTCAAATAAGCTCTGCTATCATCTCCAAACACGGCAGGCCATTTATTCATTAACACGGTTACACTTTGCTGCCTGGCACAATGTCATCCATGTAACCACCTCGGTAATGACCACATCACCGGCTTTCACAGGCTAATTTAGCAGCACAGCTCAGCCGCTCTTTGAAGGGAGCTCCTGTGTTTTTTATTAGTCACCCGGTATGTGAGCGCTTGACTCCCTTCCAGTCTCATCTTCTGACCTGTGATGCACTTTCTTTAAACGCTCTGTCTATTGGCTACAGCACCAAATAAAAATGATTTTACTTCAGGATGCTAACCTGCTTTGCTTTGTTACAGCACTTATTCATTCATTTTCTATTGCTTGCTTCTATTAGAGGTGAAGAGTGACGAGAGCCTATCACAGTGAATTTGGGTCTTAGGCGGAGGAACACCCATGCAGAGAAGACGATTGGCTGCAGCTTTTTATCACTCTAGGAAGGTTGCAGTCAATCACCTTCCGAGTCTTGTGGACTCTGAGGCATGCAGGTCAGACAGCAACTGGCCCTTCTCATCGTAGACATGGAGTATTTGAGCCACTCTCCACCAGAACCTCATTGCCACAAGAACAGTTTCTTCCTGTAAAACATGTAACTATATTGTAACTTTATCACATCTCCATGGAGACAAGCAGTTGTCCCTGCGAGAGGCAAGTTTTTGAACAAGGGCGCCATCTTATTGGGCGGCTTTTTGCTTTATGGATCTTTCTAATCTGCTCCAGTAAAACTGGTATTTCATCAGTCAGTTAGCTCTACAACTAAATACTGAATGAATCTGTGTTGTTTTTCTGCACTAACGTGAATACTTTTGTTTATTTAAACTTATAACTGTTATCAGTGACAAGTTTATGTATGTTGTTGTTATTTTATCATGAGTTATAACTGAATCAGCCTCTGGCCTTCTACTGTTACGTTCATGACTTTTGGTGTGATAATTGTCTCATTATTGATCTCACACATTCAGTTTGTTTTGATTCTGAGCCTCACATCTCGGTGCAGATGTTGTCTTTGTTCACTTTGTTTCTTGGTCTGTTTGTGTTCACAATACAAACGAACCCCAGGGCTCGATTTAACCAAACTCTCCAAGGGACTGGATTTTGAAATTTGTATCGGATGATAGTTTGTTTGTGAATGCATAATTACTAGGGATAGGACGAGATCTCATGTCGCGAGATCAAACTGTCACAATACTGTGCGCACACGTACTGAACTGTCTCGTGAGATTTTTCCATGGTCATGAAATTAAGTTTTGTAGTAAATATTCTCCTCCACACACAGACTTGCAGTGGACTTATTCTGACAGAAAATTGTAAACTGTCTCAGTTTTTATTTTGTAAAGATAGGACCAATATTGACAGAGATAATTAGTCCTAAACATTGTAAAAGTTAGCGTGAAAAATATACTGTAGAATCGTCAAATACGCACGGACATCGCGGGAACAGCGCAGTGTTTTTCACACTTAAACATAGTTTAAAATAGATCCACAAAGAGATACTTGGCCTATTCATCAATAACTGTAAAAAAGTATGAAAGTCTCCTTATGTGTGTGTGTCTGGTCCCTGTCAGTCTGAGCTACACACGGGGGAGAGGATCAATTTCAGTCCAAACTCATATCGTTCAAATAATAAAAATCCAAGGTGATACACATAATGAAAGGTAAAACTAAACTAAAAGAAAATAAACTAACAATAATAAATAATACAAATCAAATTTTGTAATTTGCCTTGTTTAAATTCTAAATTGAAATAGTTCATGCAAATTATTTATCATGGACCCAATTCGTAGCTCATCTCGTCTCGTGAAAATTCTGTCTTGTCCCATCCCTAATAATTGCTCAATCATGTCACACTATCCAAGCAAACATCTTAAGTTAGTGCTCTCGCCTCACAGCAAGGTCGCGGGTTTGACTCCCGCACAGCGAGTTTGTGGAGTTTGCATGTTCCTTCCTGTGTCTGGGTGGGTTTCCTCCGGGCACTCCGGTTTCCCTCACCAACCAATAACATGCATGTTATTGTAATATCCTCCAGCTACGGTAGTCCTGACCAACCTAGCAAGAACATCTGGAGATGGGTCCCCGAGCGCTGCACTGCTTCTGAGGAGATGCCCCAGAGGCATTGAAGGATGGGTCAAATGCAGAGGACAAATTTCTCTATGGGGACAATAAAGTATACCTTAACCTTAACCTACCTTAATCCTGATCTGATTAAAAGTGTATTGTGAATGCCCTAGTATGCTATGATGGCAATCCAGGCAATTGCCATTGGATTGTATTTTGATAAAACGCAAATTGACACATTTTGACTTACGCAGTGCAACTTAGATGTTTGTTTTCAGCATTGCAATCTAATACATTATTTATTTAAATGTGCCATTGCTGTTGGCAAAGTCACTGAGGTGTGTAATCAACATGGTAACATGGTCTAATCAAGCCTAAACTATTAACTTAAAGAGCTAATAAACATATGCAAATGGGGATTATCTGATTAGATGATGTTAATAAATAAAGGTTTTCTATACTGCAGGCACAAGATTGAATAAAATGGCACAGGCAGCAGAGTGTGTCAATAATGACCTTTTAGGAAGAATTAATAGTGCTCGGTTTGTGCCAGTGGGAGTTGCACAGTAAATGCAGGAAATAAAGAAATTAAAATATGTTGCTGTTTGCAGAGGTTGAGAGTTGCCAAATGTAGATTCAATTAACAGTACAAAAGGTTTTTACTTCTTCTTAAATTAAGAAAGTGCACTGTGAGACATTATATGACTCTTTGATATTCAAGCTTCACTTTGTTTTGGGGGGAAATTTTCGAAAGTTGTGATAGTGCTAAATTAATAAATAAGTGTTAATTTAATCCATACACATTTCACAGTTGAAAAAACAGTGTACAATCAAAACATTAGACTGAAAACTCAAAGTCACTGGAATGAAGAAAAAACAAGCACTAAGATCTCCTGCATATTACTCAACTAGTCTCTTTCTCTGTCTGTAGAAGGTAAACTTGTGGATTAAAATGAAATATGTATTGCTCTTTGTCCACGTGCAACTCAACAATAATCATTTCTCTTCTAATCCTGCCTGTCTTTTATCTTCCCACATAAAGGGCTGCTAATCCCCAAATCCCTGTTTACGGCACGCGCGCTCTCATTTGCTCTGCTCTCCTGATGAAGTGCACCAGTCAGTCTCATCCAGGTGCTACAAGGTTATAGACACAAGCCAAACTTTTGCCATTTGAATAAAGTTACCAGGCGAAACTTCTTTGCATTCAGAGAGCGCTCGATTGCCAAATCAACTGTGCCCCATAAAACAGCAGATAATCCCACACCTGTCTACTTTGAGCTGATGTAACTTGTGAACACCTCTGCGTCATTTGAGATAATGTCGTTTTGGGGTCTGCTTCCGCACATTTAAATGAGTCCGCCGGGCTCAACTTTTAGTTTAAAAATAACACGGCAAAAAACTATTGGATCAGTTCTTGCGAGAATTGTAATCTCGAGAGGGAACTATAAGAGCACGTGGCGTCTAAGTAGGTCCCAAAGCAAAGATAAGCTTTTTTTTTTTTCATCCTGAAGGGAATGTGAGCTGCACTATGGCCTTGTTGGAGTGCTGTGTTACTCTAAACTGTGTGGGTGTTTTTTGTTTTGTTTTTTCATTGTTATTTTTTAAACAAACTAAGCTTCATAAAGGACATCACTGTATTGTGCGATTAATGGAGTAATACAAAGTGCTCCTCACAAAGCATTACAGTGACAAGGAAACAAGATCAAAGTGAGAATTATTGTTGATTATAAGACAAACAGTCCTTTATTAAAAAGAGCATACACCTATTCAGAGTAGGTACTTTAAGTGTTTCTTCTATCATTTCACTGTATAGGGAGGCCAGCCTGGTCTATGCGTGTTTATATCACACTACTTGAAACAGCGTGTCATATCATCAGTTTTTATTTTTTGCATGTGTAATTCACCTAACCCTGCCTCAGTTCATTTCTATGGTGAATGTAAAGGTGTGATATTATTCATGAATACTAAGACAATCCTAATCCTAACCTTACAAACTCCAAGGCGCAGGCCTAAACTTAGAAAAAATCAAACCTCCTATTTGTCTCAACCAAATCGCGTATCTATACCATGTCAAAAAATGGGCGTGTAAAAAACACGCAATTTGTCATGGCGTGGTATAGACATGCAAGCCATGAGAACACGTCAGGCAGGCCAGCCCCTCCATAGCCATGCAAGTTTAGAAGTGTGTCAAAATAGTGAAACATTTGACATGGTACTTCATTTGGTGATATATCAAATCAAATCAAATCAAATTTATTTATAAAGCACTTTTCATACATACATGTAACACAAAGTGCTTTACAGTGCATTAAAAACAATCCCACATGCCTCCCACCCCCATCCCCATATAGTGTCACTATCACAGGCTGATATCAATATATTGTCGTCTAAGTTTTGTTTTTTTGCCTGTGACTGACTGTGCAGTTTAGGAAAATACATTTTGTAGTTGAAAAGTGATATTCTAACATACCAAATCAATTATCACATGTATTGCAGTATCAGGATGATAGTGTTTATCAGCTACGTATCACATTACATCGAGAGTGGCCCATCGATTCCCGACCCTAATTACATTAAGTATTAGATCAAAATAATTGATTATGGACTGTATTATGTACATAGGCTTTTATTTGCCCAATAAACAAATATGAATGATGTGAATTAAATGTCAATAAGCTAAACAAAAATTTACATTTTGCTACTGTTTAGTGGATAAGTCTTAAACTCGCCACCCCAAAATGATTCTTATTTCTGAATAGTACTGACAGTGGCATGTTGATAAACTAAACATAACAATTTAAATCACATTTATTTATTTATTTATTTATTTATTTATTTATTTTTCATGCATACTGTTACATGCCTAGGTCTATAAAACCTTTAAAATGCATTGGAATACTGCAAACTGGTTTCACATGTTTTTTTTTTTAAACCATGTGAAGGACTAAAGAATATAAAACAAAATAAAAGAATGAAAGTCCAAATAACATTTAATAATTATATAATACAACACAGACAGGCCAATGTGACCCTTGACCTACTCTGATTTCGATTTTAGGCTCTAGCTCCATTTGAGTTTGAAACCCCTGGTTTAGGGCCATGCCTAATATAGACTGCAGGGTCAAATACAGTATGTGTTACATCACAGTAACAAATCTGAGAGCAGTCACTACAATCAAGCGTTGAAGCCTAAAGTTCTACTGACAAAAATACAATAAGCATTAGGCAAACAAGACACCCTTCAAATTTGGTGTACATATACAAATTATACCATATATACTGTATTAACAGCCTACATTACTACAGAGATCACAGCTAAAAAAAGAAAAAGAAAGACAAAGGTTTCATTCACCTGGACATGAAACAATTCCAATGTAAGAAAGCCTTCATCTGTACTCATTTTGTTTAGGGCTGGTCGCAGTCTCCGCTTCTGAAGTGGGTGCATTGATTTCTTTGTTCACAACTGAATGAAAATATTGATAATCTTTACTTGAACTGAAAAAAAAACACCACCACTTGTTGGAAACTTGTGTTTCTTTAGACTCTTTCAAAGTTTGAAATGTAATACTTCTGCCTCTTTACCTTGGGCTTTGTCTCAGATTCCAGGAATTGATTTAAAGAATTGATTTAAACTATTGCACATCCACACAGACTGGCATTAAAAGTAATGGCTGGCCTCCACAAAACCTCCTTATACTATTTAAACGAAGTGTCTTGCTTAAGGACATTATAAAAACAGGAATCAGTCCTCTACCCACAGTCTGTGTGTCAGCTGGCTCCACTGACTGCACTGCTGCCTCACAATCCCACACAATGACTGAGTAACACATCCAAACTCATCATTTGAATAAAGTGATTTGTTTTCTGCTTCTGTTTCCGTTTGGCCTGTGATTTGCCCTTTAGTCATGTTGTTTTAGGCGAGTCCCAGCCACCTGCGCTCCAGAAATTGTCCACACCTGTCTCAATTCTGTTCAGTCCCAGGACATTTACTGGGGCCACGTCAATGCCTATGTGCCAACCTGTCAGTGAGCTCGCTGATCTGCCAGTGCCTCCTAGCATCTCTCCCCTCGCTCTCTCTCTCCCTCTCTTTTCTCTCTCTCTGTTTCTCTCTCTCTCTCTCTGTTTCTCTCTCTCTGTCTCTCTGTCTGTTCCTGGATCCACAGATTTTGGCCTTGTGCCTGATTTGTTCTGGTTTATCAGGGGCAAAACTCATCTCTTCCAAGGACAGGCTGTCTCCTCAAAAATATATATTACGCTTGTCTTAAACGTATGAGGTCAGGAACACATTGTGAATTCATGATGATAATCAATGAAATCATTCCCCTAATTATAAAACGTTCTGAAAAAGGAAGAATTAAACATTAAATTGATTTTTTCCATTGGAATTCTGTAGTGTGGAATGTTTTTTGGAAATGTAAATGGTATAACAAGTTTTTGAATTAAGCCAGATTTCATAAGGTGATTCAATAAAATACAGGACTTTCCTTTCACATTCTTGTACTTCCTCTTTCCCTAATCAAATGTGTCAATGTTTACTTAATATTTACTACTTGCTGTGATGAAATTAAAAACAGGTGACAGTACTGAAAGTGACTTGTGTGTGGAGAGCTAAAAGACGTCAGCCAGCAGATATAATTAAGAATCTGTTTATCCAAAAAATGTTTGTGGTTCCCGGAACGTTCATTAGCACGCATGTATTTTGTTATGTTCTGTTGAACCATTAATGCTGTTTACTGCAGAAAGATGCAAAAGTTCTGGCCATGTACAGATGACATGTGTCACATTTAGTGGCTCTGGGAAGAAGAAAAAAAACTTGAACAAAATATGGGAAAATTGGATGATCTAGCTTTAATTCAAATGAGGAACCAGCATTTAGACAAATTGCTATAGTGTTTTGTCTGGTAGACTAATTACTAATAGCACTTGATCAACGCCTGATTTCTGCATGTTTTTGTACTTTCAAAGCACCACAATAAATGTACACTAGTTTATAGTCACTTTCTACAGGATCTGTGTCTGTCCTGCTCATTGTGGGTCTTTAAAACAACAGTCAATCAATTGTTTATAATAGAACTGTCA
The DNA here is from genome assembly GCA_038363315.1 of Mugilogobius chulae. Classification (NCBI taxonomy): domain Eukaryota; kingdom Metazoa; phylum Chordata; class Actinopteri; order Gobiiformes; family Gobiidae; genus Mugilogobius; species Mugilogobius chulae. Next base: position 4,622,279 of record CM076400.1, read on the forward strand.
GTGGAGAAATGTATTGCCAGACTGTAATCCTTATTAAACAAAACAACCAACACTCAAAAGATTCAAATTAGGATAAGGTTTACTTTGATAAAATTGAAAACACACAAATTACAAAAACACCTCTATTCCTGATCTAAACCCCACAAAGTCTATCTTGTTCTTGTCCCCGCATGTTCAAAAGAAGCAGAGTTCAAAGTGTCCTCCATTTGGGCAATCCTTGTTGATTAGTCTTTTGGTTCCAAGTCCATTTACAGTTCTGTATAGAGTTGGTCCATGGATGCTCCAAAGAGACGCCTTAAGTATCAGCAATCTAGAGCTCTGTGACAGTTCAGAGATCAACTGAAAACAAGTCTTTTGGAAATTTTGTCTGCTTTCTTCAAGCATACGCTAACCCTTAACCCAGTTCCTAAAAATGTATTTTGGACACATCATTTGACTCATTTGGAAGATTACAAATGATCAAAACACATACAGAAAATACATGTGAAAATAGAACCGTCACCAAGCCGAGTGAAAAGGTCCTGAGTCACACCTTGTTTTGTAAGAAATGTTCTCTTCACAACTCTCAAAAGTAAATCTACTCACTCACCGCACTAAAACTGAACTCTTAGGCGTTTTCGCACATGAAGGTGCCAAGAACTAAGCATCAGGAACACTTCTACACCCCTTTCATGGGGTCAATTCTACCCTGGAAACAAGTACCTACTAGCATTCGCACTGCCGAAAAGAGGATCCAGGTGACATTCCGTGACAGCTGTCAGACAGTGTGCCAAAATACGGTTGAGGAAGCTGTTTGTTGCTGTTTTTTCTGTTTGCCCCACATTGTTTTTTCTTATAGTCCTGTGTCAGTTTTTTAATTGTCTTTTGGCATTTCTTTGCTGTGTGATAAATGCACTTGCGCTAGCTTGCTGAAGATTTGTTTTGGGTCCATCAAAGCCCCGCTCTACCTCCTTGTTAGCATACGGATTTTGAGCTGCTTGTACCTCTGCATCCGTCCATCTCACACGGCTATCAGTAAACTTTAATACCATTATTGTTTTAACAAATACTTTCCAATGTGCCTGGCGTTGTTGATGTGCGTCACGTGTGTACAACATGCATCAACAACGTCACAAATTACCTCGCTGCGTCACTGAATGGTTCTCAGTCAGAGGGAGAAGTACTTGCCCCAGAGCAGCTAATTTGGTCCCCACATTGGCCACCCTGGTTCCTAGTCCTAATGAGGGAACACACAAGAAAAGGTGCCAGGGGCTACAGGAACAACAAGAAGTTCCTAAAGTGCAAACATTACCTCACACTTGTACTAGTATTCATGTTGACAGTTTTATGAGTCATGCTACGCTGTATTAGCTTATGTAGATTTCAAAGTCAGAGTTTAAACATGTCAATTAAAAATCAATAGCCTCTTTTTAATATTTTCTCATTTAATGATGCAGAACGATGCTAACATATTCTAAAAGTCTTAATAGAGTTACCTCATTTGGTTTGCCGTATTCAACACATTTCAAACTGTGACTAAAATAAGACTTCATTTACATGTCCGAGCCTGGCAAATGAATCACAAATGATTAAGGAAGTTACTCATTATACACAACATAGAGAGACAATCAATATGTGGTCAGGGGGGTTAATTCAGCCATGGTCCACCACAACTAAATCAATGTATGAATAAGATCATCACATCATCAACATGCCGCCTGTGGAGCCCTCAGCCAATCACCTGCGGTGTTTACATGTCGGCTCAGCTGTGAGACAAACTAACATGCAGCTGTAGTTCTAAGTAACGGTCTAAACGTGTGAAAAGAGCTTAAATGAATGTATTGTTTGGGAGAACAGGATTAGCACAGTAACCCCAGCAATGTCCTTCAAAGTTCTAGAGAGTCCTTCACTAAATCTGCTGTGGGTTGTAAGAATTAGTAAATGCCCATGTCATAAAACCGAATACTGTATTATGTGATGTTAGGGGTTTGTTTTTCGTCAGGAACATGACATTACACTGTAGAAATGTCAGTTGTCCTAATGGTAAACTAATACAGATAATTTATCAGTAGTGACTCAGGGCTGTTTCTCTTGGGCTGTGGTGGTTTTGTTTACTTTGTCATATTGTTTTGGCGAATGTATTTCTATAGAAGAGTGAGCATTTATTACACTTTCACTCTTCTCTTGCTAGATTGGTCCTAGAACATCTGTCTTTCTCTTCTTCCCTCTATCAACCTTGTCATTTAGACTCAGGTCTGAGTCTGGACCATGGTCTGAGTCGCTGTGCTGCTGCTTCGTCCACTGCCCTGTGAGATCATGGTTTAGTCCACGACTGTGCACAAAATACAGCGGGAAATCAAGAAATAAAGTGAAAGAAATTAGAATGTTGAGGTGCGATGCGATTCAGAACAGGACAAGGGACAAACTGCACTGCTCTTGTTTGTAGCGCCCAGTGTTGCCAGAGAAGCAGGACAGACCCAGGGCTCTGTGGGGCTTTATGTACTCAATAGATTCTGTTAAATGTGGGAGGAGAGCGCGCCAATGCAAACCAGAACTTTGTTAGGTTGCTGAATTAATGTGGGAAAGAGGAGACATGAGCAAGTGATGTGTTGGCACTATTTTTGTGAGCATCAACTGCATTACAGTACAAGATTACTCAAAAATGCATGAAAACTAAGAAAACACTGCTAAAACATGGTTAAAACTTATAATGCAAGCCCCCTTTAACAGTAGATTCTTATATGTATAACACATTTCTGGTGATGCAGGGAGGCCAAGCGGACTGTCAGGGCAAGGACACACTTTACAATACTTTAAAATCTTCTTCACAACTAAACAGGACAGAGTCAGAGTCTATATAAGGACATTAAGTTCAAGTCAGTAAAAATGGGCACAAAGGTTGAGTTTATGAAGAACACTTTGTGCCAGAATGCAGCAGATTTCAGACTATTGCAAAAGTCCACGCAATCAAGGGCTTGGTTTAAAAATAAAAACCCAACTGGAAATGACAAAAACACAATTACGCATATAAAGTAACATAATCTTTCTCTATTAGGAGCCTATTACAAGTGTGCAGCACTTGCATCGAGTGGCTCTCTAAATTGAGACAAAACACTAAGGCGACGAGGAGGACTCTTCTTTCAAAAGCGTAGATTAATCATGTATTGTGCCTAATTTCAGGCTCTATAAATACGCACTTAGTATAGCTCGGCCCATTCGCCGTGGGATACTGATAATTCCACTTGATTAACTAACTAGTGAGGACGAACATCTGCTGGCAATTAACCTTCAGCCCTGCATTGATGCCCACGGACCAGCGAGCCTCAGCGGAGACGGGCCTCACTCCAGATCTGTAAAGTACATCCATCCTCACATCACACTGTCACGATCAGACGCCAGCTACTATCTGCACCAGCGCCAAATTGCATCGCTAAAGGGGTCAAAGGGCAGCTTCACTTAAAGGTGACACAAAGCAAGGAGCCGGAGCCAAGCAGAACACAGGGATTCCCAAAGGAGTTTAAAGCAGCTGCTAAATTATTATAGGAGGATGTATCGATTGTTGGTAGCCTGAATCTAGGAGCGAGAAACCTTCCTGCAGCTGTATTGACATGCTGGGCGAGTCTGTCAGTCATTCTGTTTAACTCAGAGGGAGAAAAATAAGTACTGTACTTCTGCGCATACGCAAAGTACTTTCCAAAATGTTAACTTTTAAATATGATAATGACTCAAGTGTAGACATGTCATAAGCAGGAACAGGAACAACCGCATTTTATTCACTGTTGTTGACAATTTAAACCAACCAAAACCTGTAATGTATCTATGTTGTGTTTAAGTCACATTACTGTCTATTTTACGGTATTTTTGTGCCCTTTTAGAGTGAACTAGGAAAATGTACAACTGTCTATTGCAACAATTTCTAGTCTATGTTAAATATAATGTACAATTTATTTGACCTTGTTTACCATCCTTATGACAATATTTCTTGATCTAAAATTGAAGTTATTTTCTCTATTCATGCTTGTTCTATAGATAATCTGAGCATCAGAAACCATGCCATTAAAAAAAAAAGTTGTGTATGTTACAACTCTTCTATGCTTTACCACTTCATGCTCACATTAGCATGTCAGGGGCAAGCTAGGTGAGTGTTTCTCCCTTTTGCAAAGCTCTAAGCCCGAGATCCCAAAGCAGAGGTACTCAAGAGCCTGTTTACAGGAGAATAAGAATACAAAAGTCTATAATTGTTATAGTATTATATATAAGTTAAATATTAAATTTTAATTGCATATTAAAATGACAACATTCTTACATTGTTTTTTAGTTAGATGTGATTAGGATTAACAGATTTAATTAAACATTTTTTGTTTGTTTGTTTTCACCCAATTTTAATGTTTGTTTTTGTCCAACAGCTATGACGTACACAGAGGTATTTCCACAACTGTTACTAAGCCACCACATTGTAAATATGAGCGAACATCCACATAAATCATTTTGAGTTCAAACTCTGCTGTATGTAAAATTATCTTTGCATTTTGATGCTTTTTGATGACATGTAAAGGAACTCTATTTTTGTTTGTTTGTTATATTTTTTCAATGTTATTTCTAAAACTTTAGTAATGCGCTACCTTTCTTCCTGTGCCTCCTCCTGTTCAACGCTGTGGGAATGTTACCATTTATCGCTGATCATAACATTTGGCTGAAGATGGATATATTTCTTTGCTTTGACCTTGTTGCCATAGACGGTGATTTAGCCAGCGTGAACAAATCATCCCGCTCTACTTTCAGTCCGTTTGCTGTTTGTGCTCGCAGCGCTGGGCAAGGAATAAACAACATGACGGGAGGCCATCCTGATCCACCTGATCCTGTATTATGAGGCCAAGGAGACAGAGCTCACGTAACCTTCACATGCGCTAAAGTCAATCAGAAACATCAAGTCTTTACAACAACTGCAGGTCTCTGATGGGTTTGAAACTTCTACTTGAGCTGTTTTTATGGTTTACTTTGACAAAATGTTACATGTGTTGGATTATTTTAAAGCCATTGTCAAAGCAATTTAAACCAATTAGTGTTATGGTGGCTCAGCAGTTAGCACTCTGACCTCACAGTATAGTTCTTGTGTGTTTCCATGTGGAGTTTGCATGTTCTCTCTGTGTCTGAGTAGGTTTCCTCTACCACTAAAACAAGCTCTTCCATCTCTCTTTTTCCAGGATGACAGATGTAAATTAGCTGTTAAGCTAGAACCTGGTACAAGCGTCTCTGCCATTGTGCTTAAATTAATTGTGCATAGTTCGAATAAACTTCAACCAAACATTTTGTGTATGAAAATAGCTTTATAAATTAAGTTTGAATAATTTGAAAAAACCTTTTTTGCCTCTAAGAGTATTTTTTCTAGCCAGGCTAGTGCCATAGAGCCTCTGCTCTATTTCATTTCACTCAAGCAACGGGGTGAAATGAAACCGGCTGATACATCAGACTATAATTTTTACATAAACTGACCAAACCAAAAGTGCTGCCTCCGCAACCAACCTTGAATAAAGTGAAAGTAAATGGACAGATGAATGAATGAACTATCACAGCTTTGTCATATACACTATTGGTTTGTATGTATAATATGCAGCCAAGCAGTCCATTCTGTGACACAGTTGGTATCACTTGACATGATTATTGCTGCAGTTTTTCTTATGGACCTAATTAACCACAATAGATTAACTTTAACATGTTTTAGGTCTTTATTTTGCAGTAAAGTAAATTATTAAACTCGCTAGTCCATGCACCTTGTCTTGTCTATGTCGTTATCAGGCCAAAATTTCTGCTAAACTTGCTCTAAATTAGACTAAACTAGGTCTAAGTTAAAACTAAATTGTGGATAAGCTATTTTTACTGATTTCTCCAAAAATGGACAAAACCATTCATAGATTTGTCTTTGAACATTAGGGCTGCTCGATTATGATGAATTAAGTGAAATTACAATCATTCAAAAAATGATTTGTTTGGAGAGAGAATAGAACTTTTGCATCCCATAAAAGCAGAGAGTTAAAAGATGAAATGAAATAGGTAACATAACTCACAACAATAGACTTGTATATGTATTCTTAGATCTACAGCTCATTGAAGTATATGAGCATTCATGAACACTGTATTGTCTAGAATTCAGTTTTAGTTCATTAGTTAGTTTTACTGTTCATTTTGTCAATAAAGGAAGTCCAGGCGCATCACTTCCTGTTTTGATATGGCAGCTCAGGCAGAAGCCACACTGTCTGCAGCTAGACAATCTGTTCGCATCCTCTGCTAAAGACTGATGAATCAATGTCGTAAGTTTCTGATATGCATAATTGGATGTTTATCTTGAGATATTAGCCTTTATTTTGTGAAGATGATGTGTATTTTGGTTTAAAAAGCTAAGGGAAGTAATGAGAAAAAACGGGATGCTAAAACGGTTTTGCTAATCAAAGCTACATAAGCTAATGTTCTGTTATGCTAGTATGTCATGTTACAATCCATGTATACTGATATTATTTTGTTTTCTGTGTTTTTGTCACAGTTTTCACTCCATGTCATGGTGAAAGAGTCTTCAGTAAAACTACAAATTACAACGTTGACTCATCTCTTTGTCTTGAATGGAGTTTAGCGTGGTGTTTAGTCAACGGTCGTTGCACTTTGATGAGAACACTATAGTGAAAAGACAAGAAAGAATCAGCACTCCGGATGGCTTCCAAAAGTGGATCTTCAACCAGTTCAGCTGGACGTGTGAGAGCAAAGGCCGAAGCTGCAAAGATAAGAGCAAATTATCGGCAAAGCAACTACAACTAAAACTAGAAGCAGCAAATATCGATTAGAGACAGTTGCAAGAGACGCCGAGAAATGAAAAAAGATGCAGAAATACAGTTTGAAAAAACTAAACTACAAGCACAACTTGAAACATTACAATTACAATGTGAAGCTGAAGCAACAGAACGGGAGCACAAGTTTTGGAAATGAATGAGGATTTGCAGACTGTAGATGAAATGGACGAAGAGGAGCATGAAAAAGAGCAGGAAGAGAAAATGCAACGTACAAGCGAGTATGTTATTGCACAAAACACGTACAAAGAAAACCCTCCCCCACCGCAAGATCTCACTGAAAGACAATCTCACAAAAGCCATGCATTGAGGCCACTTAACCCTCCTGTCCACAATACGTTGGCAGAAGTAAAGTCAAGGCATTCACAGGGCAGCAATAAAAATGACATTGAAGAGAATGACGACTCATACTTGCCAATACAAACAAAAGTTAAAGCAGAAATAAAGGAACCTACAGTAAACCAGAGAGAAATACGTACCAAACTTTCCAACCATATTCTCCAAGACGTTTTAACTACACGCACAACCGTTGCTCCGGACAAGTTTCACCACCACCTGCCATAGACTCATTAGCCCAGTACCTGGCCAGACGAGACCTCACAAATTGCGGCCTGTATCAGTTTGACGACAAACCAGAGAATTACCATGCATGGTATGCTTCATTTGAAAGTACAACAAGTGACATTCAGCTAAGTGCAGTACAACTACTCGACCTTATGATTAGATGGCTCGGAAAAGAATCCAGTGAATATGTCAAACGTATAAGAGCAGTTTACATCAGCAACCATCTGAAGCATTAAAGAAGCATGGGAAAGACTAGAAAGTGCTACGCTGCTCCAGAAATAATAGAAAAGTCACTTTTTGAGCGTCTTGATAATTTTCCAAAGTAAACACAAGAGCAATGTTAAACTACGTGAGCTTGGAGATTTGCTGACAGAAATACGTGGTGCCAAAGAAGATGGTTATCTGGCTGGCTTATCTTTTTTGGATACGTCACGTGGCATAGCACCAATCATAACCAAGCTGCCATTTGGACTCCAAGAAAAGAGGCTTTCTGCTGGATCAAAATACAAAGAGGAGCACAACGGACTCTTTCCTCCTTTCCAGTACTTCTGTGAGTTTGTGTGTCAGGAAGCAAAGAAAAGAAATGATCCCAGCTTTATGACTCCAACTGTAACAACTTTTACAAAACCAGACAAGTCAGCTTTCAAAAGAAACATTAATGAAAGAGCAATCACAGTACAGAAAACGGACATCTCTTCACAGCAGTCAACAAAGCGACAAACGTGGACCCATCCAAAACGTGCCCGTTACATAACAAGCCGCACTCACTCCAAAGTTGCAAGGGATTCAGACACAAACAGATCGAGGACAGAAAAGCATTTCTTAAGAAAAATGGAATCTGTTTAAATGTTGTGCTACAACTTCGCATCTGGCCAAGGACTGCAAAGCATCTGTTAAGTGTTCCGAATGTGAGTCTACTTATCATGTCACAGCCATGCATCCAAGCACACCAAATCCACAAACAAAGGCCCCACCAACTCCACAGGCAGACGGCGGGGAGGCTGAAACCACTAACGCAGACAATGCAAATACAGGTGCAACAGTGGTAACTTCAAACTGCACAGAAGTTTGTGGTAATGGACAGTTTGGTCGCTCATGTGCTAAAATCTGCCTTGCTAAAATATATCCTCAAGATGCTGTGCACAATGTTATTAAAGCATACGTCATAATAGATGATCAGAGCAATCGCTCGTTGGCCCGACCAGAGTTTTTCAATCTGTACGGATTACAAACAGAGCTTCTTCTTATCAACTAAGAACCTGCTCAGGCTTGGCAGAAACGTCAGGAAGACGTGCAGATGGATTCGTGATCCAGTCATTGATGGGAAAATAACAGTCCCTCTTCCGTCACTTATCGAGTGTAGTGACATTCCAAATAATCGTGCAGAGATTCCAACCCCTAGTGCTGTCATCCACCAGCCTCATCTGCAACACATTGCCAAACATCTCCCAGAACTGGATCCCAATGCTGAGATATTGCTTCTTCTTGGCAGAGATGTTTTAAGACTGCACAAAATCAGACAACAAGTAAATGGTCCCCACAACGCCCCGTTCGCACAGCGTTTAGATCTTGGCTGGGTTATTGTGGGTGAAGTGTGCCTTGGAAGTAGTCACAAGCCAGTTGTCAGCAACTTCAAAACGACTGTGTTGGAAAGCGGTCGTCCCTCCACGTTTCAACCATGCACGAGTTACATGCAAATAAAGGACTCACTACCGAAGCTCAATCCCAGCACCAAGGTAACAGAGGAAACACTTGGAAAAACAGTGTTTGACAGAACGGACAAAGACAACAGGCCTGCTCCATCAATCGACGATGAAACGTTTATGGAAAAAATGGACAATGAAATGCATCAAAACAACAACAACACATGGGTAGCTCCGCTTCCATTCAAGCAGCCACGTCCGAGCCTTCCAAACAACAAAGAGCAGGCTGTTAAGAGGTTTATGTCACTAGAGAAACATTGAAACGGAATCCAAAATGCAGGAACAGTATTTTGCATTCATGGACAAGCTCATTCAAAATGGACATGCTGAGATCGCTCCACCTCTCGACAACGAGGAATGCTGGTTTCTCCCGACGTTTGGAGTATATCATCCTCGAAGCCAGAGCAAATTAGAGTGGTGTTCGATTCAAGCTCACATACGAAGGCATCTGTTTAAACGATGTACTGCTCACTGGACCGGATTTAAATAACACATTGATCGGTGTTTTGCTACGCTTTCGCAAGGACAAAGTGGCTGTATTGGCGGACATTCAGCAAATGTTCTACTGTTTCGAAGTGACTGAGACTCATCGAAACTTCCTCAGGTTCTGTGGTATGAGGGAAACGACATCAACAAACAAGTAATCGACTATCGCATGAGAGTTCATGTTTTCGGCAATAGTCCTCACCTGCCGTCGCCATCTACGGTCTGAGGAGAGCGATCAGAGAAGGTGCTCCAAAGTACGGTGAGGATACTATTCAGTTTGTCGAGCGACATTTCATGTGGACGATGGTCTCATGTCTGTTCCAACCGATCATCATGCAGTAGACATTCTGACTAGAACACAGGCCTCACTTGCAGAGTCAAACATCCGTCTCCACAAATTCATCTCAAACAGTCGAGATGTTCTTAAGGCCTTATCTCAAGAGACTGTGCAGCACCAGTAAAGGACTTGGACCTGAGTGGAGAAACAGAGTCTATTCAGCGCAGTTTGGGCCTTTTATGGGAGACTTCAACAGACACGTTTACGTTTTCAGTGTCAACTGAACCAAAGCCCTTCACGCGACGAGGTGTGTTGTCTACGGTGAACAGCATCTTCGATCCTTTAGGTCTGTTGGCTCCTGTCACCACAAGCGGGAGAGCTCTTTTAAGAGAACTTACAGCAGATCTTCCAGACTGGGACACTCCTCTCTCAGAAGAAAAACATGACAAGTGGGAAATATGGCGCAAATCGCTTCAAGATCTCAAGCAGTTACATGTACCAAGGACATACACAAACATGTCACTGAGCAACGTTGAGCACAAAGAGCTCATTGTGTTCTCAGATGCTTCCGTGAAGGCCATTGGAGCTGTTGCATATCTGAAGACTGTTCAAAACAATGCAATACTGAAGTTGGATTTGTTATGGCTAAAGGAAGGCTAGCCCCCAGATCGGAACCCACAATTCCACGCTTAGAACTTTGTGGAGCTGTTCTTGCTGTGGAACTGGCAGACCTCATCCAGGAGGAGTTGGATGTGCAGTTTGATGAAGTAAAGTTCTACAGCGACAGTAAAGTGGTCCTCGGATACATCCACAACACCAGTAAACGGTTCTACGTCTTTGTGCACAACAGGATTCAGCGCATACGCCATTCTTCCAGACCTGAGCAATGGCACTATGTTCCCTCTGAAGTAAATCCGGCGGACCATGTTACACGGTTCTTGCCAGCTTCTCGACTAGCCCAAACGACATGGTTTTCTGGACCAGCGTTTCTGCAAAAGACAGTAGAAAAGGACAAACAAACTTGGGAAAGATGTGAACTCATACAACCAGAAAGGGACACTGAAATCAGACCAGAAGTGAAAACCTACTGTACCAGCGTCAAAGAGAATAGTCTCAGCCCAAATCGCTTCGAGCGTTCTCAACTTTAAAGTCACTTATAAGAGCTGTTGCCTGTCTGATTCACATAGCCAGGTCCTTCGGGAAATCAAACAAGCACTATCAGTGCAAAGGATGGCACTGGTGCAAACAAGCACGTTCACCAGACGAACTTGACCAAGCAATGTTTGTTATTTTGCAGGCAGCACAAAGATCTGCTTTTCAAAAGAACTCTCAGCGTGGCATGCCGAAAAGCCGACGCCAAAGACGTTGTCTCCAAAAACTAAATCTCATCTCTCAGATGGCTTGATCCGCATCGGAGGTCGACTCAAACATTCAAACCTGGACTCAAAGAACGACACCCGGTGTTCTGCCCAAGAATAGCCTGTAGCTTTGTTGTTGACACGCCATCACCACACACAAGTGAAACATCAAGGACGTCACTTGACGGAAGGGGCCATACGTGCAGCAGGGTACTGGATTCTGGGTGCAAAGGCTCATCAACACAGTCATTCATAACTGTGTAACCTGCAAAAAGCTCAGAGGTAAAGTTAAAGACAACACATGGCAGACTTACCTCCAGAACGTCTCGAACCATGCCCTCCGTTCACCTATGTTGGACTAGATGTTTTTGGTCCGTGGATGGTCACTGCAAGGAGAACTCGTGGTGGACACGCGGAGTGCAAAAGGTGGGCAATCATGTTTAGTTGTCTGACCTCAAGAGCAGTTCACATAGAGCTAATAGAGACAATGGATGCATCAAGTTGCATAAATGCACTCAGGCGCTTCTTTGCCATCAGAGGACCGGCCAAGAAGTTGAAGTCTGATTGTGGCACAAACTTCATTGCCGCATGCAAGAACTCGGAATGGACAAAAACTCACAGGATCCAAAGATCCAGCGGTTTCTCAGTGAAATTGGATGTGTGTGGGAGTTCAACCCTCCTCATGCATCGCATATGGGAGGCAGCTGGGAGAGAATGATAGGCGTTGCCAGAAGGATTTTGGACTCTATGTTCCTCGACTACATGTCAACCTGACTCATGAAGTTCTCTCTACTTTGATGGCAGAAGTTTCCGCGATTATGAACGCACGGCCGCTAGTGTCTGTTTCAACCGACCCGGACAATCCACAAGTTCTCTCTCCAAACATGCTTCTCACTCAAAAGTCTGGCAATCTTGCACCTGCTGGAGACTACTCAGGGAAGGACATGTATACTAAACATTGGAAGCAAGTACAGGCACTCGCTAATCAATTCTGGACACAGTGGCGCAAAGAATACCTACCGAACTTGCAACGCAGACAAAAATGGACAACTCATCGCAAAGACTTGGAAGTTGGAGACGTGGTTCTACTCAAGGACAAGCAAGTTGAACGAAACCACTGGCCAATGGGAAGAATAAGCTCCACGTTTCCTGGAAAAGACGGTCATGTTCGACAAGTTGAGATAAAGACTGTTGACCAGGGCACTCCAAAGACTTTTCGTAGACCTATTACAGAAGTTATTTTGCTTTTTCCTGCACATGTTTAGTTAGTAATGTGTAGAAGTAGTGACCTCATTCAGGTCAGGCGGGGAGTGTATTGTCTAGAATTCAGTTTTAGTTCATTAGTTAGTTTGTACTGTTCATTTTGTCAATAAAGGAAGTCCAGGCGCATCACTTCCTGTTTTGATATGGCAGCTCAGGCAGAAGCCACACTGTCTGCAGCTAGACAATCTGTTCGCATCCTCTGCTAAAGACTGATGAATCAATGTCGTAAGTTCTGATATGCATAATTTGGATGTTATCTTGAGATATTAGCCTTTATTTTGTGAAGATGATGTGTATTTTGGTTTAAAAAGCTAAGGGAAGTAATGAGAAAAAACGGGATGCTAAAACGGTTTTGCTAATCAAAGCTACATAAGCTAATGTTCTGTTATGCTAGTATGTCATGTTACAATCCATGTATACTGAATATTATTTTGTTTTTCTGTGTTTTTGTCACAGTTTCACTCCATGTCATGGTGAAAGAGTCTTCAGTAAAACTACAAATTACAATGTTGACTCATCTCTTTGTCTTGAATGGAGTTTAGCGTGGTGTTTAGTCAACGGTCGTTGCACTTTGATGAGAACACTATAAACACACTTATGAGACAATAAGCAACCATAATCCAATATGTTATGTTTCAGTGCTTTCTCCACCATGTTATCTAAAGGCATCCCCAGGAGAGTTCTTCAAAACAGAGATCCGTCCTCATGAGTCAGTAAATGTCAAATGCAGGTTTACTTTGGCGTTTGAACAAACTATAGCCAGCTGCCGTATAGCTCTGCTCTGTTTACCTCTTTGTTCTGTGAGCAGTTATTGGCTGGGAGCACTCAGAAATGTCCTTCCCATGTAAACAACAAAGAAAAACACATCATGAAACGCTGGCAGGAAAAGGAGATCTAAAAGTGTTTTCACCTTCACATAGTAAAATAAATTATATTCTCGTGACTCTCACCTTTACATCTTTGGAAAGCAATGTAAAGGGAGCTATTTATGCAGTGAATTCAGTATAAAGTGTCCATCCATATTATTACTGCTGAGGTTAGCTTGACGATAGATTTTCTTTTATTCTACAGAACTGTCCTGCATTCCACACCGAGAGTTATTGCCTTTCAACAGACTGAGAAATAAACACCTGTTCATTGTCTTTGCCACAAGGGAGTTGTCACCCCTCTTTTTTCCAATTCAAATCCATCAATAGCCCCTGGACTACAGATGGAAATTAGCTGTAAAAGCTATAATCTGATACAAAAAACTGATGCATAGATACAATAGGCCACTGAGTCATATTTGGGGGTGTGGCCTGCTATGTTAAGTATGAGAAGCTAGACTTTTTATCTCTTTAAGACGCTTTCTGGCAAATTTGCAAATTTTAAGCACAACTAATTCAAGCTGAGTCATTTAATTGGAAGTTGTTGACGTGGCGTTAAAGAAAAACAGTAAAACACGCCAGGCAACGCCAGCAACACAGGAGCATTTAGCTCGAGCTCGACCAGTTATATCACTTTATTCATCTCCATGGCTGTGTCCAGACTACTAGTGGTGCCCAAATGTCCAGAAGGCCAAAAAGTAGTGCACTCAAACTTTTCCCACAACGCATCTAGTAGTGATGCATTTTGGGAAATGGTCGATAGAATGGTCCAAAATAAACCACAATGCATTGCAAAAAAATCTGAAAAACAAAGTACACAGTGTCAGGTCTTTTAACAGGAAGCAACACAACTGAATAAAAGAGTCTAAACCAGTGAATCTCAAAGTGTGGTCCGCGGAACACTAGTGGTCCGCCAGCGCCACCTAGTGGTCCGCGTGAAGATTGACAGTAAATAGAGTTTAGACCGGGCCCAAAAAAATCCAGGCATGTCCTGGCCTGAGCCCGCGCACGTGTCCAAACCCAACTGATAATTCTCTGTGTGTTTGAGCCCTAACCAACCACTCACTGAACTGGCATTTTATTGACAGAAAAAGCACATTACTGATGTAAAGCGCGTTCTCTACCGCACGTCTCTCTCTATTTTTCTTCTTTTATCACAGTGCGTGTAAAAGGCTATAAAGTGTGTGCTTTTTTCTCTCATGCACATACAACACAGCCTTCTGTCTCTTTCTCTTCACTCCACATCATACACGCGCTGTCACTTCTCACGCCGTTTTGGCGACTTCATCCACTCGCATTTTGTCACCGCGGGGGTTTTGCGCTGTATTCTAGCGCAGCTGTCAATCATCTGTGGAACAAACGTGTTCTTGCGGCTCTGCGTCTTGGCCGAACCCGGCCCTGCACGACAACCTACTCCGTAATGTATGGGCTTAACGTGAGCCCCAGAGCCCAGCACTGTAAAGAGCTCATGCGCAAAAGTTTTTGTTTTCTTTAAATACGAGTGAAGATTGCAAGCTGACGAAATGGGCCCCTGTCATTCTCAAATCGCACGTCGCTTTCCAAACACACCAGTCTCTCTCTCGCTCCCTCTGTCCGTCTCTCAGACCCTCGGCACAACTTGGCACTGGAGAGAGAGACGTGCGTAAAGCTGCTGCCTGTGACTAAACTGACCTTGCCCAATTAAGCNTCATAAAACAGTTTACTGTATTATGTGATGTTAGGGGTATGTCTTTCGTCAGGAACATGACTTTACACTAACTAATGAAGATAATTAAATTTATCAGTAGTGACTCAGGGCTTGGGCTGTGGCGAATTTGTTTCTATAGAAGAGTGAGCATTTATTACACTTTCACTCTTCTTTTTGGTTGGTCCTAGAGCATCTGTCTTTCTCTTCTTGCCTCTATCAACCTTTCATTTAGACTCAGGTCTGAGTGGACCATGGTCTGAGCCGCTGTGCTGCTGCTCCGTCCCTGATCATGGTTTAGTCCACGACTGTGCACAAAATACAGCGGGAAATCAAGAAATAAAGTGAAAGAAATTAGAATGTTGAGGTGCGATGCGATTCAGAACAGGACAAGAGACGTATGAAGTGACATACTGCACTGCTCTTGTTTGTAGCGCCCAGTGTTGCCAGAGAAGCAGGACAGACCCAGGGCTCTGTGGGGCTTTATGTACTCAATAGATTCTGTTAAATGTGGGAGGAGAGCGCGCCAATACAAACCAGAACTTTGTTAGGTTGCTGAATTAATGTGGGAAAGAGGAGACATGAGCAAGTGATGTGTTAGCACTATTTTTGTGAGCATCAACTGCATTACAGTAAAAGATTACTCAAAAATGCATGAAAACTAAGAAAACACTGCTAAAACATGGTTAAAACTTATAAATGCAAGCCCCCTTTAACAGTAGATTCTTATATGTATAACACATTTCTGGTGATGCAGGGAGGCCAAGCGGACTGTCAGGGCAAGGACACACTTTACAATACTTTAAAATCTTCTTCACGACTAAACAGGACAGAGTCAGAGTCTATATAAGGACATTAAGTTCAAGTCAGTAAAAAATGGGCACAAAGGTTGAGTTTATGAAGAACACTTGTGCCAGAATGCAGCAGATTTCAGACTATTGCAAAAGTCCACGCAATCAAGGGCTTGGTTTAAAAAATAAAAACCCAACTGGGAAATGACAAAACACAATTACGATATAAAGTAACATAATCTTTCTCTATTAGGAGCCTATTACAAGTGTGCAGCACTTGCATCGAGTGGCTCTCTAAATTGAGACAAAACACTAAGGCGACGAGGAGGACTCTTCTTTCAAAAGCGTAGATTAATCATGTATTGTGCCTAATTTCAGGCTCTATAAATACGCACTTAGTATAGCTCGGCCCATTCGCCGTGGGATACTGATAATTCACTTGATTAACTAACTAGTGAGGACGAACATCTGCTGGCAATTAACCTTCAGCCCTGATTGATGCCCACGGACCAGCGAGCCTCAGCGGAGACGGGCCTCACTCCAGATCTGTAAAGTACATCCATCCTCACATCACACTGTCACGATCAGACGCCAGCTACTATCTGCACCAGCGCCAAATTGCATCGCTAAAGGGGTCAAAGGGCAGCTTCACTTAAAGGTGACACAAAGCAAGGAGCCGGGCAAGCCAGACACAGGGATTCCCAAAGGAGTTTAAAGCAGCTGCTAAATTATTATCCAGTAGGAGGATGTATTGATTGTTGGTAGCCTGAATCTAGGAGCGAGAAACCTTCCTGCAGCTGTATTGACATGCTGGGCGAGTCTGTCAGTCATTCTGTTTAACTCAGAGGGAGAAAATAAGTACTGTACTTCTGCGCTTACGCAAAGTACTTTCCAAAATGTTAACTTTTAAATATGATAATGACTTAAGTGAAGACATGTCATAAGCAGGAACAGGAACAGCTGCATTTTATTCACTGTGTTGACAATTTAAACCAACAAACTTGTAATGTATCTATGTTGTGTTTAAGTCACATTTACTATCTATTTTGAGGTATTTTTGTGCCCTTTTAGAGTGAACTAGGAAAATGTACAACTGTCTATTGCAACAATTTCTAGTCTATGTAAATATAATGTACAATTTATTTGACCTTGTTTACCATCCTTATGACAATATGTCTTGATCTAAACTTGAAGTTATTTTCTCTATTCATGCTTGTTCTATAGATAATCTGAGCATCAGAAACCATGCCATTAAAAAAAAAAAAGTTGTGTATGTTAGAACTCTTCTATGCTTTACCACTTCATGCTCACATTAGCATGTCAGGGGCAAGCTAGGTGAGCGTTTCTCCTTTTGCAAAGCTCTAAGCCCGAGATCGCAAAGCAGAGGTACTCAAGAGCCTGTTTCAGGAGAATAAGAATACAAAAGTCTATAATGTTATATTTAAACAAGTTAAATATTAAATTTTAATGCATATTAAAATGACAACATTCTTACATTGTTTTTTTGTTAGATGTGATTAGGATTAACAGATTTAATTAACATTTTTTTGTTATTTTTTTTCACCCAATTTAATGTTTGTTTTTGGTCCAACAGCTATGACGTACACAGAGGTATTTCCACAACTGTTACTAAGCCACCACATTGTAATATGAGCGGAACATCCACATAAATCATTTTGAGTTCAAACTCTGCTGTATGTAAAATTATCTTTGCATTTTGATGCTTTTTGATGACATGTAAAGGAACTCTATTTTTGTTTGTTTTGTTATATTTTTCAATGTTATTCCAAAACTTTAGTAATGCGCTACCTTTTTCCTGTGCCCTCCTCCTGTTCAACGCTGTGGGAATGTTACCATTTATCGCTGATCATAACATTTGGCTGAAGATGGATATATTTCTTTGCTTTGACCTTGTTGCCATAGACGGTGATTTAGCCAGCGTGAACAAATCATCCCAGCTCTACTTTCAGTCCGTTTGCTGTTTGTGCTCGCAGCGTTGGGCAAGGAATAAACAACATGACGGGAGGCCATCCTGATCCACCTAATCCTGTATTATGAGGCCAAGGAGACAGAGCTCACGTAACCTTCACATGCACTAAAGTCAATCAGAAACATCAAGTCTTTACAACAACTGCAGTCTCTGATGGGTTGAAACTTCTACTTGAGCTGTTTTTATGGTTTACTTTGACAAAATGTTACATGGTTGGATTATTTTAAAGCCATTGTCAAAGCAATTTAAACCAATTAGTGTTATGGTGGCTCAGCAGTTAGCATCTGACCTCACTGTATGGGTCTTGTGATCAACACCTGAGGTGTTTCTGAGTTTGCATGTTCTCCCTGTGTCTGAGTAGGTTCCCCCTATATCACTAAAACAAGCTCTTCTCATCTCCCCTTTCCAGGATGACAGATGCAAATTAGTTTTTAAGCTAGAACCTGGTACAAACGTCTCTGCCATTGTGCTTAAAATTAATTGTGCATAGTTTGAATAAAGTTTGATTGATTTGAAAAACCTTTTTTGCCTCTAAGAGTAATTTTTCTAGCCAGGCTAGTGCCATAGAGCCTCTGCTCTATTTCATTTCACTCAAGCAACGGAGTGAAATGAAACCGGCTGATACATCAGACTATAATTTTTCCATGAACTGACCAAACCAAAAGTGCTGCCTCCGCAACCAACCTTGAATAAAGTGAAAGTAAATGGACAGATGAATGAATGAACTATCACAGCTTTGTCATACACACTATTGGTTTGTATGTATAATATGCAGCCAAGCAGTCCATTCTGTGACACAGTTGGTATCACTTGACATGATTATTGCTGCAGTTTTTCTTATGGACCTAATTAAACCACAATAGATTAACTTTAACATGTTTTAGGTCTTTATTTTAGTAAAGTAAATTATTAAACTCGCTAGTCCATGCACCTTGTCTTGTCTATGTCTTTATCACGTCAAAATGTCTGCTAAACTTGCTCTAAATTAGACTAAAACTAGGTCTAAGTTAAAACTAAATTGTGGATAAGCTATTTTTACTGATTTCTCCAAAAATGAACAAAACCATTCATAGATTTGTCTTTGAACATTAGGGCTGCTCGATTATGATGAATTAAGTGAAATTACAATCATTCAAACAATGATTTGTTTGGAGAGAGAACATAACTTTTGCATCCCATAAAAGCAGAGAGTTAAAAGATGAAATGAAATAGGTAACATAACTCACAACAATAGACTTGTATATGTATTCTTAGATCTACAGCTCATTGAAGTATATGAGCATTCATGAACACACTTATGAGACAATAAGCAACCATAATCCAATATGTTATGTATTCAGTGCTTTCTCTACTATGTTATCTAAAGGCATCCCCAGGAGAGTTCTTCAAAACAGAGATCCGTCCTCATGAGTCAGTAAATGTCAAATGCAGGTTTACTTTGGCGTTTGAACAAACTATAGCCAGCTGCCGTATAGCTCTGCTCTGTTTACCTCTTTGTTCTGTGAGCAGTTATTGGCTGGGAGCACTCAGAAATGTCCTTCCCATGTAAACAAACAAGAAAAAACACATAATGAAACGCTGGCAGGAAAAGGAGATCTAAAAGTGTTTTCACCTTCACATAGTAAATAAATTATATTCTCGTGACTCTCAACTTTACATCTTTGGAAAGCAATGTAAAGGGAGCTATTTATGCAGTGAATTCAGTATAAAGTGTCCATCCATATTATTACTGCTGAGGTTAGCTTGACGATAGATTTTCTTTTATTCTACAGAACTGTCCTGCATTCCACACCGAGAGTTATTGCCTTTCAACAGACTGAGAAATAAACACCTGTTCATTGTCTTTGCCACAAGGGAGTTGTCACCCCTCTTTTTTCCAATTCAAATCCATCAATAGCCCCTGGACTACAGATGGAAATTAACTGTAAAAGCTATAATCTGATACAAAAAACTGATGCATAGATACAATAGGCACTGAGTCATATTTGGGGGTGTGGCCTGCTATGTTAAGTATGAGAAGCTAGACTTTTTATCTCTTTTAAGACGTTTTCTGGCAAATTTAGCAAATTTTAGCACAACTAATTCAAGCTGAGTCATTTAATTGGAAGTTGTTGACGTGGCGTTAAAGAAAACAGTAAAACAAGCCAGGCAAGGCCAGCAACCACAGGAGCATTTAGCTCGAAACTCGACCAGTTCTATCACTTTATTCATCTCCATGGCTGTGTCCAGACTACTAGTGGTGCCCAAATGTCCAGAAGGCCAAAAAGTAGTGCACTCAAACTTTCCCACAACGCATCTAGAAAAGTAGTGATGCATTCTGGGAAATGGTCGATAGAGTGGTCAAAATAAACCACAATGCATTGCAAAAAAATCAGAAAAACAAAGTAGACAGTGTCAGGTCTTTACCAGGAAGCAACACAACTGAATGAAAGATAATAAAAGAGTCTAAACGCACTGTTGAGCTGGGATAATAACACTTGTAACTAAAATACGTTAGCGTTAGAACTAAGACACAAAAATGTCTCTTCATAAACACAGTCAGTATTTCATTTAATCTTACTTGCCACTGTCTGATCTTCTCAGTATTTAATCATTTAAACTGAATGATGGAAAACCCTATAGAAATGAATTGAAAATGCTATAAATACAGATGTTAGCTATTTTAAATATAATCAAGCTAACTGATGTTCCATGCACAGCAGCAGGTATTTGTGATCAGCACACAGTTTTAAGTGGACAAATCAATGCTGATGTCACATAGAGTCTAGAAAAACACTGTCCTTTGTAGATGGAGAAGACAAAATGTATTAACTCACACAAAAAAAGAAGGTTTAATTGATGTATCAGACATTGCTCACAGTAAAAAAAAAAGTTCAACAAACTGAGATCTGTGCGTTGTATTTATCTTTGAAGCTTTATTTAACCCAGTACAGCCCCACTGATATGAAAAAGTGTTTTTCAAAGGTGACCTGCTGATAAAACTGTTATGTGTTTAGTCTGCACTGCTTGTGCTTTAAGACGCTCTGACGCACATCGGTTCATCCTGACTTATGTCAGACGCAGTGAGGATGTTCCATTCGGTTTAAGATGGAGGTCATGAAAAGACCATGTTTCAAACTTAATATTTTAACTAAAAAATAGATTGGAACAAAAAACTTTGGACTAAAAACAATATAAAAATGTGTGTTGCATAGATTGTACAGTTTCGAGTATAGCATATTTTGCTGATTTCCATAAAATGTTGCTTCTTTAACTGACACGCTAACCTGCAAAAAACTGAAGTATATCTAGGGAAAATATTGCTTTAAATTTCCTTAAAAAGAAATTCTGCCTCCAAAACGGTTACATAGTGACACTTTAGACATTTTAAAATACAGTTGTTTTCACTATGTTTTTTGTTATGCTTTAAAGCAGTCTTTAAAAGTGATTGCCTAGTAGAACAAGTATTATGTGATCCAGCTTTTTGAAAACATATGGCCAAGTTAATAACAGACCTAAGTTTATCTAGTGTGCAGAACTTCTAGTGTAATTTACTTCAAGCTTAAGCGCACTATGGTTTTTTTTCTGATGAAGGAGTCGTTTAACTGCGTGTCAACATATATGTTGCTATGCCAGGAATGATCAACAGTAGGACATTTACCTTATCGTTTATTTATGTATTTTACAACTGAAAATAGATGCACATTTGCAATTATTACTGTGTACAAAATCACCTCACCACAGATCTAACCTATAATATTTTAAGCTCTCTATGGAGACAAGCAGATGACACTGACCATTAAAACTCACACAATGCAGCTTAATATGGTACGTCCAAACTAAATGATGCAATAACATGAAAATCCTCTATCATCCCTCATATGGAGAGTAAAATGTTCAAGTCCCTGGCGTGCAGACTTTGTCACCACTTGTGCCTTTGATAAGATGTGTTAACTGGGAAATGAAGTCCTGGGGAACAGTGCTGAGGAAAGAGCTTACGTCCACACATATTTTATGATGACAGTGCAATATTTCATTTATGCTGCTTCTGGTTTGAGCCCTCATCCCTCAGTGGACAGTGTCACCAAAGGCAGACTTTATTAGGCGCAGCCACAAAGCATTCATTTGGTGACCTCCTTTTTCCTCCACAAAACAGTGCGGGTGTCAGCTGTGGGACGGACCTGGCTCAGGTGAGGTCAGTGGAGCGGCTACAACTCACTACACACCTTTTTGTGAAAAAAAAAAACAACTTATGCTGAAAAAGTACAATGCAGGCATTTTTGTAGGTTTTACTTATTAAAGAAACGTGTTGTGTCGTGGGGGTTAATCACACATTTACAAAAATTTGAGCTTTCAGTTACAGTTTCTAACATGTAGCTTATATCTAGTATCACTAGACATAAGGTTAGTTTTCTTCTTTTTTGCAAATAACAATGAAGATCTACCAAGTATCTGTATTTGTCTTGCGACTTCTGAAAGGTTTTCGCAAAAAAACAGTCAAAGCAAAGCGACACATCTCTGTGGAAAGAAGCAGGTGGCAAACCCGAACCTGTCCAGTAAAGTTACATAATTCTTATTTAAAGATGAGGTACTTGACATTTTTGTTGTACGTTGGTTAGTTTTGTATTGCAAAAGCAAATACTAAAAATGCAGTACTTGGTGACAAAAACAGATCACTGTCTAAATCAACTAAAGTATTTCGTTCTCATAGAAAGCCAAAAACAGAGCTCTGATTGGCTGCACTGGTTGGCCCACTACAGTTTCACTTTCTTGTTTGAAAAATTATTGTCTTGAGTCACAACTGCAGCCAAACATATATGCATTTTTTATCTTAAGCTAACGGACTTGATTGTAGTCCACCAAGAATTTCTAACCCTAACCCCTAACCCTTCTTGGTCGACTAAAAAACGTTCCATCGATCGTTATTATTCTATTTATCTGACCCAAGCAAAAATACAAAAATACAATGGTTCATGCAAAAAGATCAATTCATACACAAAATGAATAGGAAACAATGTAATTAATACTCCACGCAAAAATGGCAAAAATTCGAACCACTTTGCCATTGACTAAAGAATAAAAAATAATACTAACTAAAAAAGAACTAGAAATTGTGGTGTAGACTGAGCAGTTTCAAGTCAGAATATTTAAACTGACTGTGTGCCATCGTCATTTCTAGTTTACAAGTGAATCATTTTGGATTACTCTGGTTATTCCTGATCACAAACATTGGCTGTCAAACCAATCACACCTCAGCACTACTCACTTTGCCAGCTTTGTTTGAAAAATGGTTGTGGCTAGAGTTTAGGGTTTATAATATCTTTAATATTAGAATTACCAACCTAAAGAAATATGTAGGTTTTATGGAGCAGACATACTGATCTAGAGGATTTTTAGTTGGGCACTACGTTTGTGTTGCGCCCTCATAAGCCTTCTAGCATGTCACTGATGTAATGAGAATCTCTTTTCTCCAAATGTTAACACAGAAATGACATGGTTTTAGGCTGTTGGACTGTGCAGGAGAATAGAATATTCATTTCCATAAACTGCTTAGGGGGAAGACATTAAGTTTAAAGCTATTTTATAATTGCATCTACTCGGGCTCATTGTCTTTGCCCATGACCATTTTGTGTACAAATACTAGGACTTTTTCTGCTATCTGAGGACCCAAATCAAAAGGAAAAGGTGAAAGTGTTATCTTTGTCTCTAAATCCTAGTTTGCCGAACGTTTAAAACATTGGTGCCAAAAGTTTGGACTTTTGAATAAATTTGGGTTGAAAATAATGTCAAAGAATATAAATCAGGTGTAATGTCCTAAACATGTTAATAAAAGGCAAATTAATCATCACGTCTTTGCAATTGAACTTTCGAAATGCCAAAACAAATCGGTTTGGCTCTTGGCACATTTCAGTGTGATACAATTTGCCCCCACCGACTAAAAATCTTGCTAATTTTGACCCACCAAGAAAAGAAGTTTGGGCAACCCCTGAATTAAAGCATTCAAATTGGTAAGTGTTGGTAAATGTTCTACTCCGACTAAAGATGTACATGATTCTTTCTTTTACGGTTTTCTCTTGTTTTGGTACAAAAAAAGAAAAAAACAACAAGAATAACACTGTTGCTTATTTTCCCAACATTAAGTGACTTTGACGAACATTCTCACAAAACCTCATTACTTCAGAAAATGTTTTTGACAACAGATGGGTCGAGTAAAATTTCACAAAAGACACTTTCTACACAACCTTCTGCTTCATCAAAGAGGATTTTAAAAGTCTCCCAATGAACCAATGTCACTAAAAAGCCATTCCTCAAATACAGCGTTGGCACGGTGACACTTGATTTATTGTAAGCCGCGTTTCCGTCTGCATTGATTAACTATGTCCTTAGTTGACGTCAAGCGCAATCGGAAATCCTAAATGAAGATTAAAAAGAATCAGCCGTGAGTGACAAAAAGGTGAAATAAATATGTTGTAGTTAATTTGAGGAGATGTAAATAATGTGAAAGTGGCTGTTTTTGTTCTGTTCACACTTCATTTGCGGCGCCGAGGGAAGCTGGTGAATATTAAGTATGTTTTTGCGGTTGTAGATGAGTTACCGTAATGACGCTGCCAAGTCTGCGTTCTTCTATAAATCTGATAAACAAAGCGATTCATCTGTGCGTCCCTCTGTCTGAGCCGATGTTTAACACCCAGGTGAGTCCGCGCACACACAACACGCCTCCACGCTATTCAGCCGGCTTCCTCATTAACCTGATGTCATTATAATGTAAAAGCAACTGGCAAGTGATTATGCCATTTCCTGGCCCCTCGAGTCATAAGAGAATGCATAAAAACAAATGCGAGCGGAGATTGCAGCCAAACAACTTTTTAAAAATCTGTTTGTAATATGGCATTAAGCTCCACACGCACAGGCAGAATCTCTCTTTAGTCTGAATCTGTGAAATGTCTTATGTTTTAATGTAAAGAATGGAACAAAAGTACTTTTGTCTGTGGTAATACTGTATAACTCATGAGGCGACACGTCAATTTCAAATGATAAGAAAAGACATGGTCATTTTCAACAATAAATCATATGTGTGGTGAAAGCTCTAGATAATTCTAAAACTGTTTAGGAATAAACAGTCCTATTTGTGTGATGGATCCTCATAGCAAGATATGATTAAAGGAACTGTAGATTTTAACTTGTTCCATAAACATGACCTATATGTGTCACAGATACAAGGCAAACATGTTCAAGTGTCAATTTTATTTTCACTGAAAGTCAATGTAAAGGTGAGTTATTCTTCGTTTAAAAAGCAGAAGATATGATGTTCTTTTGTTGAGGTTTTTCATTTCCTGTTTTGGTTCTCAGGAGAATTATCCAATCGGAAAGTTTAATGAGTGTCACATGACTCTCTCATTTGGGTTGCCAGTTTGGTTTCTTACAGCTTGAAGCTGATTCCACACAGTTGTCATTAGGTTCCACCCACATTGTGTAAAAATGTTATTCTTGAGAACAAACCATGACAAAGATTCACGTGTCTGAGAAAGTGACTATCACTGTATTACCCATGATTCATAGCACACCTTGTTTGTATGAGCATTTTTACAATTTGGCAACTCAAGTTCATCTGAGATTGTAATACCTTTTTTGAACCACTAGTTGTGCCTCTTACCTACGGTTTCTTTATAATGTTGATAAATATTCATATTCAAATACACATTAGACCTACAAATAACGATAGAGACCAAATTAGAACATAATGCCCCTTTACCTTTTGTAACGTAAAGTTTTACTCTGGCTTCAATTTTTGTTTCTGTAAGTCTGCTCTATTTGGTCATTTGGACATAAAGCTGGTTAAACGTGATTATTAATAATGTATAAGGAACCACTTTAACCACGAGCCCCTTCCCAAATCATTTACACACTTACATTTTATATTGACATATCTAGCAATAACTTACTCTTTTTTAAGACTTCAGTTCTCCTTCTTTTCTGGATTATGAGCTAAAATGCAAAATGTACTTGGAAGTTTTCTACACTCCTTTCTGATAATGTTGCAATTCTGGTTTTAGATAAATAACACATTTTCAACTTATGAACTATAAAATAAATATTTACTCAAAAGACTTTTTCATCAAACACAGGCAGAACAACAGGGCTAAATCAACAAACTTTTTGCAGAACACAACTTTGCGTCAGCAGCATTAAGCTCTGAAGTGACTGAAGCCAAAATATGTGAAATATTTAAACCTTATTGACTCCTAGAGATTTTGTTGGCAGATGAAGGTCTGGCTTTACACAAACTGACAAGAAAGTGAATTTCTAAGAATTCCTCCACATATAGACGTTTTCTTCTGCTGTGATCCTGGAGGCAGCACAATTTTGTGCAGTTGAATTGCAAAACAATTAGGCTACAGAGCATGCTTTCTTCAGAGTAAATTTGTATGATTTTATCTATGTAGTTGTCAGCCAATCACAGAGTGCAACCCAGAAGACATTTAATGACACACACCCGTAGGGTTGTGAAATTCTGGTAATTAGAAGACTGGTCAAGTTTTAAAAGCCTTAGCAAATGATGGCACATGAGTAGCAGCAAGAAATGCTTTTAGTCAAAGAGGAAATAGTCTCTACAAGTTGTCTCGGAAAGTTGGTCAATGCAAATGTAATGCTTTTAACCATCTCATGAGCTGAGCTACTTTTTACTCTGTGACACATGTTTTTAGAGAAATAAAACTATTCTGCAGCTATTGCTCTGGGACTGTGGAGCTGTGGGTATATCCTGCCCAGCCGGGCTGACCCCGGTCCCAGTTGTCTCAGCCTGGAACAACTTGGGACTGGGCACATGTTAAACCCAATCCGTGCCAGTGTCATCCCCAATGTGTCTGAGAACCATGGAGCTCCTAAACCAGAGATTTGTGTTTGAGTAAATAATATTAAACATTTGAAACAATGAGAAATATGCCTTAAAAGTCCCATACTTAAAACTGTCCATCATTTTAAAAGTGGATCCCTATGGGTACTTTCAAGAGACATATTGGGTCTGGTGTTCAAATATCCAGATAAAACAATTCTAAAATATAAACAGGTGTTATAGCTTGTGGCAAAAGCGATGCTTGTTGAGTTAAGATTCTCTTTCTATCCACTCAAAGAGTCTCCTTCAGTCCCAGCAGCCTCTCTCTCTCAGATATACTCTTATCCTTGTTATCCGTGCCAAATCAATACCTAGCACAGCTACTTTGGGAATCACTCATCCACACACATCAACCAGCAAGTGCTGTTTGAGAAGCACAAAGCACAAATCCAGAGAGGAAATCTTTGCTTACGTTAGCATCTTTAGCCGTTTCCCGTGGTATTTGAGTGCTTTGAGATAACTCATCCTCCAAAGAGCACAATAGTTATTAGGGAGGTGCTGTGTTTCCAGCTGTCTGTGCAGTCTCAGTGTTTTTTTTCCAAATCTTTTGCCCGTGTTTGAATGGAGTATCAGGTACATTTTATACGTTTCTCCATAAATTCACATTCCTTGCACTCTTCTTGTTTTGCATCAGTTAACCTTTATTTGTTTCAGTATTATGCACTTCCAACACTCCACACAACTACACATTATGATTTTAATTTTGTTGACGTGATTTAATACTGACATTTACAAAATACCATGTTTATCAGGAAATTAAAAAAAAAAGTTCTAAAATTAAAAAATATTTGTAAAAATCAAGCTTCAAGAGCAAAGAGCAACCTGATCGTTGACACATGGCTGCACAGACAGAAGAGTTTTGTTGATTTAAGTTAACATATTTTTGATGTTTCTGTAGACTGAGGGTGGATCTCTTTTATGTTGATCTAGATCGTGACAGTGCAAAACTAACTGGGGCCTGTACTACAAAGTTGGATTTGAGGCTTAGCAGGGTAAGTACTGGTCTGGTAGTACTAGGAAGCTTCTATCAGGGCAGATCTCTTTTTTGTTTAAATCATTAGGTGCAATTCAACCAAACCAAGACTGACCTTCCAAACCAATCACAATTACCCAATAAAACCATACTACCCAGGCAATGGACTTCTGATTCAAAACATACTGTGAATGCAGAGTAGAGTGAAGAGGCTTGATACAGATAAATTCGGCAGAGCAAGGACTGAATATGATGGTAAATAACTATCGCTTGTACGTCCAAAGTCTAGTCTAACAAAAAGCATACAAACATCAACAGCTGGGCTATTTCTTTTTATGGTCAGCAGTCTCTTGATAACACAGTGTTCTTGCACTTCCTGTCAGTCTCTGAATGACAATGACATGCCAAATCTACATCTTTCCCATAAATGTGTATCGAGGATAGTTGGAGGGCACTTATTAAAAAGTGCCTTTACCTCGGGTCAAAGAGATTGGTCTGGGACATTAATCTAATAGAAAATGTCATGTACATTTTATAAGTCTCACACCACATGTTTACATTTGACATTTGTGCTCTCCGCCGCACACTCATATCGTTGGCTGTTTCCTGTAATCATCGGCGCATGAATATTGATGCGCGATCTCTCCAGGCACTCCATCTAAAATGAATGAAGACGGGGCCCCAGCTCAGACAGATCGGCACAAACACGGCACACTCATTAAAGACCAATTGTATAATAATGTGCACCTGTCTGAGCAAATAAAGAGAGGCTTTCTCAATGTGTTGGCTGCTAAGAGAGATAAAATTAACCATTAATCCACAATTCTGCTTTATGCTGACTTTTACGACAAAGATTAACGCGTTTAAATGTTGCAATACATCATGTGGGATTGAATGATTGATGGCATTATTGAGAAGAAAACAGGATCACACTTCATAATGAATACGTCTTTACAAGCATTAGTAAAGCCTTAATAAAAACTTCACTTAGACTTAATTCATCATGAACAAATTATTAGATGAAAAAGTTTATTAAGGCTTAGTAACTACTTAATTACTCCGAACCCTACTGCAATCCCTAAATCCTGAGCTTAAATCCTTAATACAAAGCCTTAATAAACTTTTTTCATTCATTAAAGGTTGTATGGAGGATTTTTCAAATCCAACAGCTGCTTGCTGTTTTTCAAAGATGCACATGTGTTTCTCCTCCCAGGGCCACACCCTTCACTGCAACTGGGGCCAATGAGTTACTTAGGAACACTGAGGGTTTGCTTGACAAGTTAAAAGGCCAATAGATAACGAGGTACCTCGTTATCTATTGGTCAACGTTTTACTGGATTTATCATGTCCACAGTTTGTATATTTTTATAATTCTTTTTTTGTTTAGGATAACTACAAGGCTGTTACAAATCTATGCAACTGTTTTTGACCAAGACTGACAACAAACTATTTTTGAAAATCCTCCATACAACCTTTAATTCATCATATGTTAAAGGTTGTAAGGAGGATTTTCAAAAAATTGTTTGTTGTTAGTCTAGGTCAAAAACAGTCACATCAATTTGTAACAGTCTTGTACTTGTGGTAAGCAAAAAAATAATTATAAAAATATATAAACTGTGGACATGATGAGGCCAGTAAAACATTGACTAATAGATAACGAGGCACCTCGTTATCTATTGGCCTGTTAAACTGTCAAGCAAACCCTCAGTGTTCCTAAGTAGCTCATTGGCCCAGTTATCAGTGAAGGGTGTGGCCCTGAGAAAGGACACACACGTGCATCGTTTGAAAAATGGCAAGCAGCTGTTGGATTTGAAAAATCCTCCATACAACCTTCAACAAATAATGAATTCTTGAGTCATACTTTATCCATGTTTTAGTAAGACAAATTAAGGTGTAGTTATTATAAAGTGAAAACCGAAAAACAGAGCTGTCTTATGCTAAAAATGTTAAACCACACTAATTTAGTTGTAAATTAGTCAACTCGTTTTCCTCCATCTAAAGACATAATATAATTACAGTACATTGTGACAAAATCAGATCCAAATCCAGTTAAGAAAGCATACTAGTTCTCATAAAAACTCTATGGAAGCTCACTGATTAGATGGGCAGTTCTCTCAGTTTCACTTTGCTTTTTGTAAAACTTCTTAAGACATAATTACATATTCCATTACATGTTCCGAAGGATTAATGAAAGTTACACAGGAATCCCACATCCTGCATATCCGCTCCACAGCGCTGCTCCACAGAACACCTCCGATTTCGTGCGCAAAGCCTCTCCTACTGGATGCATGTTGTCCCCGCCGGGCTGCGCTCCGCCAGGCTGCAAAGCCTCGAGAGTTTACAGCAGACTGAGTTAAACTGGCAAAGCAACTATGCATAAAAGATTAAATATAAGTACTGTAATAAAAATAAAGTACGTGCGAAGTGTTTTTACCTTGAAATTCCGGACGTAGTTCACGTTCTGTTTCCTGTTTGGTGTGGTCTGATCTGTGGAACTTGATGAGGTCAGACCTGGGCGCAGAAGATTTTACCGTTTATCAGCAATTTTGTTGGACGGTGTTGGAAGGACGGAGCTGAGGCGCAGACCTACACAGCGCATATGCGAGATGTGGAAGTAGTTGTACACATAAAAATACCTACTTCTGTGAAAATCAGCTACCCCCGCTTTAAAGGAAATATTATGTGCTTTTTAACAATACTTCCTATTAAGCAATAGCATATAGAGGGATTTTTTGTTCATCAACACTGGCAATGCGTACGCATCCGACCTGCAGCAAGAGCGGTCACTCATTGACACAAACAGTGGAAACAAGTCGAAAAAGAGAGTTTATCACGGTGAATGAAATTTGACCCTACGACCCTTAAAAGTTACATTCAGGTGAGTGAAAAAACAACCGGTTCATTCCTGATCGAAACAGCTAGCTGTCGTCCCTTTTCGTTGTTTTATTCAAAGAAGTTTTACCAATTAAGGAGACTGAGAGGAGCTCTTTCTGCATGGAACATGCACAGTAAGTGACTTCGACCAAAAATCCCATAAATTTGAATGATTTCTTAACATTTAGTTAGTTGTAAATCATAATGTTCTTTCAAAAAACTTAGTAAGAGAAACTATTGGACTTCACACTCACAATTGCAGAAGCTCCGCCTCTCAAAAGCAGCAGATGTCATTTAAAGTGCCTTAGTGAAGTACAAACCTACATGACTAGTAGTCTTAAATATTAAAATAATTATGTTTAAGTACAGTGATGTGGGCGATAGGTGGTATATGAAAACAGTACTTCAATCGCAAATACAGGAAAAAACTGGATTGCTCAAATACATGAATCAATCAAAATACAACTTCTAACAAAGCACTATGAGTTAACAAAGCACTATGAGTTAACAAAGCACTATGAGTTAACAAAGCACTATGAGTTAACAAAGCACTATGAGTTAACAAAGCACTATGAGTTAACAAAGCACTATGAGTTAACAAAGCACTATGAGTTAACAAAGCACTATGAGTTAACAAAGCACTATGAGTTAACAAAGCACTATGAGTTAACAAAGCACTATGAGTTAACAAAGCACTATGAGTTAACAAAGCACTATGAGTTAACAAAGCACTATGAGTTAACAAGCACTATGAGTTAACAAAGCACTATGAGTTAACAAAGCACTATGAGTTAACAAAGCACTATGAGTTAACAAAGCACTATGAGTTAACAAAGCACTATGAGTTAACAAAGCACTATGAGTTAACAAAGCACTATGAGTTAACAAAGCACTATGAGTTAACAAAGCACTATGAGTTAACAAAGCACTATGAGTTAACAAAGCACTATGAGTTAACAAGCTTAAAAGCTCATGAAAGTTGACTTTGCATAATATGTTCCCTTTAACGAAGGAAATGACTAGATGCTTTCCTTTGACATAACAACTTCCATTTCATTTTGGCCCAGACAGTTCACATAAGCAGTTTACACGTCTCGTATGCTAATTTCACATATTGAGCTGGGAGTTTGGAACATAAACTTGCCGATCAGAAAGTCAATTTGAGTTTGTGCTATTTTAAGAAATGTATGATTTCAGTGTATCAGTAAATACTTTGGATATACAGTCTATACTTTTAAGTGGAGTCTTTGGACACATATCTAATCAGCTATGAATAATGAATGAATAATTGCAACTAACTGACTAATTAATCTTTGATGACAGAGAAGAAACACTGGTAGTTAACGACAACAGGCTTGACATTTAGCTTTTGGAGTTAATCTCTGTCAGTAATCAGGCTGTAAACAACACTAGGTCTTAAAATTGACCTAAATATTCATGACCATTTTGTGGCTCAAGTGTGTGCTATTTTAGAGTTTAGACTGCATACTTTGTGTCCTAAATCTGCTACATCTCAACACCGGATTCTCTTCCCTACCGTCTTACAACAGTATTATGTCTCTCATCATGTTATAGCTTCTGACAATTTAAGTAATGTAACCTTGAAATACTAGTAAGTAAGTAAGTAAGTAAGTAATGATTTCATTCAAAGTCGAACATTTTTAAGTTGCTTGTGAGCAAAGGAAGAAGTTATATGAAGCTTGAAAAACGACATTCAACAACATTCAAAATCTGTAAATAACTTTTTTTGTGAAGAGTATTGACGACTTCAGCTTTGTAATATGTGTAAAGATCTTATTGCAATCTAATCAAGTAATTTATCAATAAAAAGAATAATCACCCAAATAATCAAGTAGCATTCAAGAATCATTAGTTGCATCCCTAAGGACAATACTAGAAATTTACTGACAATTATCCAATAACATGTTCATGCAGAAAAGGTCTTCAAAACAGTTTGCTGCATCATAAGCAACACATTCATAATAACACTGTTGGAGATGCACTGCTGAGTTGGTCCTGAATCTGAACCGACTACCTTCTGGCTCAGAGGCAGCTGTGCAAACTCCCTCCTGCAAAGTCCAATAGCAGTAAATACGACATGAGTCCAGAAGCTGTAGGGGCGTTCTGTTTTGACCTTTGTAGTCTGTGCCCCAGTACATCCAGGAGCAGGTTTAATAGTGGCTGTAACTCTGCCGTCTTGCTGGGACCATTTCCCTTTATTCCCCTGTCACGCAGCAGATCCTCAGTAACAGTTGGTGTTTGCTCGTGCGCTTATGCGAACCGGCGAGGCAATCTGATTTATTCAAAACAACATCATAATGCAGCTCGGCTAATGTGGCACGTCACTTATTGTTGCTGAAGGCCTTTTCAAGAAAGAGGTAGAGTGACAAATGTAAAAGCTTTCATGAATGTTTACAATGGACATGTTTAATAAAACACACTGGCTCTTGGACGTGAGCTATGTGTACAATGGAAAAAGAAAAGTTTGGAGATACTGGATCAATCGGTACAATATTTCTGGGGTAAATTTGCAAAAACTAATTCTGCTTTGTATTGGATTACAGGCGTCACTCAGTCGAACATGTTTTGTTGGTTGGTTCTGGTTGAAAGTGACACCTTTTTTTTGCTACAAAACAATGTAGGTCAGGTCTGGTATCACAGAACTGCAGACGGTTCTCAAAAAAACAGGAGAAACAATTGGTTAATCAACAGAAATGAAGGGGCGTGTTCATCTGAACCAACCAAAACTGAGATTGCAGACTTTGTATGTTCTCTTCCATTGACCTTGTGTCATATCAGTGTTTCCACGGCATCTTTATTAAGAAGTTGAAGTGTTTTTGTGAGGAGTCGTTCTTTCTCTCGCTATTGGCCGCTCTGCCTCCTGGAGCAGGAAAGAAAAGCACGCATCTCTGAGTGCACACTCACACACCACGCACACACATACGTAAACACTCACAAAGAGGAGGCGAAACTTACGCAGCTGCAGACGAGACAGAGTTGAGATTAACAAGATATTAGCTTTCCTATTAAACATAGTTTGTTTGTTTTGAGATTCGTGTTACTGTTGTTAGTGAGGGCAAGTTAAAACTGCGCTAGCTCAAGCTTATCAGTGCCAGAGTGCCGGACCCACCATAAGCATAAATAGGCTATTAAATTAAATAAAAACTTAAAACATGTCTGACCTTTCTGTCAAAAACGTCAAAATCACTGACACTTATATTAACACTGTGCTTTCTGTGTTCAAGCAAAACCAAAAAGTCCAATCCTGGAGCAGTTTCCCCGAAGTGAAATGAAACATGCAGATTCATCACGCTAACAGACCCCGCCCCTCTCTCTCAGTTTTAGTGACTGACTGGTTAAAAGCATAGTTTTTATGCTCCAGTTCTGGTAGATTTTTGTCACCAACTGTGCTGTAAATAAACCTGCATCGATGTAGGGCTATGACAACATGAACATAAGAATAAGAGCACAATATTGTAGCTGCTAAACATTGTGACAGAGGAACATGTTCAACATATTAAACTACTGCACATCCTTCACTTCCTCTGGTCTTATAGTTTGTGCTGCAGCATTAGCACTTCAGTGTGACATGTTAACAAACTGTGCCTCATCATTATGTCTCATTTATTCTGCTTTGTCTGTGTGAATTTGAGCTGCAGATCTCATCACAATGCAACCTGAGCATGACATGTTTTAAAAGCCTCCTGACAGCCGCAAGTCTTTTGTTGGAATTACCAAATAGCAGATTAGTTTTAGAAAGTGTGAATGTTTTGCCTGATCTTCTTGAATTATTACAGATTTGCTACAGAATGTGTGAAATTGTGTGAAAATTTTAAAAGTCTTTTTGAAATGACTAAATTATTACAGATTCGTTACAGAATATGTGAATTATGGATGTGTTCTAAAATCAGATTAAAATAACTCTCTTCTCAACAAACTTGTTCACCTCTGACCTCTGCTTTCTTTGAAGACTAATCTATACTTTTAACTCATCTCTACCAGTTATATTTAGCATTTGTAAAGTACTTTCCAATCCCTGCCGTTTGATCTAAAGTTATTTTCCACTTTTTTTAAATTCCTGTTTGTCCCTGCAGTCCACTTTACTGTGGGACTTGCAGGTCCCACAAAAGATGAAAAGTGTGTTTTTTGCATCAGTGGTCGTCACATGTAAAGTCTGTTACTGCATCTGTTGTCTTTGAGGCTCACTGGGCACAGCCTGCACCAAACAACTACACTCTCCCATTATTTGCTGCTTATCATTTTCATTTCTGAGCTTGGAGACTTTCCAAAGCGCCAACTCATTTTTCCTCCATGTCTGAAGGCGGAGCAGCCAGTCCTGTGAAGCAGCGTATGCCATGCTGCAGTGCTCCTACAGCAGGCCGGGTCGAGGGTTATGACCCGGGGCTACACCATGCTGTTGGATTGGCTAGGTCCTTATAGAGTTAGCGCTGCGTTAGTTTGGAGCGGACGTGGAGTCATGCATGTTGGAGCAGAGCAGATGTGAGCTCAAACCTGCTGGAGGCCAATGCCAACAGCTCTGGAAGGCAAAGGATCAGGCCAGGAGCCGAGGGAATGTGGATGAACTTTCAATTAACTGGGAATTTTAAACATGAAGGCTGAAATAATGAAGTGTAGGAGGGATTGGTGCATTGATACACTGCCAATTTGGTTTTGAATACTCTTTAGCAAAAACATAAAAAATAAAAACGATTGTATTTTGGATTTATGTTTTTAAATTAGGCTACTCCAAACTAATGTAATTTCACCATTGTTTTGTGTTAATCATTCTACTAGTAGCTTTTTGGACAGATAGGTCTTCTGACATATGGAGAAGCAAGTGAACTAAAAATATTGGCCCCCAGACTATCTGGTGATTTGGCCCAAATGACCATAAGCACGTTGGACTGTAACTAAATAAACTCTCCACCACTATAACCTCTTTCTCAAGCGCTTTGATGTGTGACACACTTTATATGTCGGCGAAGGTTTAGTAAATGGGTTGTGGTTCATTCAAACCCCTGCTGGACTTGAATGAACAACCGTGTCGATCATCAGTTTTGTTTTGCTTTTTTATTAAAGTGGTCTTTGATAAAAAAAATAAAATAGAAAAAAATAAAATTGGGCATCCTTGGTTTGAGTGTTTTCAGACAGTCAGACCAAAAACACTGGATATGGGGAAATATGCTTGTGCATATGGTACACAAAATAGAAGTATTGTACTTTACCTCTGCTAACATTCCTTGCTGTTTGTTGTGACGTGGTCAAAATCTTATTCTGCTCTCTAAACTTTGTAAATCAAGCTTTTTAACTCTCTGTGGAGAATAATTAGGATACTCCGAGGGAAGATCCCTGCTTCACATAAAAACTAGTTGTCCGTTAAAAAAACTGCTGAAGTGCCTTAAATATCTTAAGGACAAATATGATTTTATTTGCATTCCTATTGTCTTTAAACATTCTGATGAGAACTTTTACTTTATTATCAGAAATCGATTTAGGGCTCCATCTATAGATGCAAAAGAAATATTGCCTAACATGCTCATGTTGCAGAAATGCTCAAAGCGAGGCTGGATTTTATATGGATCGTAAAAACGTCCATTTCACATAACTATGATGCCACAAATTTGGGAATTTCAGAACAGTGTTTTCTGAGGCTCAGCGAGAAGAATAGTACCTCACATAAAACACAAGTAAGTATTGAGTTATACAATAATAAAAAAACAAACAAAAAAAAAACTCAGAACAGGTTGTGTCACTGACCAAGCAGTTCTGTATATTTTACATTAACACGACTTGCACAGTGGCCATCATGTCCAACAGTATGATTGCATTTGTGCACTCAATATTGTTAAGTTAAATAATCACCTTCTGAAATCATAGGAATAACCTAAGCAAAGAGAGTTCCTCCTATATAAATGAGTGTTAGGATTCAAACTATGAAGCACAGAAAATGTCTCAACACATAGATGGGATCCGGACTTAATAATTTTGATTCATATTATATCATTTTCTTACAGCGCTGCAAGTGGACTATAAAAACTTAAATCTTTTCATTAGGAATATTCCAGCTGGTGTATACGTGGAAAAGAAATAACCCAGAGGTCATATTCACATTTTTAATAAACGAAATATGAGCATATTCAGATTGTTGTTGGTGTTTACATAGCAGTGCGCAATCGGGTTATTGCTAATATTCCGGCTATAAATAGTTTTTGAAAGGTTTATTAGCTGCATACGTGTTAAATGGCAGTAGCTAATACATATCTTGTGTTCTAAAGTAAAATATACACAAAGGACATCCACATGGACCTCCCTGAAAACAAGATGATTCATCTTAAGGGGTTATTCCTCTAAAATGTAAAATAGGCATCAAATGTGACCCACTGAGCAGCATGTTTTGGCCCGGCATGATGAAACGGGACAATATGGCTTGATTTATTGTTTTTTAGAGCAGTATGATAGCTCTTTTGCTAACTTTGAACCAGATTTAGTCTTCTTCAATCTATATTTATGTCTGATCCAGATGAGACAAGGTTCAGTATTGGTTCACAGCTGCTCTCATCTCTAACTCTCTAACTCATGTCTGGTTATTGACTGACACTGGGTTTGTTTTTATTTAGTTTATTGTTTTAGTAGTTTTCTTGTAACTAGACAATTTTGAGTTGTTTGTCAAAATTGGATTAAAAAAAAGACGTTTCATTTTGTGGCCTGGCCCTTAGACCATAGCCTTTGAAAAATCTGGCCCACTGAAATAAAATTGAATTGCTCTGATATAGGGCCTATAGATTTGTTATAACCTTGTCTATCTGTCCAATCTCCTTCACACACAATACCTCTGTACCGGAGAAGTAGGTGGAAATGTGTCCGTCATGCACTCATTGATGTAATTGTCGAAGGTCAAAGTGCATTATATTGTTGAAAAAAGGAGGAAGATTGGAAGTCTTCAAATCGATAGAGAAACTCTTCCACTTGGTGATCATGTATGAAATCAAGAAGGCTGCAGGGTTTTAATCAACCTTTTTCACCTTTACAGTTGAGAAACTTGATGAGTTTACTTGAATTTGTGGATTAATAAATGTGTTAACCGTAGCAACAATCAATGAAGCTCAAAAACAAACCAGTAAAAACAATTGCAATCAAGTCTCGATAAAGGTGCAGGTCTCTCGTATTATTTTATCCAAAAGTAATAACTTAAAATCAGTTTTGTACAGGAACAGACCATGTATATTATCTACTGAGAAGTTCTGCTTGTGTTGGGAAAAAAGTACAATGTTTTTAGTAGCCTATAATGACCATAATTGGCAAAAAGCACACTGACTAGTCTAGTTAGATTAAAAGAAATGCTGTAAATTAATTGGTTGTCCCTATCATTCCCTAATTTGACTCAGTGCCACATTTGAGTCAAAGGTCTATGTCCGTATGCCCAGAACGAAGCTTCTACACAAGCGCACAAACAATAGTCAGAGAATATGCTACATTTAGGCCTATCATTTACATTTAAAATGTTTATTTTCAGTTAAATATGAGCACAGCATTTGTGAAAACAAAATATTTAATTGCTAGTTAATTTTAACAAACAGCTCAAAGCAATAAAACGTCGAGATCAACGTACATTAGTGTTAAATTAATGATGAGATTTCACAAAGCTCAACAATAAACTGACTTTATTTAACCTATGAGAGGTGTTTTAAGTCTACATCTAAAGAGCACTTTTTTAGAAAGTTTAAATAAATAAAATGCTAACAACTAGCATCATTGACTCAAATCTGGTAAATGACCGATTAGGGATTATTTAACAGTTTTAACATGTCGGCTATTTACTCTCCACACAAGTCAAATACTATGTTTCGGTCAACCTAAGTGTATGAAAACACACAGTTCTTTTTAGTCTGAAAAAGAAACTGCACAAAACATGACTTCACTTTTCACATTTTTGCAGTAAAAAAATCTATATAACCCAAACATATAGGCCCAAAAATACTGACATAAACTGAACTATGAGCTTCTCAGAACTTCCAAAAAAAACATAATTTCTACATAATAGCTGACTATTTTGGACCTGATTACAATTATAAAACAAAACCAGTTGTTCATAATCATTTGTTAAATAACGCTTTTATTCATTTGATTTTAGCACATTCTGAGCAGCAAAAAGTATAATTTTTAAAGTATTTTGCGCAGCACAACTGAAGATCTTGAAAAGAACATTGTATTTTTAGGAGTTTACTGCTAAGTTTTACACCCACGGTTTAGAATTTTCTTACAAAGCACAAGCCACCACACACAGGCCCCTTAGCCAGAGACAGCAGCTTTTTCTCCACATGTGAGGGGACAATTCCTTTACTCTAGCACGCACAGATACACACCGCCTTGGGTTCAGCAAGACCCTGGATTCAACCCAGTCATTAAAAACACCATAGCCCAGACTTCACACTACTTCTAGTTTGTTTGCAATCACAACAAATATTAAATTCAAATAACACCACAATGTCTAAAACAACATGTTCTCAAAAGTATTAGATTTCAACAAGAAACACGTTGTATTTCTAGTTTCATGCTGACCTAACAATCCAACTTTATTATTTGATCTGATTTGGCTCCCTACCTTACCCTCGCTCTCCTCTCAGACCAGGCTTGTATCTGCTGGTCTCTAGGCTTGTTAAAACCTCTACCTTGTCCACTAACCCGCTGTGTGCCTGTTACCGAGCTCTCCAGACTAATTCCCCTTTTCTGAATCCAGTCAGCTCGCTCCCCAAAGGCCCTTTACTCATTACCAACCTGCCTCCTTCCTGCAAACCTTGTGTGCCTTGACCAGTCACTTTCCAACTGAGCTCAGACCCGACAATTTACATTTCCACAAGTGGACAGGAAAACCAGTTTCACAGTTTGATAATAGGTTAAAAAGGTTTGCCAAAGATGTTTCTTGGTTTTTAATGTAAGAATTCAAAATTGGTTTTAAAATTCAGTGCATGACTCGATCTCTACAAGGTCAGCTTTGTATAATATTGTGTTGTAGGTATGAGTCAAAGAAAACCTTAATTTCCGTGTTGCATGAAGAGCAGAACATGAATTCAGTGGCTATGCTCATATTACTGGGACAGACTGCTACCACAAAAGCACAGTGTACTTTGATAAAAACAAAGCCAATGGAAAGTACAATTCATCAAACTTGATATGGGAACAATGAGGCGCTTATGCAGTGATGAAAGGCAGTAAAGGGTGTTACCTGGAGCAAGAGGAATCGTCAGCTCGTGAAGAAAATGGACGCTGACTAAGAGGGACTCAGGATGTTCTTATGGGTGGAGACCAGTTACATCAAACACTGGTGTCTGCTGCTACAGGTACACCTGCAAAACAGAAAATTATTTTTTTAAATTTGTCCAACTACTTTCAAGCTTTCCCTTATTTTTTCAGCACGTTTTCATGTCTGGTTGAAGTTATCTCTAAAGAATATATTTTTACAGACAGCAAAGTGCAACTGGAGTGGAGCACCCAACCTGAGGGCTGTTTTCAATCATTTTACACACAGTGGTCATATTTTATCTATAAAGAGAATCAAGAAGGCTGAAGGAGCTGTACTCTCAGTCTCGACAAGGAGGATGTCACAAATCAAGATTCTTCTATTCATGAGATAAAACATTTAGTTTTCACTAATATGGATTTACCTGATGAACTTAGATTATTTCACTTATTTCAAGGTATTTCTGTCTTATTTCAATCAAGTTATAATTTTAAGTCAAAATATTTGCCAATGGAGTAAGATCTTTTTCCTTACCCCAGTCGTAAACAAGTTTAAAGCTAAAGCCTTTTGTAAACCCTATAGCAGTCTGCATTTCTGCACTTTGCAATTACAGTTGCACTAATTTGCCAAACACTGGCATGTTGATTGATGAGTGCTCCAGCGTAATTTCGTTGTTAATGCAACAATAACCATAAATGACTGAATCATTAACCTCAAATGTCTTGAAAGAAGTGAAATATGCCACATTACTTCAAGAATTATTCTTATTTTGTCTAAACTATTCAAAATTACATTCAATATTCTTAATTATATTGTGTAAGTAGTATTTTTCAGTCTTCACCACGTTCTCCATCTAACTGCTGAACTCTGCTGTAGATTAAGCTGTATTAAATCAAATATACCAGTATGAGAATGCACATCTGCTGTGAAAGCATGAGTTTATACGCTTAGTTCAAATTTGTACATGCATTTTAATAACATATCCATTGTTTCCCTATTCAATTCATCTTTTTTATTTGTTGAGAAGTCTATTCATATTTTTGATAACCAATTCTTATTCAATTTCTTCTGCTGGTTGGTTGCCTGTCTAACAAAAAGAAATCCAACCTTGGGAATGAATGAAAGTAATTTTGATTGTTACGAGTTGTTATTTTGAGCACAGAACACTCAAACAAAAAGGCCCAACCTGATTGTTTCATAATACAAATCCCAAGAAAATGTCCAATCACAATGAGTTTGAACCAGACAACCTTTCTCTGTGGACTTTCTCCTGGTGCTTCAAGACCACAAGCGGTCCAATTGAACAGTCCTTCAGCTACCCTCAAAGCCAACTAACGTCTACTGCTTTGGACAGTGAGGCACAAAATAGCATCATTTGTTATACAACTTGTGTTTTTCCACCATGTTGTTCAGTACATTTGTGACAAGTGTTCATATTTGTTCTCTTGCAGTGGAAATACAATCTTTAGGGGGTATGTGTAGCAAATTGTGCCAAGCCAATCTAACCATAACAGTACCATACAGCCAGCTTTACATGAAACAGTCGCTTCTCTCACCAGAATAATGTGAAGCGCTTACCTGGAGGCTTTGGGTTAGCTCTAAGAACAGTCAAAACAAATGATTTTGCATAGTTACGCAACATAAATGTAATTCTATTTGAAATGTTGTTATTTTTTCTCGGAGAAGCAGAAACAGTGCAGTGCAGAGGCGACCTGGTGAGCTCTCCAGACGGTTTCTTTGTTTAAAGCCTTTAGACGTTATGAAAAGGCCCATAGTTTGTCTGTGGCATTTATTATTCTTACCATAAACTGTGAGAGCAGATTATTGACTGTGCAGTGGGTAAACAGCAGGTACAAACAGACTGATATTTAGACTCATGTCGACTTCAGCCTGTTTTATACAGCACAGTGAAAGTGTCGTTTAAAACCAGCCATGTGTTTTAATGCATCCTGTAAAGAAGTCTTGCAGTTTAAAGGTACGCTGTGTAAGATTTGGGGTAGAGGGTCTGCAATCACCTTTTCTCTGGAGAGGATGATGTCTTACCGACAGAATATTACACTAAGATATCTCTTAGATATCGACATGTATTCATTTTGGTTGGAAAATTTAATTATTCACTTCTTTTTACAAACAACAAAGAAAACTGGAAAGGACCACCGAAGCTCAGCCAATCAGAACACTGCATTTGGCTCCTGGTTAGAACTTAAGTTCTTTTTATTCAATTCAGGCAGTCCTCCTCTAATTTTTTCCCACAAACTGCTTCATTTACCGTAATTTCTCAGATATAAGCCGCAACCTTTTTCATGAGCTTTGAACTATGCGGCTTATAAGATAATGCAGCAAAATTATAGATTCTCATACACTTAATATTGACAAAAAGTGGCCTATCATATGTACTTTATCATTTTTCGTACTTAAATCTAGTGGGTGCGGCTTATATTCAGGTGTGCTCAACAGGGCAGAAATTACAGTAGTATACTGTTTGGTTGAAAAACAAAAACATTACCAAATAAAGCAAATATAAGTTAAGTAAAAAAAGTGTATTTATAATTACCCCAACTTTGAGGGAACATTCTTTTTTTATTTATTTATTTTTTAAACCTTTCAGACACTCAAAGCTATTTTGCAAGGTGTCTTGCCCAAAGACACTATGGCAGTATTAATCTGAGGAAACTGACTGAACCATCACCTTTTACACTAGGTGTGGAAATACAACCCAGGAGCACTCTACCAATTCAGTTTGTACCACTATGTTGTATTTTCTATGAGCAGGTGATGGAAAAAGGTGAAAGTAGACATTTTGTGACCACTCGAGTCTCAAATGAAAGCCAATAAAGCATGACTCAAACAAGCACGAATCCACCAGAATACAACTTAAATACAAACAAACA
The DNA here is from genome assembly GCA_038363315.1 of Mugilogobius chulae. Lineage (NCBI taxonomy): Eukaryota > Metazoa > Chordata > Actinopteri > Gobiiformes > Gobiidae > Mugilogobius > Mugilogobius chulae. Next base: position 4,664,924 of record CM076400.1, read on the forward strand.
CAGATATGACATGGTCAAAACTCATTAGTTTTGAATAAAAAACTTGCTTTAAGATGAGAAAAGGGTTAGAGTTAGAGAGGTTAGGGTTTCTTGTCTCTTTACTGCGATAGAATAAAGTTTAAAAAGTCACGTTATTTTCAACACACAAATACAAAAACTATTAAACTGAGCAAGATCATGTTTAGTTTTATTACAGTAAAGATGCTGTGTGTAATTACAAACTGCTAGTTATGAACTGGAATGTCCTACTGTGTGACATTACAGGTATTTATCTTGCTTTCAATCAATTCCATGCATTTTCTGGTCTAAAAATACTACGGACATTGTGATCTATTTGTTGCCATGGAGATAGACACATTTAATGCTAGAAAATCACCAGTTATGATAATGACTGGAGAGTGTGTTTTATTTCTGTGGCAATTGTGGCAGCCACAGTATATAAGTACTACATTCTGGCTGTATTATTATATTCCCCTCTGAATTGTGAAACATTTCAGTCAATGATCATGTTTACCTCACCACTATTACTATAAAAGTTAGTTTTTGATTATTTTTGTTTTTTGTTTAATCATTTGATAGAAGAGAAGCATAACTAATGTACCAATATGGGAAAAAATACTATCAATGATACAAAGGACATGCCCAATGTGGCTGGTACAACTGGATGGCTTCATGTACGGTTAGTGGTTCTCAAACTTTTTAACCTGCAACCTCCAAACACAAAATGTCAGCTAACCGCAAAGAGATAAAATAGTCCTTATGCTCCGTTTGATTTTGTTTTGAAGACTAACAATTACATAAATTCATCTTTTAGGTCGGGAAATAGGAATCTACATCCTTCACTGCATTTGAAAGATGGCAAACTTAAAATGCATAAATGTTAAAAATGCACATTTTATCAAGGGTCCACACCAGTAAGTTCCTATGGCTATGCTCACTCTCGTCATTATTATTATTATGGTGATTTCATGCAAACTGTAATCTCCATGGAGACCAGAAAGAGGCAGACCATCCACTGGAATTATTACAAAGTGCACTTTCACTGCAAACATTGTATGATCCACAATCTCAGGCACATTTGAACTAACCCTATGGTATATTTTCTCCTCTGAGTAGCACACTGCATGAGGGCTCAGACTGGGACAAAGCTTTGAGGCGAGTGGTATGCAGCCAACTTACTCCTAAGCCTTGCCATTTCCCTATCGTTATGAGTGGCGGAGAGAAATAGTGGGCTCCATGCAGCGACAGATCTCCGGCTCATCTCCACTTCAAACCAGGAAGCGCAGCACGCAGAGCACAGACCACACTGCACCGCGCACTACCCCCGACTGGGTTTATATGAGGTAAAAGAGCTCAGCACAGCGGGAACGGGAACAGGGACAGCAAACCAGAGCAGATCAAGAGCACAAAAATCATACACTACTTATGCTCTGTCATACCTCGAGGACGCGCAGCACGCAAAACATCGCCAAAGTACGCTGCTAATGTTTCAATTTGGCCTTAAATGACATGCGTGTAGAATTGACTCTCCTGAGGTTTTAACCATATTACAACAGTGTGCTCTCATCCATAAAACAGCGGAATTTAACTTCATTAGCTGTGAGTATACTGTTTAGTAATCCTATCATTTGAGGGTCAAAATCATCATCATTATTTCCATAAGACACACAAAACAGCAAAAACACAAACATAGTAACATGTCATACAAGACAGTTGTTTTTTTTAACAATGTCATTTTTTAAGCCATTTTATTTCAGGAAAAAATGTGGGAGTCAAATCTACAGGTATATAGTCTGATTTTAGATACAACCGCATTGCATTTATTTAAGTGAGGCTAAACACGGGGTCAAAGACTTACTCCGCCCACAACTGAACCTCAAACAGGCTCGCAAAAGTGGGAGATGCTCGGAGGCCTTTTAAGAGACGCCCAGTGGTGTGAACAGACAATGATTGACAGCAGTTTTGGGGTGGGAGTGATCATGATGTGTGGAGAAGTTCACAGTCCTGAGGCTGTGCCACTGGGCTGGGCACAGACCTAGTTTCTTAATTGCATGTTAAGATTCTTTTTATTAACTTTGGAGACATATGAATGAGCCTTTGCTTTAGCCATAAGCACAAAAATGTTCAAAAAGGCCCGGAAACAGAAGATAATTCATTTTGACCCCATACACACAGTTTGACAGTAAAAAATAGTTGATTTTGCGTTTAGTTTATCTTTAAACCTAAAAAGTACTGTCTGCACGATTAAAAAATAAACTTACTTGCCCTGGACTTAACTTGTTTTCAGATCCAGACCTCCAGACTCATGACATTTTTGTTTAAATTAGACTTGAATCTGAGTACATCAATAGCAAATCCTTCAGTAAAATCTTTTCATCCAAAATTCTAAAGCTTGGTGTATGCACAAGCTACTTAAGGGGCTGATCTTGGTTGATTTTTGCCAATAGTACATTGCCTTAAAAAGTTACTTTGAGCTTCTGTAGTGTGGTCATGTATTTGCAAAACAGAGGATGCACAGTTCTGAAGAAGTTCGTTTTTGTACTTTTCTGTTTCATGTTTTCAAATCAAGCATTTCTGATGTCAGTTTGCATCTACTGCAACTGGATGCCTGATTAGCATGCCAGGAAAAGATGGAATACTGACCTAGGAACCGAAAGTCATCGTAGTCATTGACAATTCTGTTGTTCTTATACATAGTACATCACCAAATTAAAAGTACTTAGGAGTATGTCTAAATGCCAATAAAATACACATATTGCAAAAATTATCATCATTAGGGAAAAAATAAAAAGGGAACAAAGTGTAGCGTCACCTTTGCTTAGTGAAAAGGAATGTTATAATTGCTGAAGAAGGGCTTGGCAGTAACTGTATTTTTAATAAAGTACAAATTCCACTACTCTTCCCATCTGTATTGGCTGGTCCTCTGCCTGACCCTAAGCTCACAATCTGTATTTAACACGAAAAATGTTGAACTTGCTGCTCCCGAGACGCCCACAGTTTCTGAGCGATACAGTATTTTTAACAGGCCAGGAGCCAGGCTGCAGAAAGTAAACTTTGTGGGAGAAACTGGGCCATTATCTGGATGGGGCATGAACAAGAGGTGACAAGAACATGGATTTAACCAGAAAAATGAGCACTTTCCCAGCAAAGTGGTCTATCCTGACATGAATTTTAGCTAAAGCAGAACAAAGCTACCTTTTACTTTGCTAAACGTCTTTGTAAGTCGGCATGATTGGTTGTATTCTTTGAGTATCTGAAACATGCGTCAGCTCGTTTCTGTCTCCTGAATAAAAAAATTGACATTGCAATTTGAAGCGTCAAACCAAAGAGAGCTCTCATTGAAATCCCTGGCTTTTACATTTATTTGTCACAGGAAAATGTATTTTTACTGACTTTTTTCATCAAGTATTAATAACAAAACCAAGAAAATGTTTGAATGCGTTCTATGAACATATTTACACAGGATTGTATGAAATTTCCACGATATGATAATTGTAATTAGAGCTGTGCAATATATCGAAATTTAGACAATATCGCAAATGTTATTTCTAAGATCTGAAAAATTGAATATCGAGTATATCGTGCAGTAAAAATATGCTACAAAAGAGCAAATTCTAATTAAAGTTAAATAAATGATGCCATCAACTTTATAATACTGCAGATGCAACCAGTTTATATTATATTCCATCAGAATTAGTACAATAAGTCATTCTGAGCATTTCACAAAACAGCAACATTATGATATAATGAATGATTCCTGCACTTGTAATTAATTTGACAAATATTAGTTTGATATTTAAACAAACTGGAAAAGATTACAACTTAATTTTGAAAATAAGTGAATGTGCAAAGAATGAGGGGCATTTTAGTTGATTATCATTGGTTTGAACTAAGACTGTGAAAGGAACAAGCATAAATCTTGTTTTACATGATACAGTTTAAGAACTGACTTTAATTTAAAAAGCTCTTGAAAAAAGGGCTATGTTTTTTATTGCATTGTCAAATTTTATATATTACGAAAGTCAAAACGTGAACATTTAGACTCATTGGAATATTTAAGGTTGTCATTTTTATAATGTCACAAATATGAAGACAGAGTTTATGTTGGACTAACAAATTATTGCTCGATTATCGTTATTGAGATATGCCAAAATATTATCGAGATACTTATTTATTATGTCAATATCGTCCAGCCCTAATTGTAATCAGACGTTTCCTGATATGATAGGAATATACAGTACCATAAAGTACTGTATTTACTAATTCATGGAAAACAATTCAGGACAAAAAAAAAAAAATTCATTTTTGTCCTTTTCTTCACTGTTTCATGAAATGTATTTTTAAGAGATTCACTCGTAGATGGATTGCAGGCCTTGTGACCTGTGAAGTGATTCAATAATGTTCAAAACTAATGCAAAGAAGCAATTACATTACTCGCTCAATAATAATCACTTAATATAGCAGAATTAAATGTTTTAGTTTGTTTCCTGAGAGAAGAAAAGCTCGCTGTCATTTCAGGTTACAGCAGTGCTCACACAATCGGGTCTGGCATTGTAGACAAGTGCAGTTTTTTAGTCCATAATCTCAGGGGCATCGGGAGTTATCGCTGTGTCTGTGAGAGTGCACTTTTTAAAGTTCACATGCAGACACCTGTCCTCACGGGAACAGGCCACATTTGTTTTGATTCCCAGCTTTTTTGTTCGCACGAATGTCAACAAGTGCAACACTAGGTCAACTGGAAAAGAAAAATACTTGTGTCAGGGTAGCTTGCTATTGTCATATACATTTAAACTATATATACATGAAGGAGAGAAGAGAGAGAGGGAGGTATTTATGGTATAGATATAAATTTTTGAAATGCTATTTACTAATTAGCATTTCTGACAGTTGGAATAAAAATAGACTACATACATGGCATCTATAGAACTTGTACAGCTGAGTGTCACAATATAACAAGATAAACTTAATTACAGTTACTTAAAACGACTCCCTGCCACCTCCTCGTTTGCGTGTATGACCTCGGATGCCAAACTGTACTCATTAATGCCTCTGATTGCAATCTGGAGTCTTGGGTGTATTTTGTAGTTTTGGCAATGACATCACAGCGCCAAACAACAGGCACTAAGCGCATTCATTATCGCCCACGGCTCGCCCACCAGCACCAGCACCGGCCATTCTGTTAAAGAGAAGCCACAAACCAGTCCATCGTAACTCAGACAATAGCACCAATCATTAGGGAACTTTGAACAAGCCTTATTGTGTTTTACGTGTATTCAGTATAAACTATGACATACGTAGAGCAGCATTTACATGTTGATCATTGCAAAATACAAAACTGATTTTAAAATGGAATAGAAATATAAACAGGTCAAAAGGTAACCTGCAACAGGTATCTATAGAAAGATGATTGGTCGTCGTCACTTTCCGCCCTACTGCACATTCGTTATGCATAAAGAGACACTCTCTGTCTGCTTGGCTGGGGAAACTCCTTTGAATAAAACAACAAAACGAGGCGAGAGCTAGTTGTAAATATGAACTGGTCTGACACACGTCTCCTGAAGCTTGAGACAGTGTTTTTCTCACAGTTTTTTGACTCACCTGGATGTAACTTTTAAGGGTCGTAGTGTTGAATTTCATTCACAAATGTTGATTTAGCAGCATAACTTTTGTTTTCGCACAGTGCTGATAATGGTGCATTTTGACTTTTTCCAGCGGCTCTTTTTGGAGGCAAAGTGCGTGCGCATCTTCCGTGGTGATAAAAAAAAAAAATCCATCTATATTCTAATTTTGTCTCCTTAAAAATGTAAACAAAAAGAAATGGTTAATTTGAAACTTCCTACTTCCTAAAACATTCTGATGCTCTAAATTGTTTTAGGTTTTTTCTAGGCTGTTAGGAGCGAGACATCGCCGATATGCTAACAACAACCGATAAACTGTTGATTTTATTGAACAACGAACATAGAAGTGCACAGTAATGTGCAAACTGATTTTACCTGAATAGAAACCTTAACAAAATATTTGTGCTATGGGGAAATTGATTTTAAGGTATTTTATTGTAAAAACAAAAAAAAGAAGCATAGCTCCTTTAACTTACTAATTATTATTGTTGTCGTGGCTATATTACTTGAACCCTACATGTTTTATTTAAAATCTGAATGCTTTGTGTAATAAAAAGTGATGTGAAACAAGTTTGGCGAGGATTGGGAAAACTAGACTTTTCTGAGCATTTGACTACACAACACAAAATTACTCAAACATGCATGATTACTCAATCGAAATATACATTTGGGTAAACTAATGATGAGCCAACTCTCTTATAACATAGTTACAAACTAAGGAAAGCAGATTTTACATACTAAATGTCCCCTTTAACATAGATATAACTGACATTCCTCATTTTCTCCGGCCGATGGACACTAAGCTGATGGATCTAAAGAGCTCATCTCGTGAGACCTCTTTGCATCAATAATTCTACGGCATAATAGCATATACGTTCAAGCTTTTTATTCCTCATAAATGAATGTGTCAATGCATTATGTAACATGCAATCAGGATGTTTTCCCTCTTAGCTGATCAGAGCTGATGCTATTGTCCGACTTCGTCATACATTATTATTTTATAACCCTCGGGCATCTCTGAAGGCGGCTGCTGTAGCGTTTAATGAGTGCAGTGTGCAAAAGGTTAGATTCTGAATGCCATTTATGCACAAGTCAAAAGCACAAGCTAAAGATATATTTGTAAACACTATGCAAGATGAAACTGTATGCTATAGCCTAAAATCAATTTCACAGCCAACTATTTTCTTTTCCTTCCAGAATTCAAAATGCTCTTTTAGTATTTTGTGCCAGCTGACTCCAAAGGGTGATGTGAAATGAAAAGAGAAATATGGGATGTCCAAAATGTATTCAGAACATATCATCTCAATATCCAAAAGAAAACACACAATTAGATGCACTGGGTGTGAAATTAGACATAGAAGTTTTGCATCATTTGAGCTGCTGCATTTAAACTTGTTGGTGTTTTTGCTCTGGCTGTACGACAGATCATCTGGGCTGAGGTGCAGGTAATGCAATTCACTGTCCCAAGTTTATTTAATAGACACAGTTTGGGAGAACAAAGCTCCAAACGCTCATTTACTTGGTTTTCTTTATGTGATGGATGAGGACTCCACACAGAAATGGGGCCTCTGGGCTTTTGGCTGCTACCAATGCGACGTGACCAATCGTATTTTGCTTCCTCAAACTTTAACTTTAATCTGGCACTCGCTGAGAGATTCATTAGCACTAACCAGCTGTAAAGAATAGCTTAAGAGCAGTGCTGGATACAGGGCTTCACTTTAGCACATTGCATTGTGTGAAATATTACAGTGTGTTGCCAAAGCAAATTAAATATTTAGTCCACTTCTTCCGCTTATTCCTGCGGCGGTCACAGGTGTCTGAATCATAGATGCAGCTATAAGCCTGGAGGGAAGTACAGTCTGAATAACGACCGGTTAGTCAACAACAGTAACATGAAGATGCACTCTGTGGACAGCCATTCAGCCTCATCTAACACCAATGCTCTGCATATTTGAACAAGTGACTGAAACTGAAAGTAATGACTTTCCACTGGTTTACAGCCTTCAACCCTCATCTTGAAAAGTCAAAAGTCAATCCTAAAGGCCGAGAGGGGTAAGAACTTACTAAACAGAATACATTTTGCAAGCGTGAATCTAGCTAAATACAACTTCGTGAAAAACATTGTGGTAACATGATGACCTTCAAAAGCAGTCATTTAGATCATTTATTATTCATTATTTTCTATTGAAGTTCACGCATGGACAAATGAGGGTGTCACGTCAAAATGTTGCAACATGGCTAAGCACTCAAAACATGTTTAAAATCTGAAATTATTCAAAGAACCTCCAGCTAAGTGTCAATTTGAAAACAGTAATCAAAATCATTTACACTGCTTTTGAAGTACTTGTTATTCATTGGTCTACATCTTCCAGATCCTAAATTAATTCTGTGCACTCATCTCTTACTTGCTGTTAACAGCGTTTAAGTTCAATAAACATCATACAAACCTTAGGACAATGTAACAAAAGCTTCCATTTGCGCTGTCTATTAATAACATGTTAAAGTAAACAGTCTTCAGTTTAATTGTTCCATCTTTATGCTAAACAGTTGTTCATGATTGACATGGCAGTGATTAGGAGTGCTCATACATTTAATTGTGCTGATTTAATAAGTCGGCATAAACAGTCAAATCTAAAGTTCAGACTGACGGTTCTTTTTCCATGTTCACGTCAGGAACATAAATACCTCCAAGAAGACATTTGTTTGATCTGTCAGACTCAAATGCTATAAGGTCTACTCTAATGTACTGTACTTTCTAAATAATGTTATTTACTTTAGTCAGTCAATAAAAGGTTGAAGTGCCTATGGCAGTGTGGCAATGTTAAGATTCCTATATTTTAGATTTTAGCCATTACTTACGGTAAACAATGTACTTTTTATCCAGACGATGACATCACACTAAAGAGTGGTCTAGCAATCATCTAATAACTTGAACCAAAACTACTCAAATGCAACAGGCTTTACTTCTTCAGACATCATTTTGTTACATCTATGTTTATATGAGCTAACATTTTATTACTACCCATTTTAAGTTTGTAACATTTGAGCCTCACTTACTCTCTCGTGTCGGGACTTACTGTAAATGATGTCAGTCCAGAGATGAGGAGCTGGGAGTTAGACACGTCCACATATGAGTCTGTGGATGCAGAACAGACAAGAGACTGTTACAATTAAGAAAAGACTAAAGACTGCATGATGGGGCTGCAGGAGCATCACAGATGAAGCTGCTGTGTGTTCACCTCTTCTCGTCCTAACACCCCTCAGTCAACGCCGCCCTGGGCCTTTGCCCGCTTTGCCCACCACATGAACCACCACTGGTTTTATTATTTAAAAAAAAAACTGCCTCACTTTAATTTATAAAAGTCTTTTATAAGTGAAGTATACTTTCACTGAACAATGTGATCTAAATAATAATGCTTTTTCCCATAATCAAGCAGTTAGCACTTCACTCTAAGTTGTAAAAATAAACAAACACAGGTGCAGTTTTCAGATCAAGATCTTTAAGTAACACAAGTTTCATTAGAAGACAACTACTGCACATAAATCTCATTTTATGAGTTAATGTTTTGCAGGAGCAAATATTCTAACTTTTACTAAGCTCCTTTCATTTATTATTTAGGCCAGAATGTAATCAAACAAATCACAGGCCAACTGCATAAGAGCACGCTGCGACCGCTGAGAACACGAGGCGCCTCAAGCTTAACCAATTATAATGTGATATCTAATGTTGTTGCACAGAAAGAAAGCAAACCAGGCCAGGTATTAAAATACAGTCAATTAAGCAGCAGCCACACATGGGCCCACACAGCTACTTCATATTACATTGTAATCTGTAATTACTTTTTCCTCTCATCTCATTTGAGTTCTTGCACACAGAGCATATGCTGCGTCAGATGGAGCCGACTCAAATCAGAACAAATGCAGCAGGACCCACTGGTAGAACAGGAACAAAGTAGTTATTATGAGTGTGAAAACGTATGGAGCCCAGAGAAAGCTCAAACGCCAGTGAAATCAAGATGGAGAGGATTTCAGAAGCAGTACAGTACAGTCAGCAGGAGCGCTCACATGCAAGAAATTTGTAAAAGGCTATTGTCCCACAGGGAAATTACTTATTTTCATTTGACCCATTCTTCATGTTTTGCTGGAGTTATGTGCAGTTTGTTGTGACTTGTCGAGGTGATATGCAGGTAGCCTAAAATGACCTAGCTTGTTGAAAATACAGTATATACATGCATTTATAAAGCTGTGAGACCGATTTCAAATTGCGTCCCTCTAAAACAACTGTTCCTCCTCCCGTACACTGACTGCAAGGTGGGTTCAGTTCTGGACTCTTACAAGTTTCTTGCAAAGTGCCTTGTACACGAGCTCCAGTCAACTGGGGTGCGTATTTGTCCCAAAACTGCACAGATTTGTCAATCCCTGCGAGACTGCTATACAGATTCTTTCTGCAGACACGCGTGAGGTCCAAACAAGCGTATACACTGCTCTGAGGCCACGTTGGTTTGAAGCACTTTCTAAGTCTTGAGGTTTTGCGCGAGTTCAACCTGCACTGAACACTCATTATACATCAAGTGCTATCTCCTATTAAATGAATGGGTTTATGTTCAGACAAAACACTTCGATAATAAGATCATGAAATGACATTATACTGGCTAAATAATACTGGAAACCTTTTTGGGGGTCATTTTCCTCATTAATACATTCTTCTGTTCACTAGAACTATGAAGTAAATGCACCGGGACAGCTCAACTCCACAGGATGTGCAAAAAAAAAAAAGTGTTTCCAGATTTCCACTGAGTGAAGGTAAAATCCATCAGGTTCAGTGAGCGAAACCTTTAATCACAATCTAATGCTTTATATACAGTACAGTTCTATCAGCTCCTTTTTTGTCTAAAGTTCTTTAGTTACAAAAAACAAACCTGGACTAAACACTGCCATCACTAGTCACACTTTGTTGTATTATTATCATAAACATTTTAAGGCAATCAGCAAAATGTAAACTGTACAGATCATATGAGATTCAGTTATTGAAATGGTAAGAAATTGTCGCACCATTGCCTGACTGCCTGAAATCTATGGCAGCTACTGTGATAAATAAAAGAAGATTTTCAGGGCATTTACATGGGCATTTAAACTCGGGCAGACCTATTTAGGAGCTGTAAACTGGTTTTCGGAAAACCAATTGGCGCACATGACCGATTGTAGTCTTATTTCAGACTCCATGTAAACAGACAATCAGTCTGCAGCTGGACAAATGTACTTTGCTCCACATTTCAACAATAAAGGTAACATTTTTATAACAAAAAAGTTCCCAGCACAAAGTGGCAAACACAGTCACATTTTAACTATCACAGATCTAAATGTTTAAAACAGTCCTACATGTCCCAGAAGTGTGTAATTTTACAGACAATTTTACAAACACTTATTAATAGTAAACAATATTTAGGTAAATCAACATAATGCAGTCTGAATCATGCAGAAGTGAATCTGATACAGCAGGACTTGTCTCTCCAGTGTAATGGGTTTCCTCTCTCGCATGTAAAACTGGTCCAACTGGTTTGAGGGGAAACCAAATAGAGTCCGTTTTTATAATCATCTTTTTTATAAATTGTCAAATAGTTCATATGATGTGACCTTTTACGCATGGATTTTACGTCTCATGCATCAGTCCTAGTCCTGAACTGAAATTAAATATTAATGTGATACTGAAGCAATACAGGTCAATCCATGTCTTTGTGAATTATGCTTTTTCCTTCAGAGCTTTTAGTTTATCAGTTGTATAAGATTGTGCTGGTGTAACCTTATTCTAATGTAGCCCTCTCTACCTTTAACTCAACAATTTTAAAAACACATAATATTATGTGTTTACAGTGAAAGCATTGGCATTTTAAACTTTGAGGGAAAAAAATGCAAAGGTTACAGAACACAGTCACAGTCATTTGAAACACTGCCTATATTAAGTAATGCAAGTGAAATAATGGCCACATTTAGTCCAAATAGGCCAATGGGTTTGAGCTGATTTATATTCATGGTACAAGGTCTAAAAAGAAATGATTAATCTTGGACGTGTATGAATCTGAACTGCGATGTAAAATGTATCCCACTCTCCCACAAGCTTGTCATTCATAAGTAATAGGAACAGGCCCGCGATGAATTATTAATATGTTAAATAATTAAGACAATTAGATGAATTAAAACGTCACGCTGTACATGAGCGAAAATATGTGCAGTCTGAGTCAAGTCAATGAAGAGCTTTAAGAGTATAGGCTTTGTCTATAATGAATTTATGATAAACATATTTTGTCACCAAGCAAAATACACATGGGTTTTCCAGTCAGAGCATCTGGTATCTTGTGCAATCTGCCAATGGATTTTCAAAACTTCAATATTTGGACATATTTTAAAAACACTGTGGCTCCCCTGGCTCTAGTCCAGATACTTCTGAAGCAGTTTGTGTAATGTTTCATTTATTTTATTTTTTGCTGGGGATATTGCTGCCAGCATCTCCAGATTTAAGCCACATTTAGAAGAATTTCAATCAATAAACAACAACAAAATGCAGGATTAGTCTAATAGCACTCTGCTTAACTTTAAGTCACAGTGGTTTTCAAATGGCTTTTACTCAGCAGATCAGTCAAAACGTAAGATTAAAAGAATCATGGTCATGGATCAGGATGGTCATGTCCATCACCAGAGACACTGAACATCCTCGATGTGATGAGTTTAAGCTGATGTGTCAGGGTGCAGATATAGAATGCCTCTGGCAACAAAAAAGGTGTACAAAGGTTAATTTGTGCCAAATGCTGTCCATTTGTTAAATAGGCAGTGATGGAATGATGAATTGTCTGAAGAACTGGTTGGCTGTTTTTGTATGCGATGATGAAGCAACGACAGATTTCTATGCTGGACAATAAAGTTAAAGTCATTTCAGTGAAAGAACTTCTGTCTCCCAGAAAGAAGGTCTCAAGCTTTGTGCCAAAGCAATGAGATTTTTGTGTACCTGTGTCTCCCCAGTCTGCTGAAAAACATGCATGAAATACATTTCCCTAATGGAATGCAATCAATCCATGATGAACATTTAGAGACTAAACTGTGCTGCACTGATAGTGGCAGTTTGTTACGGTTTTGACCTGAAACTTGCTGAAAACTGAATTAGTGTTTAGCTTCACTTTAAATTAAATCAGGTCAAAGAGTATGGCAAAAGTATTTGTAAATTATGAATTAAGTCTTAGTTTGCTTTATGTATGCTTATTAAGTTGTAGTTATAATGCCATTTTTCATTCAAAAGATATATTGAACCGTGTCTTGAGTTAAACGTGACAGTTGTTTCAAGAACATGACAGGCTTTGTGCAGTTCAAAAAAACTATTCTTTGATCACTAAATAAGCTGATGTCATTTGTCGATTACAGGTTTCAAAAATGCCATAAAGTACAGACTCTGACCATACATCTATTGAACTGGTAATAATGCTCCTCCTGGCTTATAAATTCCAGTTCAGAGGTCCCTATCCAAGCAGAAAAGTAAAGTGACACCGCGTTAACAGCACTTTAAAGAAGTATTGTGCCTCTCCCCAGGTCTTTAAACGCACCATGTATGTTGCTGCCATCATCACTTACTCACTATAAGGATATTGTCTCGCTCATTGGTTACTCAAACACAGTAATTGTTCTCTGAGGAGGGAACAGGAAAGGGTAAGCCATAGCTCAATAGCACTTCCTCTGTAATGTGCTCTGCTCCACTGATTATCTCCCATGATGACACTATTACTCCTTTCCCTGGGTAACACTGATAGACAACAAATTGAGTGCGTAAAGGAAAGCAGGACCAGGCAATAGCACTATAAAGCTGCTCTGTGCATGTGATTCACTGAGGATCCTGTCGAGGTTAGCTCTCCGGTGGTCAATGAGCCAAGAAACTTTTTTGTAACTAATTCTGACTTTATAACAGTAATCCTATACAAGGCGTCACTTTCCTCTGGTGCAGATCTCGTGCCTTGAAGCTCAGGGGTCCACAGGAGAGAGGGGTAATGCACTTGTCAGCTTATGCTCTATGCTAAGCAGTTTGAAGTCCAAAGGAAAAGCAGCAGCAGCAGTCACTCTGTTTGGTGAAGACATGTCAGAAGAGCACTTTACACAGGGATGTGCAGGTATCGAGCACCAATGTGACCGACTTTTCAAACACCGATATGTAAAGTACGAAGGAGTAAATACAATGACAGGACAAAAGTATCAAATAATAAAAACAAGGGATTAAGAACAATGACTTTCCTGTTAAGCCAGTACCAATTGTTAATGCAGAGGGGTTTTAGTCAGTACCTAAAGACTGACTAAATAAGTCTACTGTCTTGGCCAGGTCACTCCAGTGCAGAAGAAATGTCACATCATCTTGCAACATTAAAAGGAAAACTTGACTTTTTTTTTTTTTTTTTTACATCAAATCCATGAAACTTTATTGCTTTGTGTGTGATGTGATTGAGCAGAGTAGCTTCTCACTGCTATGCTAACAGAACATCATGCTGCTGTTGCTAAAAATGGCACAAAACAGGAAGAAGTTGCAAATGTTGAGCGTTGGTGTTCCACCACTGACTCATTTTGTCGTCTCAAAAAATACGTTTTAAATGTGTGCATACAGCCAAATGTGCTTCAGTTTTTGGAGAGTCATAAACTAATTAGTTAGAGGATGTATTTTCACCTTTTACAGTTTGAACAGCTCAAGTTTTCATGGAAGTGTAGCATACTTACCACACAATATAATAGCATGCCACACAAGATTAAGTTGACACTATTAAATGTGTTGAAATTATTTTTTAGCGTCAAATGTTTTGGTGAGGCTACACAGAAATTCTTTTTGGGATTAATGCAAAATTTCTAAAAATTGCAAAGTTAAAGTAAAAATTGTTAAAGCTACGGTCACAATGACCCGTACGACCTGCTACGACCTCTCCGCGAACGATTTTTTTCTCATTTCCTACGTCATTCTTGAGGCGTTGTTACGAAAAAACAGCGCTCGCAACCCGTTCGTAAGTTCGTAGACAGGTCTATGGTCTTGTTAAAGATTTTCTACGACCAGTCTACGAACGCAGAGACTAAAGCCTGTACAATGTGCCTGAGCGGAAGAGTCAAAGTGGAGAGAGACGCGCTCTGGAGACTGCGCATCTCTTGAGGCGCAGTTTAGCCTGTACGAGGGATATGTATGAAAGCCCACGGGCCTGGAACACGTGACGGAACCGCACCTAGCTTTAAACACGGAAAGGAACGGACAAGGAGCGCACGGGGAGGACAGGACAAGGAGCGCACGGAGGGGACCGGACAAGGCGCACGGAGACAGGACGGAGCGCGCAGGGGGCCCGGACCCAGAGCGCGGGGACAAGACCCGGAGCATGAAGGGATGAGATCGCTTGAAACACGGCCGGACCGGACCAGGAGCGCACGGAGAGGAACGGACCCGGAGCGTGCAGGAATATCGCTTGAAACACGACCAGAACGGACCAGGAGTGCGCGGGGAAAACGCAAATCGCCTGGAGATGGACACAACCACGGGGAGAACAGCTGTAACAGACGTAGACATTTGGACAACTTCTGCTCGCTGGCGGTGGAACATTAAGTGCTTCAAACTTTTTATATGAACACAATGATGTCAGTGGATTAGTCTTCAGCATCCAGCGACGCTTTGGAAGTTTAGGCGTCCCCTCTGCAATACGCAGGTAAGAAACAAAGCGGCTTTGATGTTTTTACGGAGGTTTGACTTTGTGAGTTTGTTGTGTTTCGAGTGAGAGAGACAAAACAATCAGAACAGATTTCAGACAAAGCCTACAGAATATAGCTATTCATAAGCATATTTGTGTTTTGCAGGTGTGTAATTATGTTATTGCTATTCTGGTACGGTTTATGAAAGGTTTAATAACTAGAAACAACTTGATAAAGGCTTGAGTTGGACGTAGGGACATCGTGCAGCTCCCGTGCGATACAAAATAGATGTAGGATTACCTTAAAGACGCATTAAACAAGCTTTAGGGCACACGCAAGGATGCCGTACAGCTTCATTTCCCCAAGAATGTCGTGAGTTGTTGGTGAGAGCTGAAAGTCTGTCGTAAGAAGACTGTAGGAAAACAGTTTCCACTCCACGAGCCACGTACGAACTCAGATTTCGTACAACCTGTAAGATTCGTACGACCATTTTATTCGTACGGGTCATTGTGACCGTAGCTTAAGTTAAAGTTAAAGGTGCTAAGCCCAATAATTGCTTTCTTAAAATATATTCATTATTTCATTCATTCATTTTCTACAGCTTAATCCTGTTAGCTGTCGCGGGTGACTGGAGCCTATCCCAGTAACTGAGCCTTAGGCAGGGGAACACCCTGGATTTCACTCTCCACCATTCACTCTCTCATTCATTCACTAAGGGAAATTTACAGAGATGCCCAATGAACCTAAACATGCATGTTTTTGGAGGTGGGAGGAAACCGGAATACCCGGAGAAAACCCACAGTGACACAATGAGAACATGCAAACTCCTCTTAAACATGTAAAAAAACAGAAATAGTTAATGTTAAACATCATTCTACATGTTTTGCTCACTTACCTAATGCATTCTGAGCCTTTGAATTGTTTATCACAATGGGTTTTAAACAGCTGGTATGCTAACAGCATACCGGCACAGCAACAACAGAAAAACTTAGTTTTTGCTGTTTGTTTGGTGAAGAAACGAGACATTATTACACTTAGTCAGGACTGTGTTAGATTAGGATTTAGTTAATGTTAATAAAACACAGAAAAAGATCCACTATAAAAATTAACTGGGCCAAAGATTTTGTGGTATAGATGCATGTTTGTTAAGACCAGGCTGATAACACTGCCTTAAATATAGTGGTAAGTCTCTAAAACTTGCACTGGTTTATTGGTCTTAAAGTTCTCTAGGATTCACTCGATTGTTATTGTGAGGAAACTTGTTGTGAAGCTCAAAGCCATTCTTCAATGCCACTGGGGCAGCAGAACCATGGTCCACAGTGCAGTGCTCTGGGACACTCTGGATCCTGCACACAAGGAAGATTAGCCAACTGTGCACGGTTTGGGTTGATTGGGGACAATGAAGCATGAAGCCACATAGACATGGGGAGAACTTACAAAACAACATAAAGAAATGTCGCATCTTCTCCTCAAAAACTACTCTGAAATGGTCTTTCACATTTCGAAAAGCAGCGATATCAGCCTTTTCATCTATTGATACTGCACAAAGCTTCCATTTATCTGGCTCTGGGCTTAAAGAAAAGTGGATTGGACAGATAAGGTATCATGTTACTTATAATTACAAGACTTTCTCTTTAAACTTAGAACTTACATAGAACAGAATTTACTTGTGGTTTCATTTCTGAATAAATGAGACTGGCAGAACATCATCTATGTATTTTAGACTTAATTATATCAGAGAACAAAAAAAACAGGGCTACTTGGATCTACAAATAACAGGAGAGCTCTCCATTAAAGGACTTTTAACAGATCAGAGTGCCTCAAACTTTTACCTTCTTGCCTTTTTTAACTTTGTGGCAATTTTGTATATCTTTTTACGTAGACTACAGTATACTACACCCATTCACTTTTTTCATTGCAATAGGAAAAAAATGCACTTTAAACAATATTATAATATTGTCATGTGATGAACACAACCTATTGTCACACAAATGTGAAATGTTTGTAAAATGAATCACAGAAGTGTAATATTACATTTATAGCTCAAGTTGAAGTTTCCAGCATCATTTTAGCTCTTTTGTGGCATTTTACAATAACGATCATCATTTGTTATTATTTTGAAACCAACATTTGCGATACTATCTAATTTCATATATTCCCCAGCTCTAACTGTCACACATGCTTTACTACACTTTTTTCATTGGTTCTGGAGTAAAGTGGAGGTGCTCGGATCATATTTGGCGAACAACACACAGAAAGACATATTTATCTTTTAAAGAGCTAACCTCTTGTGTGTAGATATCTTGCTCTGTTATCGTTCCCAGCCATCTCAGGACAAAAGTAAATGTATTGAGGTTTAAACAGTTCCTAAAACATTTGGGTGAATTTAGCAGATAGCATCATTCCGGTGTTTTACTACCACTTCCTCCCACAGACATGGAGCGCCGCCAGCTATTCCTGCTCTCAGTCCGGGCAGCCCAAACAGATTTAGATCCGACCATATGATAAATCCCCTGGGACCTGATCCACTGTGAGATATTTGAATGACAAGCGATAGCCAGCACTAAGGAAAAGCAGCAGCACACTTCTCTGCTCTTAATCTGGTGTAAGCACTGGACTCTTTAATACGGAGGCAGATTTACTAACTTGTTTGCGACCTTGAGTCAAAATGTAGTGTTACAGACTACAGTGCCAAAAAGACTGCATGATTCATACTGTAACAAAGGCATTTCAAGATAAAACTGACTTTTCAAATGCAGCATGATTCAGATTTGGACAAAAGCATTTTTTCATCAGGTTACTGCTACTAGCACAGCTGCTTTTTGGAGATAATAAAAGAATGTTTAAAGATACAGATTTAGTGTGGGTAGTGAGCTGATGCTGCTGAAAAGAACTACATTTCTCGGCAAAGGGAGGAAGAAAAAGAAATGTCAAATTCCTCTTAACCCTTCATTTAAAAACAGGCTGTGGAATTTTCTACATTCACAGATGACTGCGGGAAGTTGATGTATTTTGTAGTAATGCTATCTTTCTGTGTGAAGGGTTAAAGCCAGCTCTGTGAAGGGTCTGTAGGTGTGTAACTTTTCTGGTAGCCACTTCGTTCCCAGTTTGTCTCCATGGAGATGTTCTATGTTCTATTTAGAACAGTGGTGACCAAAGTGGGGCTCAGGGACTAAATTTTAGCCCACCAAGGGATTTAAATAGGCCCCATAAAGAGGTACTGAGTCTTGTTATAAATGTCTGTCTGATTACATTTTAAGATAAACAGATTGTCAGAGTCCAACAATACAGTGTTAAAAGGCAATTTATTCACTTTCTTATTGCAAATAAACTTTTTACACAAAGTTAGGTTTCGCCCTTATGGTGCAACTTCATTCATCGACCCACTGAGGAAAAATGTTTGGGAACCCTTGATCTAGAAGGTTACTTTAGATGCAGTTGGTAACGTGTCATACTTGGGGGCGTGGTCTGCTGTAAGGGAAACTCATAGGCAAAGTTCAAAGGGAAACTGAACTTTTTTAAAAGGACTGTACCTGATTTTTACATTCTTAAAATGTAAACAAACAGAAATAATTCATTTTAAACTTCTTACTTAAGGCTACACGATTTGCTCATTTAGCGAATGCATTTTGAGCTTCAGAATTGTTTATCATGATGTGTTTTAATGTTTTTTCACAACTGTCAGCAGCGAGGGGACTCACCATGCTAACAACAGTTAGCCACAATGCTAAAAACAACAACACACAAAGTTGGACACAAACGGGACATTATTAGACATGGACAGGACATTGCGGACTAATTTCTACCTGAATAGATACATTAACAAGTAGGATGGGATGCGAGATCAAACTGTCACAATACTGTGCGCACACGTACTGAACTGTCTCGTGAGATTTTTCCATGGTCATGAAATTAAGTTTTGTATCTTTGAGCAGCTGTAGTAAATATTCTCCTTATTCTGACAGAAAATTGTCTAAACTCTGTCTCAGTTTTTATTTTGTAAAGATAGGACCAATATTGACAGAGATAATTAGTCCTAAACATTGTAAAAGTTAGCGTGAAAAATATACTGTAGAATCGTCAAATACGCGCAGACATCGCGGGAACAGCGCAGTGTTTTTCACACTTAAACATAGTTTAAAATATATCCACAAAGAGATATGTTGGCCTATATCATCAATAACTGTAAAAAAGTCTCATCTGTGTGTGTCTGGTGCCTGTCAGCAGCATGGAAGTATCAGCAGCAGCGATGTGAAGATGGAAAGGGGAAGGGGCAAAGCCTGAGCTGCACACGGGGGAGCGGATCAATTTCAGTCAAAACTTAGAATCGTTGAAATAATAAAAATCTAAAAGCTAAAAACTAAAAGAATATAAACTAACAATAATAAATAATACAATTTTTTTTTATTTGCCTTGTTTAAATTCTAAATTGAAACAATTAATGCAAATTATTTAAAATCTTGTCTCGTCTCGATCTCGTGGACCCAATCTCGTGGCTCGTCTCGTCTCGTGAACATTCTGTCTCGTCCCATCCCTATTAACAAGATATCAGTGCTAGGAAATTGCTTTTAAGTTATCTTGTTGTAAAAAAAATCGAGTAAAAACCCTTTAAGACATTTCCTGGTAAATAAAGTGTGACTTTAGAACAATTCGAATCAGACCAAAGCTTAATGAAGGTTGCTGATTTGTCTGTAATTTACTCTGTTATTGATTTGAATCTGAGCCTCACGTACATGTCAGAGTGGCTTATTTCTGCTTTTGTTTCACTCTCTGGTCCATTTGTGTTCACAAACCAAGCAAATCAATCTAAAACATTATTTATCCAGACCAAGATAAGCCATAAGTGTTTATGAATGTACCTGTAACATGAAAAACCTCACAACTTTTCATGGATCACAATCTCATTTTTGTACGTGCGTGTTTTCAATTTCTCGGTGCACGACCAAACATTTGTAAACCTACAGTTTGACAGCTACATTTGGACAAATAGGCCTGCCTTTGACCTGTTGGCCTCTGCCCTCGTGGACAAGCATTTAAATTGATTTTATTTCAACCTGACCTTCTGAGCAGAGACAAATGTTTCAGTCTAAACTCACACAGGCCACACTTGTCTTGACCTAAAAGCCTTATTTATCCTGAAGCCACCGCTGTTGTCAATGGTAACAAAAGTAACCTAATAGGCTTAGGTATAAAGGCGAGAGCAGGGGTGGCTACGGGTCAGAGGCCAAGAGCCAACATTTTCAGCTATCATCCACACCACACACTGGCCCTCCACCACCAAGGGGCAAAGTTAGTGTATATTTCATTTACACACAAAAACTTTAAACTTTTGAGACTCACAAGTTTGCATAAGTTATTTAACATAAAGAGGTTAAAAAATGCTATTTAAGGAAGTCCTCCATAATGTTTTAATCAATCCTATGCTATTTTTTGTGCTTTAAATGTGATATTCTTAATGTGTTGATAATTTACAATAAAAAGCATGAGGCATAAAAGATATGTATTAAAAACGCTGAGTATTATAGGTATTATGAATGTTTTATGGTGCAGTGATGGTACACAATCTTTAGGCTTAAGTGCTTTAGATAGAGTGATTGTTTTTGAATTTAATTATAGAATTTGTGCCTACTGCAGAGTAAAATCAATATTTAGTGTCCCTTTGTGATGTGTACATGCAGAACTAACAAATTATTGAAATGCCCAATGTCTACACATATGTGTGAAAAATTAGATGCCAAGGCCAACTCTAGCAGAGGTGTCAAAACTTTCCAGTGAGGAGTGCATACAAACATACAGAGCCACGTAGACAAATGAAATGAATGACACAAAATGTTGCATTTGGTATTGCATTCCCTCACGTGTTAATTAATAACTGATCTGATATTTTCAAATTAATGAAGAAAAATGCTTACTGGCAAAACATAGTTGTTTTTTTGTATTCTATAAAATAAACTGAATTAAACTAATTATATACATTGATTTCTGTACCCCACTGTAGGCTTCCACAAAAAAGTAAATGAATGAGCCCTGCTCGTAATGAACAGTACAGTGTGGTCATGTAGTGATAATGATTCCATTGTGCAAAGAGATCTCATAAACATATAGCATGTCTGAACTGAATAATTGAATGTGTGTCATATTCCAGAAATGTGATGCCCATTCACACGTGAACCATTATGACAGTGAGATTGTATGAAGAGGACAGACCTCTGTGCTGAGGCCACATTGTAAATGTCAAACAGCATAAATGGCTCAGAGAAATGACTGCATGTTCCTCCAAATGAATGGCTTTCCACTCACAATTGTTGCCATTTCTATTGCACAGGGCCTAAGGTGCATGACAAGAAGAGTGCTTGAGGCTGCTGTCTTCATTCTTTTAATGTGACATAGATTTCAAAAGATAATTATGGTCTATTGATTACTGTTTGATTGTGCAGATCTGACTGCAGATCCTTGTTCAGGTGGAGCTGTGGGCAGAGCACACTTCTCTCTGAGGTCTCTCCATATGCTTCACTTTCACAATCATTTCATGCCTCAATGAGCTGCTCAGTCTCATGAACACAAAAGTGTGGACTTCACGCTTTATTATTAGCTTCCATTTTGTAAGTGCCAAGCAAAGTAACAAGTCAAGTTGCACTTAGGTCAAGGCAGGGTTTAGACCAATCTTGAGTTATTATTAAATGTAGCGTTAATATCAACTTAGATATTTAATTTGTCAAATATTTCTTCATTTAAGCCAATGTTTTTTACTCTTAAGTCCCAATATCCACTTTTTTATTTCCTACTGACATACTCGATCTCCTCTGAGGAATGAGCCACTATTTTATTTGAGAAACAAATTCTGTGTATTTGAATTTCATTATTTTGCGTGTATACAGTGTGTTTTAATAGTTACAGTATTGCAAAAACATCATGATTAGCTTTTGCTAATCATCATAATCCTGTAATTAAGACATTCATCACTTCTAAATAGACAATTATCATCCAAACTACACTATTCTCCCCAAATTGCTTATCATGTTTTTGTCAACGTTTATGCTTCTCTATTAAACTCAGCTTATCCCTGAACTTTTAACAGTAATTAACAAGAAACAGCTTGTTCACAACCAAAATGATAATTTTGGGAAACAAATTGGCTGGATTCATTCTTCATACAACATCACTGACATTAGGGATGCAACTTTTTCAGTTCTGATACTGATTTTGATACTTAGGGATCTACCAATACGCACTGAAACAGCCTTTTTTTTTTTTTCAAAACATGATACATTTAGTTTTACAGTGTTATGTGTTATTTATTGCACATGTGATGACCTAACTCACACCTATTCAACTTCAACTTCTTGAAGAACATTTTTGGTGAGCCTTGACTTTTGGGCCAACTTGGCTACCAATTGAGTACAATTTGAGGTTACACAAAAACATTATTAGATGTTTTAACAGTGTAAAACAACATCTGCATTATAATATAAAGCACAAGAGGACCCCCCACAGCACAAGTACTTGGGCCACATTAAGCCCGGGGCCATTACAATCCAAAAATCTTTGTCAACATTACTGAAACTCTCCATTGCAATTTGCTTATTGAACCAAGACTAAATATGGACAAGATTAGACACTAACCACATTTGAACAAAAACTAAGTCAGGCACAAACCAGCCTCCCTTACCTAACACCTTTTTAAAATCTGATGAGATGTTCTGCCTCAACATCAGCCAGTAAATACATAAACTTTATAAAGGATATCTGCTGAACTAATATCATAAAACCAATCCAGCAAAATGTCATGGATCAGCGCCCCAGTTTTAGATCAGTGTATCACTACAAATTTGAGATTAGAGACACTGATGTTTAGAAGTTATGGTGTATTAATTCTTTATTTTTATCTCAACTGTTCTTAGTATCAATGATAAGACACAATTCCCACAAGAAAAAGACAGACAAGATTTTGACAAAGTATTTAAATTGTGCAATCCAAAGTCATTGTAAAACTGCTTTTCATAAGTATGACTTCACAAGAGCGTTAGTTCACCACCTTCACCCATTTTTAGCTCAAGCCAAATGTAAATGTAAAAAAATACATCAAATAAATCACATCCTAATCAATTAGTATCTGAATGTAATTTTTTTAAACAAATTTAACCGTTATACTAAACACATTATAATATGTAACAATAATAATACTTATTATTGCTGTATGGCCAAGTCTTTCTCCAGTAGATTAGTTTAAGTTTGTTACATAAAACACAATGCAGAAGGTCATCCAGGGGGCGCTGCAGAATTAGACAGTTGTTTTAGCAGAGCCATGTTTTCAAAGGCCGCTCCTCTGGGAACCAGAAAGACAGGCCGCTGCCAACTTGAGCGTTTATGAAAGCCTGTGCGCAGAGACAATTTTTGTTCATTAATTCAAAGTGGAAGCTGAGCACTCTTACAGGGGCCGTCCAAACTGTGGGACTGAATGTTTGGTGCTGGCCGAAGGCACTGGGCCAAATGAGTTTGTCCTCCCTCACTTTGCCAATAGTGTCCACACTCTCATTCTTAGGGGAACTTGGATCTTTTCTCTTTGAGTAGAAGAAGGTGGGAAGAAAACCTGCTGGAATATTAATCTCACAACTAGATTCCTCTGTCTATAATGAAAGCACAAGTTTTCAGGTGAAACTTACAAAAACAACAATAAGCAACAATTGGTCAACAACAAAAAATAAAATATATATACAAAATAATTCTAAAAATAATAAGAAGGTGTTTCCTGTCCAACTCATTTATCAATCTCACAAAGTCTCAATCCTTCACTTTTACAGCTCTGAACAGCCCATCAGCTTTCATTTGTCAGTGTCAGTTAGCCACTCTCATGGCTCTTTCTTATAAGTTTGAAACAATAAAAGGCAAAACTGATATTTGACACTGGCTTATGGGATCTAAATGTGACTTATGAACTACTTCAATACTATTGTTTTTTGTTTACATTTTAAGAATGGGCAACGTTGGGCATAATAAAGACTATCAGAGTCAGTTTTTTTGTTGTTGTCAAAAAATGAAATTCCACTCGATAAGTGCAACACAAAACACTAAACTATGATGGAATAAAAGCAATTTTTGTATGAATTGTGCAGTCTAGCTTTGTGAATCAGAAAGTTGTTACTATGATTTAATTTAATCATAACTTGCAGTCAAAAACTTTACTACTACAACAATGAAAGTTAAGCATATAAAGACTTCTCTCTTTACAACAGCAAAAGTGTGAGGCACTCTGAACTGTTAAAAGTCCTTTAAACCGAACGGACGCCTGCACAATTTGACCTTAACAGTCTTCAGCAGGGCAGAGCTAATTCACTTTCACTGCCAAGTAGAATTAGTTTAGCAATGTGATGTTTATTTGGTGATCGGATTTTATTATCCACATATATAATAATATACAGACAATCGCTCTAATAATGTCTTTTGTGTATTCACTTCTAATGAGACATCTGTGAACATTTGCATATAAATTATTCGTATGTAATTGCTTGAAAATGAGCAGCCGACGTCAACTGGACCAAATTTGACTGATTTATAAAACTAATGGGAACTGCCAAAGCACAATAGACAATAGCAATTTGGGTTTCATTAATCACTTTTGGACATATGGGCGATTTGGCTGATCACGGTTATGACTATCTTTAATAGTACAAAGTCTCAGCCCACAATAAAAGCTGTCAAAAATGCCTTCTGTCTTCAGCTGATTTCATTCACAGACTGTACAGTTTCTGGTGCTCGGAGAAAACCTGGAGAAGTCTAAAGGATCTAATGTGAAGCCCCCTGGGTGAAGTGTTATAAAGCGTTTGCAACTCAACTCAACAGAAGCTACTTTACACTATTCTTTGTAGTAGAAGATATTTTTCTTGACTCGTGCATTACCAGCTCTGCGCCATACTTTTCTACTGCAAAGGAAAGATAAAACGTTCACAGATTGAAGGTGGTTAAAGCGGTTCTATATTTATAAATATTCTATAAGTTTGTTTTTAACTTTTTTTTTTTTTTCAATTCCAACTTACTACAGTGAGAAGAAGGTTCTACTCTGGACCAAACAGACAAGCACTGAAATTTTGACCTTAAAGTTGAACTAAGAAATAAACTGTAATAATGATTAAGCACATTGAGGAGGACTAGATCGAAAGTAAACTGCCTCTGCATTAGATCGACACCTGTTTGATCTGTGCACTGCACAAAGTGATCTGCTAGTCCTAATTGGAAGGCCTACACTTCAAAAATTCATCCTAAATTTGACCAAAGAAGTGTGACTTGAGTAAATAATCCAGCATATTTCAGCAATTTCACAATTTGCAAGCATTCACATTTGCCATTAGGATAAGTAAAATGTCTTGCAGCACTGGCAAATATTTTGGCTTGGAACAACAATAAATTCACTGAAACAAAGCCGAAACACCTTGAAACAGTCGTATAATCAAGTCTAATAAGGAAACAAATTATCCAGAAAAAATTGAGAAAAATTGAGATAAGGATCCTGAATTTAATTCTCTAGAAATACAATTTTGAAGTGTACATTCCACATATGTTTGTATTGACATAACCTTGTAGATTGTTTACTAAAATTCAACTTTTCTTTCACAACAAAATGTTTTACACCGTACCTTAAAGTGAGGCTAAACAGGCATTCAGAGACTAACTCGCCACAACTGAACCTCAAACAGGCTCGCAAAGTGGGAGATGCCCGGAGGCTTTTAAGAGACGCCCAAGTGGTGTGAACAGACTTTGATTGACAGCACCAAATATGAACAGCAAGCCTGGTGAATGCTGAGTTTTGTATTAGAGCGGTCCAGTCTTGACGTGAGATTACAGATGAGGAAGCTGTAGTCAACAGCACTACTGCTTCCTTGACGTGCAAGCTTGCTTCCTTGCACGTCAACATTCCTTTATATTTACTTAACAAAACACATTATGTATTAAACCTTGCTTAGTCTACATAAGCACATAATCGTATGATGTTCGAGATGACAGTATTTCTACAAATGAAATGAAAACTTGCACTGGCAGGAGTTTCAAACCAGCGCATTGTTGTGCAGGCAGCTGCACCTCGCACCACTCGTTCATCAAGCTGAGCTAACAGATGCTGATGACGACATGCAGCAAGTGACCCTTTCAAATACTCTGCAGCGGCGTGTCAGAGGAGGAGTTTAATCATCTGGGGTCGTCTGGGTCAATACTGACGTCAGGTAAAAAATGCACTGCAGCGTTGCCATCGTGGATACACCGCGTTTTTGACATATAAAAAACGAGTTGCACACAAAAGGCTGACGTGATAATAATACAGATGTTTACGTAAAAAGTGATTCTATTTGTTTTCTTAAAGTCATATTGATTTAATACTTTTATATAACTTTCCTGTGATTTTTTGCAGTTATATAAGTACACAAAAAGGCGTGAAATGTGCTCAAAATATGTTGTTTTTGTGTTGTTTCTTGTGAGACTGTACTGGGGAAATACATGACTGTCATGTATGTTTTACTACACTTTTATTTAAATTATAAATTCTGGTCCAAAGTGGGGGTGCTCAAGATCATTTGCTGGATGGAAAAACATAAAGTTGCATATTGTCTTATAAATCATAATGTAGCTTATACAAAATAAAGAGCATAAATGTCTCAAAAAAGAGGAAATTAGCTCAAAGAATCAAAATAAATATTATTAAATAGAAATCATGGGACAATTAAGCCATAAGAAGACTCATGAATGCCACTGAAATTGATCTCCTCATTCTGATTATGGTAAAAAACAATATGTCTGTAAAAACATACTGGTCCACATAAAAGTAGATGAAAAGCAGAACACACATCTTTTTTTTCCTTTTACACTTCTTAGTTGTTGATGTCAAGATGACTGGAACAATAAATCAAAATGAAATTGTGGCTGAATTGCTCTCCATTTTAAGAACCATTCTGCTGCCAGACAAGGGCAAGCAAAGGTCTATGCAGAGGTATTGTGGAGTTTTTCTTGGCCCGTACTCCCCTCTGCGTCCTAACGTCAGTCCTGGCCTGTTACAGCTTACACACTTCCAGTCTTCTTTCAGATCACGACGTGCCACTCACCTTAATTTGGTATTCATTCTCACAGCTTGAGCTTGAGAAGTTGAACAAACTCGTGGAAACTTGAGTCATGCTCTAGCTCAATAATACATGAATAAAAACACTGGGTATGTCTAGTAAAAATGGACAAAGGCTTTCATTTTGAGGCACATTTCACCTCAGAAGTGTAACATTTACATTAACAATGAAAAAAAAAAAAACTTCTAATGGACTAGATGACAGACAGCGTAATTTCACAGTAAGTTTTTTTGTGAAAGTGAAGTGGCGTTGCAGCAGAAACATGACAGCATCTTGGAAAGGAGGAAATTGTTCTGAGCAATAGCACAACTCAACAAGAACAGAAAAAACAACTGACAAAATCTGTAGTATTTCACTGACAGAAATGATGGAAAAATGAGTGTGTGTACAATTCAAGCTTTTATAGCAATCTCAGCATTTAGACAAATATTCAACAGAGAAAAGGGGGAGGCTTAAATAGAGCTGTGCATGATGAAAGAAAAAAAATGTGTATTGCCCCATGTACAGATACGTATATACTACCACTGTGGCCTGCTTCAAGGAAAGCATTTTAAGGTGTTAGCAAGCTAGTTGTTGTTAGCAGCAGAGTGACCGCACATATTCTAAAATGCTCATTTAAAATACATTTATGATTGGAAAGCTCAGAGTGTGTAAAGAAAGTGAGGAATAAGATTGAACCACGGCAAACAGATTAAAATGAACAAGTTCTTTTCATTTGTATGCTTTGTTGCTTTCATGACAGTACAAATATGGTACAGTGTTACTCAAAGCAATGAGTTTGTTGAAGTTTTATTTGCCAAAACAAGACAATAGTAGTAGCAGTAGATACAGCAATAGTAAATATAGTTACAGAAGTTGTGGTTTAGCAATAGGGTACAGTATGTGCTCATATAACTATACTGATTGAAATCATTTTTTTTTTTTTTACATTGTCTCTTCAAATAAAGACTAAACTAACTAATAGTACAATTCTGGTTTGTTGTAACTTGAAGGTGTAATGATCAGGAGGTAAGAGGAAACTACTCAAATCACTAGCTCGTAAACATGCAGAGTTCAGATTACCATCAATTCCTACAAAGAGTGAAAAACGAGGCATACGGAGATCGAAGGTGCAATGCATCTAGAGAGACGGATATATTGGCCGGCCGATATTTTTGGGCAAATATTTCAGCCATCGACCTCAAGTTTGGACAATAACTGATCAAGCAGATATTTGGACAGCTTTTCTTCTTCATGAGAGAACCGGACTCTCTTAAAAGTACAAAACTGGCCTCATCTCATCTCTTCTATGTCTTGCATGTTTGTTTGTAACAACAGGAGGGGGCAGAAGGAAGCTGACAACATTTTTTGAATATCTATCGGCATCAGGAAAAGAAAAACTACTATCGGTCGATCTCTACTACATCAAACAAAGATGTTGAAGTACTGGGGAAAAAACAGGTTAAAGGAAGATTCAAGAATTCAAAAACTCATGTTCAAGCAGAAACAAAAAGGGAAAAGCTCATAGCAAAAGCAAAGGTGGCACCGCAATTTAAAAAATGTCGCCCAACATCTTACAAAATGTGACAATTGAAGGATGAAACACATTTCTTGAAGTACATTAGACATATCCATCAGCCTATTCTAGGGCTGGGCGATATGAGTCAAATGTATATCTCGATATTTTTTTCTATATCTCGATATACGATATATATCTCGATATCTTAACAACCAAACATTTCTCCCAAACGGGCAACTTTTATTAAAGTGCAATCAAATCCTTAAACTTAAAGGAGATTCTTTTTTTTATACTTAATGAAATTAAAAGTGTAAAGACAGAGCAGATAAAATATCTTGCTCGTTCAACCAGGTAGATTTTCATTCATTTAAAAGTGCCTTGCTTGTAAACATTTTAGATCTGTGCAAACTGACAGTTTGCTCAATGTGGAACATACATTAAACACCTTCAGCTATAAGTAAACATGCTGACTTCAAAATGCATTAGAATAAAATATTCCTATTTATTTAGAAGCGCAGTGTGACTTCTGCGTCTCCTTTCTCATCTGCGCTCCTCCGCAGCGCTTAGCATTAGCCCCCTTTAGCACAACAGTGAGTTTTTCCTTCTGTCACTACCGGCCCACACTTTGGACAATATTGACATGCTATACCTCCTTTGAAAGCTTACGTTCTGCTCTATTCAGTTGTTGAGGAGCCAAGCATAGAAGCGCGAGCTACGTTACACGTCATAAACAGTAAGCTCGAACCTTTCGCCGATATTTCTTTACGACATTCACGCAGAAAACAGTATTTTGTTGTGCATCAGATGGTTTGAATCCAAAGTACCTCCAGATAACTGAACCAGTAGTCTGTTTTTTGCTTACAAGCCCTCCTCGGTGCCGCCTTCGAGAGACGGAGAAGCAAACTGGCGAATGCCAAATTAAATACGCAGCATTATCGATATATACGATATGTCAAAATTCATTTTGTGTTTAAAATTATATCGATATATCGTAAATATCGATATATCGCCCAGCCCCAGCCTTTTCCATATACTTGCAGTATGTTTCTAGGCCACTTTAAGATTTTTCAGTCATGCTCCTCTGTCACCTGCACAGAAGCTTGCAAAAGGACAAAAAAAAAACTCCTACATACATGCTCAAAATCAATGTAAGCGCTCCAGATTGTCCGAGCCCGTGGCCCCTAATTCAGATGCAAGAGAACACATTTCCAAGCAATGACAATAAAGAATGGCAGTAGAAAGTTTTGCCATTGTATTATTGTTTGTTTTACTGGTTTGAAAAGCATAATATTCAGTGTCTGCAAGAGTGGACTCCAGGCGACACTGCTAACCTCCACCTCTTCTGCTCTTTTTCTCTCTGCACTTGGATCCACACTCTGCTGATATATCTTCTATTTGTTCCCACCATTGTGTACTACAATGCTACAATACAAAGTGACTGACCCGAGGCTATGCTACATTGATTTTTCAGACTTTGCTTCCTGACGGCATAAAAGCTTTCTCATGTATGATATGGAGACAACAGAGGACCAGCATCCATTATTCACACTGAACCATTCAAGATACTCGCTGGGTTTCGCCAGGCACCGCTCTTCGGACGTTTAAATATTACAATAATATTTAAACAGGATAAAAGCATCATGGGTAGTGCAGTAAATACTGAACATGTGGGGCAAACCTGAAGATTGTGCAAACAAAAGCTCTGTGTTCTTGGCAGAGAGCTGCACTTACCATTAAGTGAATAAGGTTTAGCAAAATGGGAAAGCTATAAAACAAAAAACAAACTATATATATATAAAAAATGTATGAATGAAAAAGCACAAAATCTAATTCTAAATTAATATTTGACATGAGGTAAATAGAAGCACATTTGCACGTTGGCTGATTGCAGTTCCTGATTTTGAAATTGAGCCAAGGCACTACATGGTGCAACCTGGTTAATTTGTAATATTGCTCTCTCAAGCTATGTATGCTTTTGAAATGTGCTTTATTTCTATGGGACAGACAGTCATCTCCACCAATACAAGTGACCCGTACATTGTGTATTTGCACTGTTTGGATGTTTGGAGTGGACCACCGCATATGCTATAGAATAATGTGCACGTAGTTCACTGAGAGGCTGCAGTCTAAATGAACCAGACCCAACCCGAACTCAAGTAGAACAGGCTTTAGAAGAGAGGCTTTTATCTTTTCACAGGCATTCTTGCTTTAGGTAACAAACATTCACACTTCCCCCCAAAAAACCTAAATCAGAGACAGAGAGGCAGAGCACAGCCAAAAAATAACAGAGCAAAACACCTTCATCTGAGGCACAAAGTGAAATTATCACCGGCTTGGAAAATGAGAGAGAGGCGCTGAAAGCAGATAGAACAATAAATGATAATGAAGCGGATGTTTCCAGGAATGTAAATATGTGCTCATGGATTTACTGTTTAGAGTAGAAATTCTCAAAAGTTTGGGCAATGTGTAAACTGATAAAATGATAAATACATGAAAAATGGTAGCAGAGTGGTTAGACCTCTGGCTTCCCAACAAAGGGGTTCGACTCCCAGTTGAGCCAAGTCAACATCTCATGATCAGGGTGGAGTTTGCATGTTCTCCTCGGTCACAATGGGTTTTCTCCCACCTCCAATGACATGCATGTTTAGGTTAATAGGGAATCACTGTATTTCCCCAAGGGAATGAATGCTACAGTAAACAGTTGTTTGTCTTTCACTCTGCGACGAGTTCACCACTGTTCAGGGTGTTCCCCGCCTAATGATCAAAGTCAATGGGACAGGCTTGAGTCACCCTTATACGGGAACAAGTAGTAGAAAATGAAATGAACTGAATCAACATCAACAGCACAAAGTTTTGAAGTCTCCAATGCCTTTAAATAATTTCAAAGGTCAAAATGCTGGTAAACTTCAAAGCTAGCTGTAGTTTAGACAGTTTTAGAGCATCAGAATCTTGTGCCTTTCACACACACAAAAAAAAAGAAAAAAGCCAGAGACACTGACTGTTACAAAAACTTAAAGGGGACCTTTAAGCATTTTTTTTCTGTGTATTTAAGACTTAACTATAAAATAGCAGCTTAGAAAAAGAGGTCCATTTAATTGCTGTGCAAAACTGATGAGCTCTGCCTCCTCACTGTAAGATTTTAATGTAAGAAGCAGCCGATTTAAATTTGTAATTTTACTATTGCAAAATGGCTGTTTTGAGCTATGCATGCTTCACTATGAATCCGATTTATTTAATAATCACATTTAAATACAGACAAGAAGATAGGTTGGTGATAAACCATTCCCTTATCAAAGACATTCCTGAAGTATGTATAAATTCTACTCTTGAACTCAAACAATCTGTTCCCCCTTGTGATGTCATTAAATATTAATACACACATTGCAGACTTTCTGGCAACATCAACAAAGCAAAAGGTAAAACAATAATATTCAACAAAGTGATGTACTATACTGTTGACTAAAAAAGTTCAAATCAAGACTAAACAGCTGTTATATTAAAAACTACTACTTCATGACATTACAAGGTGGAACAGAGCACTGGAGAATTGGAAAGGTAATAATGCAGGATTACTAGTGATGGGAATCTTGGATCTTTGTCCGATACGATGTGCATCCCGATACAATAGCAACTGTATGATTTTTTTGAGATACATGTCTTACAGCTAACGATCGATTTGGTTCGATATGCCCCTTGATCACGATGCATCTCGATTCACTCAACATTGTTTTTGTGGTTCAAATACTTAAAATATTTAGTCTGTTTAATCATTCATGGACCTCCGTTAACCCACATAAAATCAAGCCAGTTAAATATCTTTCAGTCACTTGAAAATTCAATTACTAACTTTCTAAAATTCTAAATAATAATATATTATTATTTTTGGTTTGGATTGTATCATATTTTTCACAATGCTGTGTGCAATTGAACTTTAAAGGCATAATCAGATGTAGCCTATGTGTGAGACAAAACACTCTCATTAGACAGATCATTAGACAGCAGTGTCAGTTTCAGCTTATGAGTGAGTGTATGGTGTTGTGAGGAGAACACTTTCGTCATGAATCGTGAAAAATCTAGATTCATCAGGGGCAATAGTCCGATAATCCGATACAGGCTGCTTTTGTCACGCGATCTGCATCAATGTAGCTCGTTTCTACCGATGCACTCGCATCGCGCATGTTTACATCGATGTATCGTGCAAATCGGGTAATCTTCCCATCACTAAGGATTACACAAACAACGGAGATCTGTAGGCGTGTTTTTGATAGCATTTTAACATTACAGGACCTTTACATGGATATTGCTACACTACAGAAAATAGAAAAATGTGGAGCATTACTTGAGTAGTCTGAGATTTTTTTTTAGCTAAACCTGAATGCAAGACCATGTGGTAAGTTGTCTCCACTTTTAGTTTTTAGTTCACATCCACAATTGTGATATTGAATTTGGTATTGATTATACCATAAGGCCAACAGTGAGAAGACATAAGGTTCATATGTAAATCAGTCTCTCCATTTGACTCAGCCTTGAGCTCCAGTGGGCTCACCTGAAAAGAGCAGTGGTCAATCAGCCACATGTCCAGAGACCAGCTAACATAACTGGCCTATTGTGCAGATTTGGAACCAGAACATACTGAGGAAATGCAGAAAAACAGAGTAAAGCATTCAAGGGTTCACATGGGAACAGAACCATGCAGCTTCTTTTGAGCCTGCGGACCATGTGAACAATGAAAATGAAAATGACTTAATCATCTGCTGTACTGTCTCATTTTGCTTGTGTATAAAATGGTTGCATGAGATGTTAGATCAATTACAACATTCTGCTAAAAACATTTTAAACAAACTTTCATGTGTTGTTTTCATTCTCTAGGACTAATAACGACTTTCTTAGTCAGCACACACTGTGTATTGTACATAATGACAGTCCTGTTCCTGTGGGATGTGTTCAGAAGCATGAATGCAGGTTAAAGCTAGTCTTTCAGTCGCCCAGACCTTCCTCAGGTTCCAATCTGTAATGGACAAAATGTTCTGTCCCCCCGTTGTTTAATATTCACGCTGAGTCATCGTCGGACTTGTGATGGCTTTTAAATTCATTAGACCTACTGTTGATGGACAGAGAATTGGACAGATCAGTTTTACAGAAATGTGAGGTTCACTGTAGAAATAAAACATCTGGTGAAGTTTTATCTACTAAAACTTGTGCCAAAGTAGATTTCATTTTGCCATATAGAAAAAGAAAAATTACTGTTCAAAGGCAATAACAAAAAAAGGTTAAGTTACCGGTCACAAATATATTGCTAATTCTGTTGAAAATGTGTGTAAATTGTAACATCTACGTCTAATAGTTTGTACAGCAAAACCCAGGAAGTGAGCAGTTTACTGTGTTAGCATTGAGGCTAAATGTCATTAGCATGCAGAGATGGTTCACTTCTAACTCTAGTGAAAAGTGCTCACAATGAAATAAACAATTCAGAGGTTTTAAATGCAGTGAGAGAGCAAAACATGTGCTCTCTTATCTTTGGTTTGGTTTCTTTGGCCTTTATGAGCTTTTAGCACTAGTACAAAACAGGATTATTCACACATACTTGAATTAAACGAAAACACAACTTTGAACAAACTAATGATCCAATAAATTAATAAATAATTAAATAAATAAATAACTGAAAGTTGATATGCATAATATGTCCTCTTTAACTCGATTTAGATCAGTGTTGTTTCAAAACAAACATCTATTTGCGTCATAAATGATTATATACCAGATTAAAGCATCAAAGTCGACTGTATTCTCACAAAATGTGTAATCTTCAAAGCACCAAGGCCAAACAGAAGAAAATCCTAACATAACAAGATGCCTTCATGCTCTGGGAGTTGAACCAGTGACCTTTTTACCAAGAGGAATAGGACTGGCCACTTTACAACTGTGCTGCAGCACCTTTTCACCTTCCTCCTACGTGAGCACACATTTGGAAGCAAATATACTACAGTGACAAGGACTTCATGTACACATCAAGGTCCAACAGCACAATATAACAGAAGCAGAGAACATGCAACAGTGTTAGCAGACTGAGAAAGCACAGCGTCACTGCTTCCAGTTTTACTGATGTAGCAGGAGCTCATAGAAGTGTTCACAAACAAACAAATGACGAACTGAAAGGAAGGGGTGACAGTGGGAAAGAGCAGTGTGATTGGTCAATCGGAGTAATCAGGGATATCCATAAAGATATCACATAAAAACTAAAAAGACTGTCTGTTTTGGGTATTTTGATCAGAAAGTTGATAATTCCTCTTGTTAGACATGCAGTACATTGCTAGTAGTAAATTAATTTATCACTTTAAGTAGAATGTTTAATCTTTCACATGCATGTTAACCTTTACTTGCTCTGTCTTTTGTGCTCAGCTGCTCTCAATGCCTGTTCATATTCGAAGGATTCACAAAATAATGAAATCCTGCTGTTAATTAATTACATTTTAATGTCATCAAATATTGACAGATTTTCACAGCTTCGAACGAAAATCACTTTGCAAATGTCACACACACCTAAGGCAACGGCAATAATTAAACAAGGGAAATATTAAATGACATTCACACTTTATCAAATATTTGTCGAGCAAAAAGCTTAACTTGTTAGCCTTGTAAAGTCACCGTTTTTCTATTTGCAAACACAGACGCTACAGCTTAAACGGAGCCACTTGCAGCCATACAAAGCCTATAGAAAGCACTATGTTTAGATCTGAATGCAGCTCCTTAAATATGAATGTGCATGCGTCGAGTAACTGTTCAGATGTAGCTAACTGTATTATCATCACTGGATCGCGCACTATTACCCCTCGCTGCTTTGAGTCCAAATTGCTCTGTAGCACTTAGCCGCTAAACACGGAAAGCTCTTTAACTACTTAGATTAAAAGAAAATTTGAACATCTGCAAATCCATTACAAGTGAATGAACTTCGGCTGAAAGAGAGGAAAAGGGAGAAAGCTGTTACAAAACAAAACAACTAAAATGATCAAGAACGTCTTCTACTGAAATTGGTTTAAAATGATGTTGAAATAGATCAGCTTGTATACTTCATGAACATTTTTTGTTTTATGAGTTGAGTGGTGTGCTGCCCACTTTAAAAGTTTACAACATCACTTTTTTTTTTTTTGCTTCACAAAAGACTTGTAATGTATTTTTATTATTAATTGTCTTTCATTATATGAAAAATAAACTAATACATATGGCACTTTTCATGACACCCAAAGACATTTGCACATTTGGCCTTTTTCTCTCACTATATACTTGATGGTGGTAAGCAATTGTAGCCACAGCTGCCCTGAGACAAAATGACAAATGCAAGACTGCCATTTTGCACCATCGGCAAATAAATACAAACAAAACATGAACAATTCATATGTTAAAACATTGTCCGCACTACTTCATCCCAAAATCAATACTTTAGCATTTTTAATGAGACTTTTCTTATTTAAATATCTTGTCTCTCAGTCATTCACTTTAAAAAATTTAAATTGTTTTCTTGTGATCTCTGAATAGCCAGGTATTAAAAAGTTGTTCTAAAATACACAGACTTTCATGGCTTGTTCTAATTGTTTTCAGTTGTTCATAGGTTTGAAAGACGTTCTGCTATTTGAGTCACAGAACACATAATAAATGTGGAGTATCAACAATGCTCCACATGAAAACTGCGTGTCACCTATTGGTTGTGTTCAAATTATACGATGTGATGTCAGAATCCCAAATTAGGTAGGACCAGTTTTTACACATGTATATGTTAAAAAAGTATTTTCTATGTGTATTGATAAATTGTAATCATTCAAATGGTTTAAATGAACTGTACTGAACTGTCACAGACTGCTGATCTTGCTTCAGGTTCTGCAAGGAAAGGTTAAGTTCAGACTGTGGTCTCTGAGTCTCAGTCTCGATATTTGAGATGAGATCATCAGTGGACATTCTGAGAAGAAAAAGTGACAAGCAAAAATGGCAAGAATCTAAGACTTGGGGAATCAATCAACGTATCCTTTCCAAAAGGAGACTTTTGGAGAACTGATAAAAGAGAGACTTTGGACTCTGCATCCTTGTGAACACGCAGCGTGAAGACGCAGTGGTGACGACGACGTGAGACGTCATATGAAGGGACAAGATCAAGAAGGACATGTTTTTGTAACATTGCGTGTTTTCCTTTTGATCAAAGTAAATCTTATTCTAATTCTAATTTGAATCTTTGAGTCCGAGGGAAATCAAATTTTCCCTAGCAGTATATCAACATGAAACAAAAAAACAAACAAAAAACTAAATAATTAGACCCAAAATCTGTTTTATTATTGGCCTATACAATATTGTGATGACATCTGAATCCTAGAAATCAGCCCATAGCTGTTGCCAAAAGATGCAGTTGACACATAAAAAGGCTTTCTCTATTGTGTATGTTAAGCTGTTTACGTTGTGCATTGTCAAAGTATGAGCACATCGAGTTGAGTGCACTGACTGTGACCCGCGGCTCAGGTATTCTTGACTAAAAGCAACGGAGAATGTAAAATTACAAAATTGCAGCATTTTTCACATAACGTAATGTGTTTATCTATGGTAGAGGTGTCAACATCAAAGCCCAATGTCCTGTTCCAACATAAAGCAAATACAGCGCCACAAATCACCTTTTCTAGTTTTGAACTTCAATTCTTGACATCAAGATTGGGAGATAAATGGACTGCATCAAGTCACTTAAAGAAGATGAGAACACAAAATGTACTTTTAGTGGATCATGAGTGTTATAATGTACCATCACCAGGTTTGCTGTGGATAACTAATCAAATCGAAACTTAACATTCTATTTTTTATCTATCATTTTAGTGCATTTAGAGTATTGAAAAAAGGCAGAAAAAAAACACATTTTACACAATATACATTACATAAAGTCAAATCAAAGAGCCAAAGAGCAATTCAGGTCGGGATGCTGGCGGGTTAGAAACTGCAGTTGTCGTATTTGCTGCGTGAGGCAACTGAAAGAGCAGACACATGCTTCTAATACCTCCAAAAGTCCAAAGACTTGCAAAGATATTTAACAACTTACTTTGTTCTGCTTTGATATTAGGGAACATTCTAAAAAATAACATCATTATGGAGACAAACTCTTTACCAGAAAAATGACCTAGTCCAGCTTTACAGGCAAAACAGAATATTTGAATCTGTTTATTACAAAAAATAAGAAGAAGAATAAAACAAAATACTCAAAGGGACTCACATAATACTGTGATGCTGTGATACTGTGATGCTAATTTATTCCAGCCAGGACTATTTAGATGTTTTTTAAGATTTAAGATTCTTTATTCTAACCCCAGAATGAGTCTCTGCCTGATTATGATGACGGTTGCTGTGAAGAGTGTCTGAAAGCGGCCTCCTCAAAAGCACACTCAAACATACAAGTCATCACACTGGCACTAGCACTTGCTCTGCTCTTTCTGCTCGTTCGCATCATAGTAAGTCAGTGTGATAGCGTCACGTATGCGTCACAAATCACCCACTAAAGGCCAGCAGCGCCACAGGATCCAGCGGCCTGTGTGACAACGCAAACTCACACCTCCAGCACTTTGATTCATTCACCAGATTTGTACGAAACACTCACAGGAGGACACAGGGCACTGTGTAAACACTTCAGTCCAATGTCAAAAGGCTGAGTGCTTTAACAAATACAAGCTTTTTTAAGTGTTAACAAAAATGTATCACTAGATTCTATAGCCTTCGAATATTGAATGGATGCAGATAAAAATACATTCATAAAATAAATGCACTGCAAATTCAAAGGCCTCACTAAACGTACAATAAATGCTCTAGTGTAACATTCATCAATTTCCTTTTAATGTACAAGAAATCTTATAGATTTACAAAAAAAGAAATTTGGCCCTGTACATGTTCTTGTTCAAAAAGTAAAACATACTAGCTGAGTGGCTTCACAACAAGAAGGTTTCGAGTTTGATTCACGTGCAGTCTTCTTGTGTCTAGGTGAGTTTCCTTTGTTATCAACACAAAACATGCATCAGAGAAAAAATCTCCACAAAACGTGGCTGTGTACACTGTAAAAGTGTGGCTTCTGGAGTAAAGTATGTGGAATGTCTTGAAAGATAGCAAAGGACTACAAACATACATAAATAGAATAGGAAATAATGATATAAGTAGCATTACTATACAAAAATTCCAAAGGAAAAACTGCTCAACTATTCCAATTTTCTCTGTTTCTACTATTACAGAATTATTCATAACATGCTAATTAGCAATTAGCATGTGTGATTAGCGTACTCAGGCAACATAATTTTGATTCGACAAAGGTTAAAGCAAATGAAACATGCATGCAAGTGGCTCAGAATCATCATTTCTGAGAAGCTGTGTGGCATAAGCACAAGATGAAGGCAAAACTTGTGCCTCACATGGGATCAGGACAAATGCAATCTAAAGCCACCTACATAAAAGTAAGCTTAAATCAAACTTTTTATCGTAATAAGGTTTCTTTTGTACATTCACTCAGTGAAAAGACCAACAACTGTGCTGCGTCCTGTTCAGAGTCTGTGTGAGACACACTTGTGTCAGGTTTTTGTTCCTCCTTATCAAATGTGTCAGGGTCAAATGAGGACAATGCAACCACGGCAGATTAATATAGAAAACGACTCATTTTGAAAAGTGCACTTAAGATTCCGACTTCAGTCATAAAAAGCCGTCATTATGCATAATTAAGAGCTCAAAATCAAAAGGGAGTGAGTGACATTCTGGTAACTTTACAGGAGAAAATTTATCTTGTACTGAACAATCTTAAACAAATCTGTGGTGACAGCCTACTAAATTTTCACAGCACAAGATGACAAAACCCTGGCAGAGCTATTGTTCATCCAAGAATATTCCATTCATTGTTTAGAAATAAAGGAAAAGGGTCACCCAGAGTACAAGGTTAGCACAATCATTTCTAACATCTCTGGTAGATTCTGAAAGAGCACATTACAGTGAAACTTAAAGATTAGTGTATGTATAGGGATCCCAAGGTGAAATGTTTTTAACAGTTTTAAAAACAAAACTGAAAAAAAAAAAAAATTGAACATCTAACCAAGTAATTTTTGAGGTGAATAATAAAAGGCAACTTTTCTTGTAGATCAGGAAGACAAACTAGAAACAACAGTGTAAGGGCTGAAAGCTTGACCAAGACGTTTACTGACATTTTTAAAGATTTAAACTGCATAATCCTCAAGCTGGGCTTACACAGTGCAAATTTTGAAACGATTTTGCCACGAATTTTTGTCGCACACAGATTTAAGATGTAGCAAAATTCGGCTCCTCCATACGAATCGATCGTGCAATGTCTGTGGGGCTACGAGCTGCGATAACCTGCTCACGACGAACGCACGACAGCTGATCGCAGCATCGCAGCAACATCAACATGTTTGATATTTGTCGTGTTCGCAGGGTCCAGGCGCTGCTGAAGCAGGGAAAAAAGCGTGTTTGCTAGCACAGAGGTGTACAAAGATAAACCAGAACACCTGAACAAACCTCCGTGAATGAGGGGCCAACTTCACGGAGGTTCTGAACAAATCCCCACGCACACAAAGAAATAAGTGCAACACACTTTAAACAAGCAGGGCTAACGGTTTTGTTATGTTTTTGGTGTTCAAACACGCTGTATTCAGAATAAGAAGATAGCAATGCGCTTCTACCGTGTCAGACCATTTAGCACACAGCCTAAATATGAAGCTACACGGCAGCATCTAAATAACTCAGCCCACTGTCCACAATCAACATTAGAACTATTGTCAACACAGCCACACACATAAGAATATAGCGTATGATGTACAATAATGAAACCGCAATCATAACACCATGCCATGCGCTGCCATCAGCACAACTCTTAACTACACGTGCCAGATTTTCCCCACAAGCCTACATCAAGCAACACACGCAACACGGGCACATACAGCAGTCAGACGATCGAAATCAGATTTACCCTTGACAGCTCTTACCTTTCTTATTCAAGGACTGAAGTAAAACACCGTCTTCATGTGTGCTGTCCTTTGTTTCGTTTCCAAAAAAGTTTATTTAGTTCAAAACACAGCTGAAACTGAAAGTCCATCAGGTCAGCGAGGTCCGAGGTTTAGTGTATCAAACCACAAAGATACACTTCGACTTCACGCTCTCATTCAGCTCAAAATGTCAAAACAACTTGTCGCATCTTCTGTTGACGGTACAACTTCATGTTGCTACTGGACCAAACTGTGGCGGAGTGACGTACGCTACATGACGTGATCAGGGAAAAATAGCTCTGAATGAGAGCGGCTGGTGATGACGTTATCCCAGCGCTGCTGCGCACACACTTCTCTGGCTCAGATCCCTCGCACAGTCTGAGCAGGTTGAACGTATTGTTTATCGCTTCACACAGTGTGCACACCTCTGTCGTGAGGTCGCGCTCTTCTCGTATGAGATTCTCTGTTACACAGTGTTCGCACAGTGTATGCCCATCTTAAAAAGGCAACTGAAATAAATACAAACTCCTACATCAGTATAAGGCAAATACGATTTTATTTCTCTAATTTAGTACATGTAAATATTTGGTGATGCATGCCAGATTAAACACAAATAATACTATTTGCTCTACTAAAAGCAGAATTATGATTCATAAGTTACATGTAACTGTTTTAGGACTGGGACGATACAAGAGGCTGCGATACACAAAATATTGTGATATATTGTGATTTGTTAAGTAAAGTGATATTTTCACAATAATATATGAAACAAATAAAGTCAATAAGTGTTGCAAAACAGTAGGTGTATGTTCAATATGATTAGGAACTAAAGGAAAGAAATTCAAAGGTGAAGCTAATTTTAATGCATTTACATTTGAAAACAAATGAATAGCTGGGTTGTAATACAAAATGTCTTCCTCGTCTATAGATCCATTGGTACTGATTGATCATAAAGTTTTCCACTGCTTATCTCTTTGTTTGTAATAAGTTTAATGTGGAGTATTTCATGCTCTGAACATATTGTCAAACTGCGACAATTTATCAAAATGGATTCTGTGTATTACTACACAAAAACAACAGACAGAATCTGGTGCATCTGTCTTGTGACGGTGGCTCTTAAAATGTAAAATAAAAGAAGAAATGTTGCCTCAACATTTGTAAATAAATTTAACATTTCGTGCACATGGTTAAAGTGCAGATTGTGTATAAATCTGGTTTAATTCACTGGCGTTTCATCATTGTTGTTGTTTCATTTTGTAACGGTGAATAGAAAGAAATCACTGCTCTTGATCATGTGACACACACACTGTGCTTCACTGTTCTCTCCAAGTTTGTGTCGTCTCTGCTGTTCTTGGGACATGATAGGACTGTGAGACAATCATTGCAAAGCTACTTATATTTGTTGTCTGTTCTTTTTTTTGACGCGTTGAAAAATCACAAAAGATCTTAAACTTCTCTAGTGTGCAGCTGGCTTTAGCGAAGCCTTGTGTATTATATTTGGCCACACTGATGCTGTACATGATGGCTGCGTTTGATGAAGGCAGTATTCTAAGAGCAACTGTAGCCATCCACATGTATCAAAGCTTGTTATGATATATTTTTTGGAAAGACCCGCTGGAGCAGGCAGGGCTCAAATCTCCACTGACACAAGGTGACACCGATGACGCAAGGATCAGCAATAAAACTCACCCAACTGAGGGAGTGTGTACCTGTGCCACCCCAGTGCATTCTGGGAGCTCAGAGCCACACTTGAGCTGTGTCTAGAGCTAACTGGGTCATTCAATGTGTGTCATTTACTGCTGCATCACTGGGAAACAGGAGAAAATTACCACCAGAAACTCAGTCACAAAAACTAGTCAATTCATCTGTTGTTTATATCCAAATGTGACACGATGCTTTCTCTGAAATCTGGCATATCTTTGGCACAAATGACAAGAAAAATAAACACAATTATCTGAATTATTAACCTGTCTGTCATCAAAACAGTCTGGAGAAAGCTGCAATACTTTTGGATGTGTTCTATGAGAGTCTGACAACTACAGTGTTGATTATGCCTTTATTTCCACTTCAATGGGGCTTTCATATTGTTTCTGCTTATATAGTATTGTAACCCTAACCTCTCTATATATTAATAATATGATTGGCAGTTTACAATATTTTAGAATAATTATTGGACTAGGACCAGAAGCCTCGGTTCGTCTCTAGGAGGGAGATGGTAATAGTTTAAGAACACACAGACAAAAGTGCTTTGGTGCAATATATGAATTATATTGAGTTTTTGTTTTTGCAATGATATATACAATATTTACAATAAGTTATTTACAATATGTACAGAAAAGAAAAGTAAAGTAGTGTCCATGGAAAACCCAAACAGCTAATTGCTGCTTGTTTATGTTTATAGTCCAGAGTGTGAGTTATTGTCCCAATGTGTGTGAATGAAAACCAGTCTTTGCTTTGGATGGTTATGGACAGATGTAGTGTGGGGGGACGGACAACTGCACCCTACCGGATTGTAGAGAGTGGAATGGATACTAGGATTTGAATTCTGGAAAGCTCGCCATCGGATTCACAGGACGTATGGGCATGTGAAGTTGAAGATGGACCCGATGGATGAGTGGACAGATGAACAGACGAATGGAACCTGGCCTGTATAAGACAGGACCAACATAAGTACTGTGTCACATTCATAAACATCAAATCTACCTTTCAATTATTCAATAAATTAATTCAGTGTTTCAATAGTTCAGTACATGTACATTGTTCAAAAATAGTCAATAATCAATAATCAACAATCAGAGTACTCATAAATAAATCAAAACATAATACTGCACCATAAATTATTGTGCAATTTTGTTTCAGTGCACAAATAGCTGTAAGCTAAATTCATTCATAAATGGCCATGGGCTGTAGCCAACAATGAAAGCTTAAAATTTACCAAAAAAAGTGCTAAATATCAAAGTTAGCTATTTGCATATTAAATCGTTTTGGCAAAACAACATTATTCATTCATAAAACAGTATAGTTAGGCACCAATAAACAACAACAAGCTGTAACAGAGCTCCATTCATTAAGCCGGAGGCTAGCGCTAGCTTACTAGCTCCGGAGATAGCAGGTGTGAATGGACTCACCAGTTCCCTCTGTTAGTTCAACACAGACTCGACAACACGGCGTCGATCACAGGGTAGAGGTGCCTAAATGATTAACAGGCATATCAGTCACAGTCATAATGATAAAACAAGGCTTTAAATCGGCGAAAATGCGTACCTTAGTAGCCGCCCCGGTAAGCTCCCCCACACAACACACACGACGGTCTGGGCCGCGCCATTTTGAAAACTTGGAAGCGTGCGGAAAGTCTCGTAAGCGCACTACGAAATCACGCGATGTTTTAGACTTAGTTTTAGACAACGAGAAGGAGACGAAAAGGCAGAGAGGAGCGCAGAATGACAGAAAATAACCCGGGTTACAGTATGTATGTGGTATTTTGGTCTAGGGCAAAATATAAAAATTGATTGAACTAACTGTTAATGTTCAACTCATGTTTTGTTTTTTAATAAAGCAGTTAATTGTGCTAACTATAATGGACCAATATAAGTTTTGTTGTGGTATTTGTACGTAATGCCTAAGATTCACAATCCTTTCTGCAAAAAATAATAAAGAGAGGATCTGGTCACCACTCCCTCCATCACGCTTGAGTCAAATTCAAACTGTACTGTGCAATCAGATTTGTTTGTGTGACAAAACAAAGGACTGCT
Source organism: Mugilogobius chulae (assembly GCA_038363315.1). Taxonomy (NCBI): domain Eukaryota; kingdom Metazoa; phylum Chordata; class Actinopteri; order Gobiiformes; family Gobiidae; genus Mugilogobius; species Mugilogobius chulae. The sequence continues at coordinate 4,709,570 of CM076400.1, forward strand.
TGTCAAAAAAAAAATATATATATATATTTTTTTTTCGTTAATGTGATATATATTTGATCATGTATTTAAAAAAAACAGAATCGATCATCATGTAGCCACTGACTTAAAACACACTGACTGAAGGTGCAATATTAAGCTGATGGTGGACCTCTAAATATGGACAAATGTGAATGTTCAAATGTTGATAAAATACTCAAGTTCTGACACTAACAGTGGCTTTGTTTAATTGTCATTTATTGTGGATTATTTTGTGTCCTAAGGTAATAAAAAATGTTATTTTAGGGGAACTAACAAAATCGAACAAAATCAAAAATTGTGGCTGCAAAATCGAAAACTGAATCGAATCATGACTTTAGTGAATAGTCTCATCCCAAAATGCTATGTACATAATCTCTGGATGATAAATCCATCTGTTAATCACGTCTGATTAAACTTGAAAGATAAAAGTGATGATCAGACAATAACAGAGCTACACTGTTTGAACCTTTTGTTGTTGAAGTTAAACTTATGAAAGAAAAGAGTGCTGTTATCTCTTGATTTGTCCATTATAATCCCAATTTAAAACTTGAAGCCATACTTTTAGCTAAGTTAGGGCTGGGCGTATATCCAGATATTTACTGGCAAGATATGAATTTGGCTATATTGTAAATGTCGAGAATGTATTTTTGAGGTATAAGAGCTCATAATTTGGATTTAAAGCAGTTACAGTCAAATTATGCATTTGTTTTATGCAAAAATTGAGCTTTATTTAGCAAAAGATAAAATTTGTTAATTAATGTAAATATAAAAAGTAACATAAAAAATATCTTTTCAAAGCTATCAAGATATATATCGTATATCGTGATATAAAAAAATATATCGAGATATACATTTTTGTCCATATCGCCCAACCCTAAGCTAAGTGAATAATGTGAACTATTGAAAGAGTCTGTTTTACTGACATTAGACAATCACAGTTTTCTAAAACATTCCCCGAGGGACTTCAAAGTCTGCATAAAGTTGTGAGTAAGGCATTTTGCTCTGCATAATTAGGCGTGTCATTATTCTTTTAAAACTTTTGTGGCTTATACAAGCTGATGATAAAGAGCTTCAATTTGTGAAAGCTTTTTTAATTGACTAAACATATAATACCTAATGAGACAGTGATGTCAGATTATAATGTTTTTGTGCGTTTACTTCAAAGTTCTGAGTTCAGTAAGCATTCTGCAGTTTGTGGAGTTAAATAAATAAGTGTGACTGTGTGAGTGAAGCTGCGACACTGAAGAGATGAAAGGAAGCTACTAAACCTCTGCTTTATGCATAAGACGCTTAACAAACTTTACAACGGGAGAAAAGCTACGACTAGGCAAGTTTACAGAACACAAATAAACAAACGCAGGTGTGTGGAATGCATTGTTGAGTCTAAAACTTCTAACTCAATATGCTAAGGACTATAGTTGATTCTCAGTCCCAATTTTGATAACGTGATAATGACAAATGGCTTTTTTTGAGTCATGGTTTTAGAATATATCATTTCTAGCACAAAACACATGTACTTTTGTGTCTTTAATAAACCCGGATCTTGTAGTAGTTCTGAAAGAGCTTATTGTCATTGTGAAACTGTTCAGTAAAGATCATTTTATTATTGCAACAATTTGTAGTGCTTTTTCAAAATCAAATTTCTTAATATTTTTAAAAACAATTAGAGAAGCACTGACCGATACTGGAATCAGATATTGGTACCAATCCACTAAATTTTACTGGGTTGGAATCAGCCTCATGATTCGGTTCAGTTGATATCCTGGTTGTGCTTTTATTTAGACAGAATGACACTAATTTACTGGCTGATGTTGATCCGGAACGTCTTATAAAGTTTGAAATTGTATTTAAACACAATGTTTACTTGTTATTTTCACTAAATAACTGCTGCATAACACCGTTTGACACTGTTTTATATTTTGATGAGAAATAAAAAGCTATTTTAGTCGTTACACTGGTATACTGTAGGTCGCTATCGGGTATCAGCAGATACTTACAGCCAGAGTATTGACATTGGTATCTGAACTGAAAAAGCTAGACTGTTGCATTAGTATCTGATTTGATCCTAGTGTAAGCGCAATAAAGGATTCTTCCACAGACAGAACCAAACACCAATTAGCTTAACAACATAAAACTGTGAACAAAGACAATGTGTATGTTAAGCAGCAGAAGATGTACAATATACTTTGGCTATATACATACAAATACAAGTTTAACAGAGCTGTCAAAATAATTTCAGTATTTGTACACATCTGTCAAATCTTTGTAGAAAAAAATCTATTTGACGCTGTACACTGAATCATGTTACAATAAGAAAAAGCAAACATAAGGAGGATTTAGGGCATTTACTCAACTGAAACTACAATGACAAACTGCTGCCTCACCAGGGAAATCAGTCTGATGTGATTTGATGAGACAAAGATTATGATGAAGTGAACGAGTCAGTGAACCAGTGCTGTGGCTGAGGGCATCTGGCCTTATGGACGGCTACAGCAAATGTGGAGGTTACCCAGAAGTCACTCAATGTCCTCCACTCCACAACTATCAGAGGACTTTGTGTGTGGGAGGACAGACAGTGGAGCACATGCAGATGTGCAAACATAACATCAAGTCTGTCAGTGGAAATACTATGTTCACTTTAAGACTTATGCCATCAAAACACTCTTGGTCAACGGAACCAATGCCTTTTGCATCAGCGCTCTACTAAAAGGGAGCAAGAGGTAGTGCTAAAAGGGTTTCCCAAATGAAACAATTTAATAGTCTAAAAATATTTCTAAAAATGTGCCCCTACCAGATAAATTCTCGCAATATTTTTGATTTTCACAAAATGAAGAGATCCCTACCATACAGTTAAAAATAGCCACTGTCAGAGCGTAGCCCTGTAGTGCGGCCAAAAAACGTTTGAACCAAGCCAAATTTTGCAACAGAATTACACTTTTTTTCCAACTACTTATACGCGGCGATGTTTTGGCCAGTCAGCTTAAAATTTTCCCCATGACATACCACCTTTTCTCGATGTCGAATCAGATAATTCATATTGTCTATACCTGCAATCAGATCTGCGTAAGTCTTAGTTACACCTATAGCCTGTCTGTCTATGGGAGTGGATCTCTTCTTTACTGGTTGCCATCGAGGTTTCTCTTTTTCCCCTTCAGTTTTTTCTTGCGGAGAAGGGGAGTCTAAGGACAGGGGATGCTCTGTACAATTATCATTTACTTGTTTACTAATAATCTGCTTTGACATGCTTGATTAATTTCAGTTTTTGAATGTTTATTGTTTTATTGAAAGTTTAGTGATGCTTGCAAATTAACTATCTTGTGAAGTCCTCAGAGACAACCGTTGTTGTGACTTTGGGCTATACAAAAATAAATGTATTTGATGATATTATTAATCGTGCTAATAAATTAGTCTGTCTGTTATTTCTTTTGATTAATCGATTAGTTGCTTTGAATGTAAAAGCCTCGTGAAAGGCCATTTACAATGATCAATATAAAGTTAAAAAAGAGTAAGTCATTAATGAAATACATGTTTAACAAAAGTGTTGCAAATGCTACAAAACATCAAGAAAAAAATATTTTTTTTTGCAGTAGAAGTAACAGCATTGTATTTTACTACATGCACTTAGATTCAAGTTGTCTTCTGTTTACATTAAGGAAAAAAAACAGAATAAAAATGTACTATCCCCACAAATGCTTATACATGGTAATATTTAGTTCTTCTCCCACTGTCCATCTGCTGTTGGTAATACTCATCACAAATGACATGACAAAAAAGACAAAGGGTCTTCCTACTTTTATGCAGAAAAAGGTACGTGACATTGATCAGTTTATAGAAACAAAACACGCCCTCGTCTTGTCTGACTGAGGTGACAATACGGCCCATTTCCACATCCTATAGTGACTTATATGATGTCGTTATAAAACGGGTCTGGTCTGATAGTGGCTTGTCCTGCCTGTATAGCTGATTTAATAAGGAAACCTTGTGTCTGCCATGAGCCAGTGCGCACAGTATTAACATAAAACTGCAGCGACACGCCTTGTAGTTTAATACAGGCAGGATTATAGGCCTGTACAACAGGCCTATGCACTTTCTCTGCTCTCTCTTTTACCTGAGGAGGTGCTGTCTAAACGTGATAAAAGCTCACCTCATGTGGAGACAGCTTTGTGTCCAAATCTGACATTTCTATTTGTTTAGCACAAGTCTGTGGAGAGGATTTGGCAAATCTTGAGATGGCGGATTAGGACCTGGTCACGTTTCAGTTTCACGCTTAAGCACTTGACCCTTAATAGCAGGCGGTGCAGTCCCTTTCACCACATGTTTTTTATAGCTTACATGTTTCCTTATATAGCAGTCCTGTGTGAGAAAGTCCCTTGTTGTTGCTGGAAATCTTGTTGTGAGATTAACATGATTCAGGGCTTTATTAGGATTAAGAGGTTCAGCCATTGGGGATGAGTCATTTGGAGGGAGTGGCAGCTGCTACACACAAAATATGTCCCAAAAAAAGGGATTTCCAAAACGCAGCAATAAAATGTTGTGAGGGTGTTCTGAATGTTATCAGTAAATGCTACACAAGATACAAAATAAAATCTTATTATCACAAGCTTGGCAAATGTGACTTTTTAAATTAAACAGATTGGAGTTACGGTAAATGCTACTTAGCCTGGCTTGCCAAGATGAAATGTCTTTCTAATACAAAGATGTGTAGTCTGGTTTTATGTTCCAGAGTTTTGTTGTAATAGACAAGCAAATCGCCAACCAGAGAAACATGTCTAAAGGAATGAGAAAAAAAAAGTTGTTTTGTAAAATGTACTTTCTGTTTGCTATATGCACCAAAAAAAAAAAAACATATAAAACACTTCTTTTTTATATTTGCTTAATGAATTGGAAATGATTTTGGCTTTTGAAAAAACATGTAAACGATTTGTGCATTTGGATGGGAAAGCTGCTTTTCTCTCAAATAAATTGAACAAAAACAGTGCGTTCTCTGCTTCTTCTGCTGTTGTGAAACTTTGACCAATCACTTTCAACTATTTGCCATAACTCGCAGTTTTCAGATTAATGATAGCTAATATAACTATTGTTTGAATGCAGTTTTTATTTTCAATACAAAAAGTGAATGGGTCTAATCACTGATAAACCACCAAAGTGAAAATGTGTGAAATGAGCTTAAAGAGATTTTATGACAAGTAATGCTATTAACAATAAAATCTGTCTCTTGCCCACCATTTGGACCTCATTACATTCTAGAACACAATTCATTAACATAATGTGCATCCTGAATGTAGTATTTTGGTGATACTGCCAAATGGTTTGTGTTTTGTTTAACCTTTACTACACCGTCAACCGCCTGTTTACAAAGACACATTCTTTCCTTTGTTTAATTAACAATGATCAAGCACTGAATACACAAATAGCAATGAATTATCATATTCATGGTCATTAATTTGCATAAAGCAAACAATATTCATTTTGCCTACCTAGTTAAACACCTCCAAAAATACACTGGGGTAGCCAAACAGTGCTTTAGCCCATTAGCAGAGTATAAGCCTGTTGATTTGCATGGAGAGCGGGGAAGTGAAATCCGATCACAAGTGGTCACTGGAGACCACGGCAGAGCGGCCTGTTAATAATGCAGGAGTAAACAGATGTACTTAGCCCTGTCCACTGTGGCTAGATCATGACGCGCACATGCTAATGCTAACGCTGACGCCAGATGTGGCTCAGGGTCAGCGGCTTTCTTCAGAGTATTTCCTCGACGGGAACCAGGTCTCATCCTTCATTATGCAGATGCTCTCAATAGATGTCCGGTAACAAAGCCTGAGATGTCAGCAATGGCAACGCACCCGAGAGGTGGGAAGCACGGCTTACTCCTGTGTTTTACATATTTATTGAATTCACATGAGTTCAAGGGATCTATAAATCAATTGGTTTATATATAATTCTGAACACATTTACAGCAGTTTTCTCATTGGATGAAATCAAAACATCCAATCACAGAGCAGGTGTAGTTGTGTGTTAGAATAAAACAAATCATTAACATTACAAAAAACAATCAACTCGGAATAGGATCTTGCATAATCAAACTGTTATGTTCCACGTTATTCATCTGGATCTTTACTTTGAGCTGATTGGGTTGTGGCCTACCTGATTTGTACTTATCCAATCACAGTGACAAATCGTAATCACATATCCAAAGCCGTGGGATAGAAAACACATGGACACTTCTCACTTCTCATACATCCACGGGAGATCCCAACTTTGTTTTTCTAGATTTCTTGATTACTGACTGTCTTCTGCTAACAAACTTTCTCAACCCAGCTTGCTGCAATGTTATTGGGTTGTTAAACCAGTGTTTCAGATGCAAACCAAACGGCTGGTGAGGGCCATAAAAATACGGGCCATATGCCTAACCTTTTAAATGGAATCTCCACTACCTGTAGTTTTCAAAACATTTAGGACACTTTCTTGTCTATTGTCATTATATTTACCCTTGAATCATAACTCTTCAAAGAACACCAAACTGCCTTTATTTATGAGAATATGCTGTCATGTGCACTTTAAGATCAGAGAACTACTGTGCGTCTATATTCTATATGCAAAGCACACACAAGATCAATGAGTCTACACTTCTCATTAAGTTCAAAACAGATCAGCTCCAAATCTTTAGCCACAAAATGAGTGTAAGTCTTAGGCTGAAGCAGCAGCGGTGGTTTTATCGAGTTAGGCTGACAGGACAAGTATGGTGGCAGGTCAGAGAGCAGCCTCGATCCCTTTAAATGCCTACTTGACATCGAGACACTGGGACTTGACAAATCTCTTTATGGGTCCCTGAAGAGGTATCACTCTGACCTGTGCTATTCTGTATGGGTGTAAAGCAAAGATTCGATATTTATTCTTCTATTCACCAAGTCAGAAAGAACGCTTGCCTTCAGTAAAAGAATTGTTACTAAGTGCAAAAATACTTGTGGGAAAGAGTTTCATACTGGGACTGTTTGACACTGTTCAATTCGACTCTAGCATGGGTTTGATCCTTTCAGCGCTGAGTCATTTAAATTTGTCATTTAAATCATTCACTATAGACCAGGGGTTCTCAAACTTTATCAGACCGGACCCCTTATCGGCCTTAAAAATCTTCCAAGGACCCCGGTCACTTTTCGCTCTGGTATCACATTAAAATTCGGAAATTAAAGCTAAGCTATATATCAAATTTGAATAAATGGTTAATGTCCTGAGGCCATTTTTACTGGTTTACTTGTTTCTATTCAAAGCTTCTATCTTTTTCAATTCAATGGATGGTAAATCATAAGAAATTGTTATATTAAAAAAAATTCCCAATGTTTCAAAATTTGGGGACACATGGTTCAGGGACCCCCAGGGTCCCCGGACCCCACTTTGAGAACCACTGCTATATAGACATTATATTTTATAAAGATTATTACATAATATATATCTTATATATCGTAAATATTTTTTTTTTTAGGAAAAAATAGTGTGTCTTTGGACTTCTTTGGAAAAAGTATGTCTTTGGACTTCTGAAGCTTAGAAAACATCTTCATAGTCTGCTGGACAAAGTTTCATCCAAAAGACATTTTCAATCTGATCGAGTACTGGATATACAGGATAAACTGTTCAGAACTTTTGAAAGTTTGGTCTTTTCCTGCACAGTCCAAAGACAAGAAGGCAACAGAGAAATGTAGTTTATTCTACTCACTGCAGTGACAAAAGTTGTAAGGACCAATTGGTGAAACAAAACATTCAGTCCACAAAGGACTGTCAAGACAAAAAGTTACTAAACACATGTTTGAGAACAATGAGGAAACTTCTAAGCTAGGAAAAAGGAAGGCTTGAAAGAGATGAAAAAAGTGCCATATTTGTGAAAAAGGAAAACTATTTGCTAAACAAAAGACACATATGTGCACCATCATGGCTCCAGTCCCACAGTTTGAGAAGCGCTGACCCAGTGCATACAAACTTTAGAAAGCAGTTCCTTTGTTGTGCTGTGTCAATTAGAGGCAGAGTTTGAATAGTTGAATTGTGAAAGTTCACACCACAGTCGGTCGGAGGCTCAGTTTGAGAAACAACTTTCATTTGAGATAAATAATAAAAACAACTTTGACACCGCTGGGGTTCAGTGCCCGGCAGATACACTTTCTCCTCCTCATTTGCGCATCCGGCAAAGATAAAAAATATATACATACAGTGTAGAAAAAGGCAAAAAGAAAGAGAGCTGACTGCACAAGGCAATATGTATTCAACTGCACAAAACAGGATTTCTGTATCAAAAGAATCAAGTCACAGATTTCAAATATCACAGTTACCACATGACATTTTTAGCTTCTTGTTTTTGTTGTTAATGGAGTATGTAATGTTGAAGACTGTTTTCCCAGGTTGGCATGTGTAATAATAATCCAAAATGTAATCACATTTGTCACCTGGACACAAAATGTAAGAGATCTTTTGCCCTCATCCATGTTGCTTGTTAAGTTCATCTGACAAAATCAAGGTCAGTCTTAAATCCTTATCTCCCAGATACAAACAATACCAAGTGATTTGAAGGTGGTATGTTATGCATGCATTTTGTCTGTTTTTATGAATTGAAATTAGCTCTGGCTATAACCATAAGTATTTACAGATATGCACTTTCTCATATTTTTTTGTTTTGAATTTGTGTTGTCTCTTCATTAAAGCCGGTTGCACACTACCGATTTTAAGCCCAATGTGCCCCTCTATGAGTTCGGAGAGGCGTGGTCAGAGTAAGAATTTTTGTAAGAGATTTTTTGTTGTTTCTCTCCTTTTGTCTGTGCGCCACTGAGAATATTTGTCTGGGCACATCATCGTGAGGTTCACATGTTGCAGGAGCGCGAGCAGACAGTAACGGGTGCATTAGCCTTGTGATAGCGACTCTAAAATGTAAAATAAGAAGAAACATCATCTGTAAGTAAATGTAACGCTTTGTGCACTATCAAATGGGGGATACTTTTTTACAAACTAAAGCAAAAATGCGTCAGTGCAACAGCTCCTTACCTCTAATGAGGCTCTGCTCTCTTGTGACGTTTATAAACCTGGTTTAATCCACTCGTGTTTCACTTTTCTAACCACACACACACACAAAAGAAAACACTCAATCACATGACGCACGCACTGTTTTCCACTCACTGCTTTCTGTTTGTCTTTATTCTTCTGGCAAAATGATGCGACTGTGAGACAAATAATCAAAGGTCCTTGTCTGTGGCCTCTTCTTCTTTTTGCTGCGTCAAAAAATTGCAAAAGATCCTAAACTCCTAGTGAGCAGCCAGCTTAACAAACAGGTAATAATTTGCATTATTTAATAAAAAAAGGATAATTTTTAACAGCTAGTTAATTGTCTTAAAAAAAAAGTGCAGCCCACAGACAGGAGGATATAGGGTTAGGATTTTTATCTGTTATTCCAATTTTCCTATATTTACCAAACAATTCAAGGCAGAGAAGTGTGTTTTCTGCTCTGATGGCTGTGTAAAAGTTTCCCAAACATACTTGACCTTATGATCTGACAAATAGTTGAAAAATTTGCACTAAACCCTCAGATCCGGGTCACACCTTGAAGTTTAGGAAAGGCAAATACGGCTCAAAGTCAGGCCTAAAATCCTATAGTGTGCAGAAAGTTTTAGTTAGCTTATTAATGTCAAACTGGTTAATCTTTCTTAATGACTTTCTGGTAAAACACAGTAATAGCAGGGTAATAGGATAAAAACAGCATAGCTCAAGAGTGTAATTATGGTAATTACAAGGCACATCTGTTACTTCAGTTACGTTGAGCTATTTCCTGATTAATCCCTGATCATAGAATGAATACTGCAAGTAACTGAAAACATGATTAGTACTGTATCTGAATGGTACAATAAAGAAATCTAAACCCCTTATTATCCAAGCTGTTTCCATCTTTTTGCTTTTATTACTGCTCACTTTGCAAAGCATTAAAGGTGTTTAGCTTAATGGTTCATACAAACTCTTTGGCACATCCCCATACGTTCATTTTTGGCAGCAAGTGTGGCCTAAAAACATCTTTTTACATTAACAAAGTGAAACTTGAGTGGACCACCCAAGCACAGCCAATCGGAACGCTTCATAGTCCAATTAGGTTATTTTAATGTTCTGATAATCATTAAAACACCAACATAGGGGGGGCATTCAGTACACGAAAAAAGAACGTGGAAAGGAAACAGTGTACTCGAGAAACAAGAACAACTCAAACCAACCATTTCTGATCTGAGAGAAGCGACACATATGAACTGGGAAGGTGTAAACATCATTGGAACAGAGGACAACTAGCATTGTCGCTGGATAAGCGAGGCAATCAAAAAAGGGAAATGTGCCCACGCAACATTACCAGCGATGAGGGTTTTTACTCTCTCACACCTGGGATAGAAGTCAACTTTAGAAACATAACGTGACACTCTGAGGAAGACGAATGGGCAGTCAAATCTGTTCATTAAACAAACAACTTTATCTGTTGAAAGAACCTTTTAAACATGAAATCAGAGTGCTGCTTTCAGTTAATTGTACAATTTTAAATAGTAATTGAGAGGCAAAGTTTACCACTAAAAAGTTAGGTACTGCATTCTTTAATAAAGTGTGGGTCATTTAACAGAAAAGTAGCACAGTGCACCTCTTGATTCTGTGAGAAGCTTGAGGGCCATTGCGCTGGGTCTTTTACAAAAGCTTCTACTTAGAGAGCTGACATGATTCCTGTCTTCACTAAGCCACCTACACAAAAACGCTGCATTGTGTGATGGAGAGTACTAGCACGAGATCCTCGCTTTATCCTGAATCCATGGGTCACACGAATCGTATCACTGTGTAGGAGTTTCCCCAGGAGAGACGTCAGCTTTACAGATCAAGGGGAAGCCACTGACTGGAGATGTAGTGATACTCGATACAAGCCGTGTGGGCCCACTGCGTGTGCTGCATAAGTCCCTCTACTCATCAAGACAATGGGAAGCTCCATCACATTGGTTTTCTAATCTGGGTAAACAGCACACAGAGGTATAACACAGAGAAAATGTGTAAATAATTGATGAGACTGCTGAAAGGGGGATCACTTGTAAAGAGGGAGAAGTAGAAAATTATTTATTCGATTTGGTCAGTTTGTTCATGCAAGCTTTCATTTGTCCAACTTCTACCAAAATGTGTTTCATTATTTCATTTAATTCACTTTTACTGTATATGGATTTTTAAAACTTCAATGACCTATCGTTCCATAGAAACTTTTAGGTTATTCTAACTTGTTTGATTGCATGTTTCCATTTCCTTGCTGTTCTTTGAGTATTTCTGAAACATTAACACATCATCCAAGATTGGTCTGAATGTTTCCCCTGTTTCTTTTGCAGTCAGTAGATAGAGGTTTAACTCAATTCTTGATGTGGAAAGCACATTATTACACCTTTCTGGTTCTGGTGCCTGGTTTGGCCTGGGGACACCACAAAAAAAAACTGCATCATATTTGTTCTTTAATCACAAAATGACATTTCTTTGTGGCTTAGCAGTTTGTCTGCTCTGAACATAGCTGGAAGTCTGAAACTCTTTTCTCCTTTGTCCTCTTAGTGGAAGGGCACATCAGCTGAAAGTCTAGCACATTTGTGAATTTGAATGGGACTTTTTAAGAGTCACTTAGCCACATGCTGACATGACAAAAAGCATAGACAGAATACATGATGGTTTTTACCACATTACTTCTTTTATGCATTTGAATGAGTGTATATCCGCAGAGTTCATGTCAAGCTGGGGAACGTTGTCTCTTAAACATGATGGAAAAAAATTGATTTCACTTGGACTTATTTCTTTTGCATCTCTTCCGTCCCGACTGCTCGATGATGTGCAATTTTCAGCAGCGATCCTGAGTCATCAGGAGACATTTCTGTGGAGCAGTGTCCAGAATCACAATACCATCAGGCCGCACAGACATCGATTTCTTCTCAGTTCCATGTGGAGAGAAAAAGACAGCCGTAGAAAAGACGTATAGAAAAAGGTCTATATATTGAAGATAGTGACTTTGTGAAGGAGACTATCAAATGTTTCAATTAATGTGACTGAAGTGACTAAGACTCCCCTTCATGCAGCACAGGCCATTAAAAGCCTAAGAACAATGGGTCAAAACGTTGAAACGTTGAAACACAATAACACATGTTATTGTGACCTGTACAACTGTTATCAGTGATTAATTGTTCATTGGAACAAAGTCACATTGTGACAACAACATAAAGAAGACTTATATAACACTTTGTAATCAAAGAGAAAAAGTTGTTTGAACCGAGTAAAGCTGGCCTTATTATTGCTGCTATACGTCTCCTGACAGCTGAGCGTGTTACCTCAGATATGGTGTAATTTAAGGCCCTGCAAAGGCATTAGTGTCGCTAAAACAAGCCATTAGAATAGGGCTATGGGCACAGACAGCCTCCATACCTTATCATTAGTGAGATTATCAAAGGAAGGCAAAGTGCTCTTTTCAGTGTAAGCGTCGTGGCATTAAAGACAACTAGACAAATGAGTAAAGCGGTCATTCCCGTGACTCAGTTAATGAGATGCTATCATTATGAGTTTAACATTCTTCACACGTTGGACAGTCTCTTGTTCAGGCTCTGGCGACAGTGGCACAGCAGCTGTGTGAGTCACAAAACACAATGTACATGATATATAAGAAAGAGCATCAGTCCCAGCTCTGTTCATTACCTACTCTCTGGAGGAACATGTGGCTCGGCCGCATACATAAACAATGCCATGTGTAGCATCAACATCTTGCTCATAAATTAGTTCTCTACAGAAAGTAAACCACATGCACTTTGAGGAAAAAGAGCATAAATCTGCCAACACTACAGCGACTGGACATGTGGATGAAAAGAAGACTTTCTATAAGTCCACACTGCCGCTTCCCTTATGGATTTTAACATTCAAAACGAAATGAGTCATTTCTGCCTGTGTTTATCTCGACAATGACTCTTTGCTTCAGTGAAGTTAGTTCACACTTATTTAGCGACAAATGAAACGTTTCGACTGCAAAGCGCTTGGCTCATACATGAATGGAGCTCAGGGTGTTAGCTGTAGTTGTCAATAATTCATTCAGTGTTGTTTTCTGCACTTTTCAAATCCATTTGCCACGCAAACTATTTGGAAAATGTTCTCTCAACAAACTCCACCAGAAAGCTAGAAATGTGCAATTTCCAGCCAAATTAAAACAATAGTTTATTTTAAGTCCCTATCATAGCCAATGCAATTAAACCATTATAACAAACTCTTGATTGACAGAAAACATAGTTCTGTCATTCTTTTTAATGATCAAACCAGGTATCTATTTGCAACAATGAAAAATAAGGAAACATGAAAGCAGTTGTAAATTTTTAGTTTGACAATAACTACTCCTGTGCCTTATTTGGACATAATTATTAGGAAAGTTTCCTTAAATCACCATTTCAAACATTTCTGCAGAGCTTTTTGCCATTCAAAGTGTATTTGATGAGTCTGGAGCGGCTAAATGCCTGATGCTCAGTGAGTTACATTTTCATCCAATTTTCTATAATCTAATATAATCTTCTTTTATGGGCTAATGTAAGGAGCTTTGCTCATACTTAAAACTCTTAGAAATCAAAGTTTCTTGTCTTTTTGAACCTGCTTTACAATGCCTTAAAGGATTTTGTTGTACTCATATCATCAACCACTGTAATATCCAATCAGGTTGAGGCATTGTAAAAGCTTTAGAAACATTAGGGTAAAAGGTATTTCATTTGAAATTTACTTCAATATGTAAATAGATGGGGTGCACGGTAGCAGAGTGGTTAGAGCTCTGGCTGAAGTTTGTATGTTCTTCCCGTGTCACTGTGAGTTTTCTCTCGGTACTACGGTTTCCTCCCATCTCCAAAAACATCTACAGTATGTTTAGGTTAGTTGGGCCTAGTGAATCAGAGAGTGAAAGTGAAAAGTTGTCTGTCTAACCGTGCGACGACTTGGCCAGTTTTCCGCCAAAGGCCCAAAGTCACTGGGATTGGCTCCAGTCACCCGCGACCCCTAATGAGAATAAGCGGTAGAAAATGAATGAATGAATTAATTAATTAATGGAAATATATTATAATTGGGGTAGAAGGGTGCTATGTTTTTTAATTAGTGAAGGATAACAAAGACCTTTGTTTTTGCAACACCTAACATTGTACTTAGTGTGACAAAATATGGCATTAAACAAATCTGATTTTACTAAATGTGAGATGAATAGGTCAAAGATGAAGTTAAGTGGCAATTCTATTTGCTTAGTCCTATTAGCTTTAGTCTGCTGTATTCATGAATCAGCTGTAACTTGCTTCAACATAAGTTAACTGTGCTGAAAGCAGACAGTGGACAGTCTTGCTCATTTAGATGTAGACTGAGCTGTCTTGTACTACTTTAAGTTTGTATTCAGGCAGTAGTGGGTCATATCCGCCGGCCTCCTCACACACATTTCCTGTCCGCTCCTTACTGCAGCAGTCTGGTGGTTATCGGCTGCTCGGAGGTGATGCATATTGATAGCTTCTCCCTGTGTTGACACTGTGTTATTGGATCTCCCCGGGTTCAGCAAAGCCCTGAACTCCGTATTTGGTGGAGGTACAAAATAAATCCTATCAATGCAATATTCGCTCAGGAGGGTGCGCAGAGTTCCCGGTTTATGAGCGAGACGGTAATCCCATAACGTCTTTGGATTTGCCTTGCCTTTTACAAGCTCCAACCATTGTGCTAGATCTCTCAGGCTTATGGCTTGTCATGAAGGGAGAAATTACGAATAATTGACAAAACTAGCTGCCTGATTACTGACTCAAGTCAAAATATAAAGCGTGAGATCTTGGCTGTCCACACAATAAGGGAAGCTATATGCACTGTACAGCACCTCAGAGGATCAATTGATAGATCCAGTGTAATTCTCAAGCCTGTTCGCTCTCATTTATTTTCATTCGTGCAGTGGAAGCTCCAGCACACTCTCCCCAGTGCATTGTAGCAGACTCCAGCCATTGCAGGCTTATTACTGGGTTTGTGTATGGCCAATAAAATGGGGCAGATTTGGAGAAAGTCTGTATGCATGATATTGAAGAAGGTCAGAGCGGGTTTATGTGCGTCAGTATGCCTATGAGGCTATATATCCACTATATACAACTTTAAATATTTCATGGCTGTCCAGCTGTGGTTTAAGATCCTAAGAGACAGGCTTTTTTCTGGTAGACTAAAAGTGGATTTTATTATTATGTTTTTTTCCACCTGCATCTCCCGATAGATAGCTTCACATTATTATTATTTACTAAAACTGGTTTTGCACCACAGATTCAT
Source organism: Mugilogobius chulae (assembly GCA_038363315.1). Taxonomy (NCBI): domain Eukaryota; kingdom Metazoa; phylum Chordata; class Actinopteri; order Gobiiformes; family Gobiidae; genus Mugilogobius; species Mugilogobius chulae. Next base: position 4,724,903 of record CM076400.1, read on the forward strand.
GAATAAGAAAATATTTTTAGTGTCCTTTCATTATATAGTGGATGTAAAGTGAGATTTTATTCATGAATATTACAACAAAACCCTAATTCTAATCCCCAGATCTGAACTAAGCTGTTACCTTAAATACAACCTTCCTGCAGGTCCTCACCAAAATGTATGTCTAAAACTCGAAGAAAATGTTGTGTAATTGAACGCATTTGGTTTGATAGGCATGTCAGAGACACAACACAAAAGAAAAACTAACTGAGAGTGCATCTGAGTCTTAAGAAGTACACATATTAGCAAAGGTTAAAGAGGTCAGAAAGGAAGACAGTGGCATGGGCAATAGAAAAAAAAGACTGCTTTATGTTTGTGTAATCAAGATTTCTATTGCTTAATCTTTATTTACAGTTAAGTTATTTGTAATTACTTTTAATGAGATTTGTTTACATATGTATGTGCCAAAAGTATGACCACTTTAAACTTTAGAACTGACTGTATTCCCATGAATTTTAGAGCTCAATATGATCCAACATAGTTTTTATATTTTGATGAGGTTATTTTTAGTAGTGATTCCCTTGCCCCTGCTCTCAGTCACTCTAGCTTCATTCTCACAGTCTCCTAGACTGAGATTTTCCTGCTTTAAGCCTGTACAGGATGTAGAGGAACATGAGTTTTTCTTGTATTTAAGATTATTGTAAATCTTCTTGAGTGCAAGCTGTAGTTGTTTGTGTTGGGGGTCATGTCGCTAAAACTTTTCATTCATCTCAAATTTATTAGCATATCTCAGCAAATATTTGATACAATTCCATCCAAACAAAGAAAATAGAACTAGATCGTAGTCCACAGCTTAAAACTCAAAGCACTTCATTTTGACATTGAATAGTATTTAACAGTTTTTTCTGAGTTTTCTGATTTAAAAAAGCCGTCTGTCTTCAGGGCTTGCTTTTGCACCCCTGTAGACACAGGATGCTGCGGTAAAGATACACATTTCTGTAATAATATAATGTTCAGTGATGGCAAAAATCAGTGTATCTAATGCTGATTGATTATACAAAAATAATTATTATTTACACCATAATTAAAAATGTTACCACGCAAACAATTATCTGCTTTGACAGAAGGTGGATAATCAGAGAACCTTAGAAAATAAAATAATGAAATGAAACTTGAAGACAAAATCACAGACATTATACTTGATAATAAGAAAGATTCCACAGGCACAATGAATTATTCTGATTACTTGATTTTTGTAATTGACTACAGAAGGGGTGTCAATCTCATTTTGAGAAGGGGCCAAAACACTGACAGCCTAAAATGCACAAAAATCTGTTTTTCTTATGATATGTTTTAGTTGCTGAAGGTTTTATTATAAGATTGTATTTCAGAACTAGATTTTAAAATAACCACTACGCCACAAACTACCTTCACAATAAGTGTTTTAGTAATAAGCCTATATAATGCAGTAGCCCCTGGGATACCTGAAGGTTCTCTCTCTTTTTCTGAGACAATGGTTACTTGAAAGTGTCTTAGTTATAGAGGACATACGCCAACATGTCTTAGTGGATCCATTTTAACAGTATCTCTGTGGGTAAACTAGACATGAATATTTTTGACTGCACTCTTTTGTGCACATGTTGACAATACTTTTATTATTCCACGACCCAACGATTGGCTTCATTTTAACTCAAAATTGTTGGGTTAAATCTGTTTCCCAAAGCATTGGGTAAAAAAAAAACTCAACGTTGGCTCGAACCAATGTTGTGTAAAAATTGGGTTATTTAATCCAGCATTATTAAGAGTGTGACAGTTAGAGCAATAATCATAATTGTACCTGAAATGTGATTTATTGTGCCATTTAATATTTCTCTTGCACAACTAAAGTCTTTCTTTTTTTTTTTTTTTTTTTTTTTTGCTAGACAAAAAACAAACCTTAAAAGAAATGCCTTTTTACTTTGTAAGACGTGCTGCACAGACCTGACCAATACTTGTCTCCATGGAGAGAAGTTTTAGGGCAAACTCGGAAAAGCAGTAACACCCATGGAGTAAGATCAAACTTTTTAAAAATAATTTCAGATCAGATGTATTCCAGCTTTCTCTCTTTTCTTCTTAATTTGTGTGGTTTCTTATGAGTCATATATTTGCTTGGTTCTGTTCTAGTTTAGAGATATTGCTGCTCTGTGGAAATAAACAAACAACACTGCTGAAGTGCACTGGAGCTGACGCTTTTTGACAGCAGATTGGTTTGCATTGAAAATTGTCATTATGAAACCAGAGTGCGTAGTGGATTTTGTCGACAGAGACACTTTGAATCCCATTAAAATTCACCAAGGACAATGTAAGGCATCCCGATACATTTGCAGCGAGCCCATAGACAGATACTAATTCCTACCTTAGGCGCTTAATGCAGAGATCCACAATGGGCCGCAGTGAGATGCTTTGTGACAGTGTTAACGTCAAATATATCTGCACAGAGAAGGGGGCGGAGCCTGTTTGTCAGCTTACAAATAAAAGATACAGACGCCAAAATGTCATATGTGGGGGCGTGGCCTGCTGTGGGAGAAAGTCGTGGAGAAAGTCCAATGTTAAGGCAATGGGAAGCTAAACTTTGTACTTCTTTAAGACGTTTTCTGGTGTATTTTAAACACAGCTAATTAAGGTCAAGTCACAACCAGGTTTAAAACGTGGTTGTTGATGAGGGCTGTGTCAAAACATGCCAGGTTAGCATCACGTTATTGTATGATATATTTACATATTTGGACCTTTCTGACCCCTTTACACCGGGCTCCCACTGCCTCCAGTCCAGATCAAGATCCGGATCCGTCTGGGTCCAGTTGTCATCACACTGCAACCAGAATATGCATGCACATGTACGGACTCTGCTGGCCTCGCAAGACCACAAGTTCACGGGGATTCAAGTTCAACTTGGGAGTTTCAGGGAGTTTACGTGACCTCTGGCACAGGATATGTAAACAAAGAACACTTGAGCGTAGTTTGGGCTTATATGGACGTTTATTTACATCCTGTGTGTTCAATAGTTGCATATATGTTGAACATGTTGCGTATTTGTTGTAGTAGTAGAAACATAATGTTTTTTTATTTAATTTCCTGCGCTTGCTTGGCTTCCTGTTTGTTGTGTCTTGTTTTCACATCTTCGGCAGTACGGAAAAAGTTCCTTGAAACAAAAACGATCCGGACGACTGGAGCAGAGCCACGCGGCTCACAGGACTGGACTGATTGCCGTGTGAGAGCCTCTCATTACTTTTCAAGAAACGGAAAGCCTACGTATGCCTTACCGGAGTACAGACTGGATGCAGTGTGAGCCCGGCGTTATTCATCTCCAAGTCTTCATATCTATATTTGACACAATATATTTGCTTAAGTTCATATTTGCTGTTGTAGTTGAGCAGTGAGTGATGAAGCTGTTGTTCTAATGCACTGTACATGTTATGATTCCCCCACAGAAGTTTGTTAGTGGGCGTTCCCTCTGATGCTGACAGAATATATAATCAGAGAACCTAAAAACTCCCAAATCAAGGCACACGTGCAAAAACAAACTGCTCCTCACATGACTGACATTTAGAAGTGTAAAACATCCTTGTGTCGCATAATCCAATCAAATCTGCACCTTTTAGACAATTATCAGGGTGAATCAGTGCGGCTCTGTCCATCAGAAAGAATAGGGAAAAGAGATTTGCATAATTTTCTGCCAGGCACATAACGAACGCTTGAAAATGAATAATTCCCTCAATAGAAAGCGTGGTACATATGCGTTTGGAAGGATGTCGAATTTCAAGGAAATCTGATGGCGAGTGCAGCTCCAATCATCACTTGTTTTTGACTGAACAGAGCAGCAATCTAATCTAATGAAAAACACGGCTTTACACGAGTTTGCAGCATGCCTTGTCATATGAAGGAATACAGTGATGATTGCTGGTTTAAACTGTTCTTTATTTAAACTAGATTTTATTTCGGGGCTTGTGAAATGGCTGACTGGTGCTTCATGCTGTCTTCTGACTCTATGAGCTGGAGAGGCCACAGACTGTGAAAGGGGAGCTTAGCAACAGGCTTAAAGACACAAAAACACAGGGGAAATCTAAAAGAATCTGTGCAAAATATTCTATTAGAGACAGCAAGATTGAGCAAATACTACATTTCGAGTGTTCTGTTGATTCAAATATTGTTCAAAATCATAGGTTGACAAAACAAGGACATGCTGGCATAAAAATAAGAAAATTATAAATGAAGCAAGTGACAAGAAAACATGCTTTTGACATTAAAGATACTAAATTCACTTTTTTTGCTTCTGAACTACTGCAAAAAAAGCTATTTCTGATAGCTTTCTGATCAAAAACATTGTCTGCGACCTCCAATAGCCAATGATATTCCAATTGCTCTGCAAATTGAAACGTATTGCACTTTAGATATGAATCAGCGAAATGTGATGTGTGGAGAACTGTTAAGTCAGGGGTGCTCAAACGTGTTCCCTCAATGAACCAGAATTAGTGGACAACCATACCGAAAGTCAAATCTATAATGATTAAATTGTCTTTTACTTACATGTTTTAGGAGGATTGATTACGTATCCCCTAGAGGCCCAGGTTTAGCCCTTCATATTCTCTATGTAATGAGTTGTTCTAATTTATTTCAAGTCAAATGGTTGCCATACAAACAAACAAAACTTTATTTTACAATATTATGGCAAGCCACTACCGTGAAATATTTACCTTAGTCAAATATCACGAAAAGTTGAGTTTCTTGTGAGCGCAACACTTAAGCTCATGTTAAGTAACTTGGTCTCAAAGTAACTTGGTTTTAGCTTTTGAGTCCACAAATTTTCTTTGGTTTAGCTTTACACTATTTGGGCCAAGAATTTAATAAATTATAAGAAACTAAATTAAAGACTGAAAAAAGTGAGTACAAAAAAGACTGGATTGAACATTTTTAATAATGTAATAAAAAAAATCAATACAATAACAAGAAACAAAAAGGTATACAAAATAAAATGTAATTAATTACTATAAAAAAGCAGTATTATTGCCTAAAAAATGTATTTCATTTTTTTTTTCTTTTTGCATTGTATAGTTCGTTTAGGATTTGTCGTTAGCCCCAAGAAGTGTGACATTATGGCGGCACAGTGGCAGAGCAGATGGCACTCTCGCCTCACAACAAAAAGGTCACGAGTTGGACTCCTGCACCTAGCCTTTCTGTGTGGGGTTTTTGTGTTTTTCAAGCACTTTTTTCAAATTTCAAGAATGTTCTCAACCTTAAATGCATAAGTAAGAATATTCAATGATTGCATATGTACAAACGTTTTTATTGTTAGTAATTTTAAAAAGGAAACTCCAAAGAGAACTTAAATCATTCCCCTTATGGTGTAACTTGCATTAAAGTCAAATACAGTCTTCTCAGTATCTTAACATGCTTGATGAGAACGCGCTGAACACATCTACTTTTCTCTCATTGAGCTGCATGTTCAGTAAATGCAAAATAAAATGGCTCAGTTGGCTCAGCTATCATTTCACATACTATGCCAGAGCCACAGCAAATTCATTCATAAAGCACTTCAAAAACTAACAACCAATCAACATTAGAGTAAAATTGAATAGACGCAATTAGCAAATTTTGCAGTACCATAATCTTCAACAAAAAACACCTTACATGCATAATACATCTTCCAAAATACCTTATTTGGTTAGATCAAAAGTAAGAAAAATCTCATTTACTTAAGCTTCCTTCAGCTTCCTTCCTTTGTCAAACTAGAGTAAAAAAAAACTTGTGCTGTTCCGTCTCAGAACATGTGTGAGGTGTCATGTTGGGGAAAGTAAACTTGAGGAAGTTGAGCTGGAGCCTGAGGGCTGACAGTGGGACTCTGCTGCAGTGTGAGAGCAGTTCACCGCGGGCACAGTTTGACCCTGGGCAGTCGCTCTGGGCAGGTGATTTAAGACTGTTGACTACACTGAAGCGAGCATTATCAGATGGAGCCGCAAGTGATGATGTTCATGCACTAAATATGACCGATCATCCCTGCGGCTAAGACTTCTCCGGACACGCACAGGGAGTTGTTATGGCCCGTGTAGTTTGGATTCTGCTGTGTTGTGAGTGTCTTGGTTCGATTAGTTCACGGTTTAGTCTGCAGCAGTCCAAGTTTAGATCTCATGTGGTCTATTTTTAGTGGGACAGAATGAACCAATTTTAAAACAGTTAAAGCTAATGCATTTAATTTTTATCTTGTTAAAAACAGATCTACTAAACATGTCAATAGAACACTTCCTGGATTGAAAAGCTTATAACTAGATGTAGACATAGCCTGTTCTCAGATAAGCATGTCAATACAACGCATATTGAAACAGCGTGTTATATGAACGCATTTTCTATTTTTGTGTGTGTGTGTGTATTTCATGTGTTTTTTTTTTTTTTTTTTTTTTTTTTTTTTTTTTTTTTTTTTTTTTTTTTTTTTTTTTTTTTTTTTTTTTTTTTTTTTTTTTTTTTTTTTTTTTTTTTTTTTTTTTTTTTTTTTTTTTTTTTTTTTTTTTTTTTTTCTGTCCCAGTTCATTTTTATAGTGGATGTAAAGACATATTATTATTCATGAATACTAACACAATCCTAATCCTAAACTTAACCAACTCCAAGCCTCAGACCTAAACGTACCCATTTTTGCAACTTCAGACCTAAACTTGGCCGTTACCCCACAAAAACCTCCTGTTGGCCTCAACCAAATTGCGTGTCCATACCACGCCAGAAAAAACGGGCGTGTAACTGCATGCCAAAAAAAGGCAAAAGTGCCATCATGACACGCAATTTGTCATGGCGTAGTATCACGCAAGCAATGAGAACACAACAACACCTATTGCCAGGCATTTACAAAATCAGTCGTGCTTCAAGATTCGACTTTGGAGTCAAGATCATATATAAAGGCACTATATCTAGTTTTTGCATGCATGGCACACATTCTAGAGCTGAATGAAAAATATCTAATTGTGATTTTTCTGACAAGTATTGTTCTTAGATTTATGTTTTTATTAACAGAACAGTCCAAATTTTAAATGTTTCAGATAAAATCTAATGCTTTCTAGGACTGACAAAGTAAAAGAATCATGTTTTATGGAACATGTTTACACAGAACTTTAAATCTGTAACAATTTTAAACAGAAAATCATACATTTTGTTGGTTGAGAAGCAAATTATGATGCGATTAGCAAAAATTCAGATATCGATTTGATATTGATTAAATACTGTATGCAGCCCCAGTGCATTCCTATCTCTTATAATCCTTTGAAGCTAACCACAACTAGTGTGCTAACAGCACACTTCCTGTTTCATAAAGAGGACAATAATTATATAAATATATACATAACATATTTTGATTATCTCAAATTAAATGTGTGCACAATTAAATCAGCTGCTTTTGCAATCCGTCTGTACAGGGCCAAATCAGTTGGCTAAGTCTTTTTAAATTATTTTTTTATTCTCTTTCTACTGCTCGTTAAGGGTCAAGAGTGATGCAACCTATCCTAGTGACTTTGGGCCTTAGGATGCCCAATTAACCTAAACAGTACCCAGAGAAAACCCACAATGACACAGGAGAACATGCAAACACCACACAGAGAGACCCACGATGTCCTTGTTGGGAAACCAAAGCTCTAACCACTCTGCTTCCATCCACCCCTCCTGGTTTATATGGGATGCATTGAATGAGTGATCTTATCTAGTCCTGATTTTGTTCATTCTACTTTACTCTATTTGGTACGAGACTAATCCTAGTTAGTATGGCCATAATCACCCTTTTTTGTTTTGCTTTCGCCTGGGCTAATGGCACATTTTCAAACTCATCTTATGGTTTAAACATGAAGTAAACATCATTCCCTTATCTGTCCTGGTAAGAGCTGGACGTTCATGGGGAGCTGCTATGCCTTGGGTAGTTTTAATTAAGACTCTGTCCAAACAAATGGGTATTTCTATGCAAATGAAGATGCCACCGAGTCATTTGGAAAAGTGTTTACATACATAGGGAGAATAATGTCAGATTAATGTTTTGATAAGAGCTTGAGCCTGTTGTCTTTTGCACGTTGCGAGTCCGTGAGCAGATTGGCAGAGCAGATCGAGATAAAGAGCCAGATAGAGGAAATTAAACAGAATGCAGGAGCAGACTGTAAATGAATAGCGCTTCATAAAGATCTGATTTGTGTTTTATGTGCTGTGTTGATGGCCCTCTGGCTTTGTGAATATGCATATCCAGACAGGGACATAAGGGGGGCCAAATTTATGTGCCACATTGTCCGAACCGCTTTGGTCCAGTGGTTAGAAGTAAACAAAAACGCACCACACCGACTCCAGAAATCGCTAATGAGAAAAGTTGAGCATGAAATAACTTTTGTTTTTTGTTTATAGTTAGTTTTTCTTCCTTGGGTTGATACAGCCTTAGAGTTACGCTGCGTTCACCATTAAAAAAGGTTTGTTGGTTTTGGCTTCTTCTTTGTGAAATAAGTCTCAGATACCTTTTATCAAGACTATTTATGATTTTAAAGTGTGTATGACAGGGTTGACTACTTGTACATTGGGACATGATTGTATTTAAGATTTTACTTAACATTTTTGATGTAGTTTATCTACCTCTGCATAGTTACCTCTACTGTTATTTAGCAACCACAATGCAAATACATGCTAAAATCTACATAGATGACTTAATAGTTATGATTTGACAAATTATGACTTTGCAACACTTTATATTTGTCAAGTTGTCTTTGCATTTTGTCGCTTTTTGATTTGCAAGTGTACGGCTGTAAAACTGTGATAAATATTTATCAAAATGACTATCACATTGAACCAAGGCGAAATTAGAAAAATGTCAGAACCTGTCACACAGGCCTTTAATCAATTCTGAGCTCTTATCACAGACTACCCACAATGACAGTGGTCTTGTTTTACATGGTTTATTTTATTGTGTGTGGGGGGAGAACATACAGTAATGTCAGTGCCTGGGTGTACTTTACAGTAACTTGTCTAAAACAAAAATCAGGTTTTTGACATGATTTATTACTAGACCAACAACGTGATTATTCAGGTATTTATAATTTACATTTTGGTCATTGGAAACTGCTATACTGGTTTAAAAAAGTTTAGCAATAGAAACTGCAGAACTAAGAAATAAGCCTCTCCATAGCAACAGTTCATCATAGCAGATCTTAATTAACCTACTTTTAATTTCAAAAAGTGGCAATACTATAGAACTTTTCACTTGCATTCTAAATCTGGTGGGGATAGGTGGTAAGTGAAAACGGCTTTATATCCATAAATAAATTAAATTCAACTTTTCAATCCAATCAAAATGAATTCATAAAGCAGGCTGACCAAAGTGCTGTACAATAAAATACAACTTTGAGTAAACTAACTAAGAAAACGTAACAAGGCTAAAACTTCTAGCTTTCAAGTGGTTTAAAATACTATGGGTTAAGTTTAGGGTTTAGGCAACATTTAAGCAATACTGTATGTGACGATCGCTAAAGGAGGACTTTAAGAGTGTAACTATGATGACAGATGTACAATGGCTTAGAAATCAAAATAGGTCTACTGACTTCCTGTTCAAATGTGCAGACTTAAATAAAAGAAATGTAACTGTAACAAGCAGCAGCCATGAATCAACACAACGTGAGTAAACTAATGATGAGAGAACACTGTTATAACTCAATCAAAACAACTACATAGTAAGTTCGCTTTAAGGTTAGAAACAATAACCAAGAAATCAATGTCATGTTCAGTTTGCATGTGTTTATCGACACTTTATTCTTTCATTGAGTTTTTCATTCTTTCTCATGTATAAATAAATGAACAATTGAACAATAGAACTTACCTGCCTTTGTCTTTTCTGCTGGCGCATGAGTCAGAGCGGTTTTCTCAATGGATCCACACATACGCACTCGTCTATTGTTACTATTTCCAAGCAGTGAAATTCTATGCTGTTAACACTTCTACACTGCTCTGATAATGTCACATTTGATTTGGAGAATTCCTCTTGGACAGGTAATTCTAAACCACATAATCAGCCAGGTCTGTTTTTGGCCCTCGTCTGGAATCGTTTCATCAAGATTAATTTTAGAATCATTATTTGGGATATTTGGCTGCAGCATGATTATAACTCCTCCACAGAAATGGTCAGAGCTGTTACATTCTAAATATTAAAAGGAACCGTACAACTCTCAAGCCTGACTAAAGCGTATTATATAAGTTTCTTTTCCAGCTCACAAACACTAATGTGTAGAAGTAAATGTGTGGGTTAGACATCCAGCCTGACATATGCCACAGGGGGAGAGGCAGTGATCAGAGAGTTTTAAGCCCCGCGGAGCTCCAGACTTCACTGTGTTTACTCAAACCAAGCCTGCCATCCATACGCCGGGATATCATTACTTTACACTGCTGAAATATTAACCACGAGCACTCTGCGCAACTTTGAAGCAAGGTTTGATAGTTTTCAAACGGCAAACAATCATGGCTTTAAAGATCTATTTGCCTAATGATGTTAACACAAATTCATAATTTTTCGATTGCAATCTTTAGACTATTAGGTCAATGTTCAAACTTGCCTTTAAACAAATTAGTTGAAGCTTAATGATAAAAAAAAAACAGGGCTGTAGACTTAAGAACTAAGACAAGTCCAACTGAAAAGGGCGACAACTCAGACAAGCTCAGAGGTTTTATGTTAAAGAACTATTCACAAAGAAAAATGAAGACAAACAAGACTTTCAAATGTGAAAAAGTTAGAAAAATGTGTATGTGTTTTCAAGTGTGAATGCAAATTTAGTTTGACACGATATCACTGACCGGGTGTGCAAATGAATGAAAATATGACCTTTCTAGTATTATTTGAAGGTTTACAAAAGATATTTTTTCATTTGTGTATTTAAACATCTCTTTTCGAAATTTTACAATAAACATCTCGATATCCAATTTTTGCATCCATAATATTATCTAAATTTCAATTCTTTTCCCACCTCTAATATAATGACATACAGTAACAAGGAGAACAGTAAGAAGCTTTATTAAGGTAAACTTATCAACATTTATTTTTTTGCAAAAGTCAAGAGAAAGCTGCTAAAAGAAGAAATAATGCGGTTAAAACTTGATTCAACCTGTCAAAGTCGAATTTGGAAGTGTTTACTTCTATTTTCCTTTGTGTTGTGTTTATTTGCACAACATGCAAGCTCCAATTGAAAATTGGAATTGGTTTTCTTCCAAAAATGTGTCCGGTTGTTATTTATTTTCTTCATCACAATTTGAGTAATATTGTGAGATGAGGTGCTAACCCTCTCAGGAGTTGAAGGATATTTTTTATGTTTATTTGGATCAAGCAGTTATTTCAAAATGTCTGATTTGTTTTTGAGGGGCAGCAGTGCTATGACCAGATATTTTAATGGGACAGAAACGAGTGACAAGTCATCAGCCAATTTGGGGGTCAAGATATCCCCAATAATTTTATTTAAAAAAAAAAATGCTTCATGAGTTTTGATGAAATATAAAATACATTACAGCCATTTGGATAGCCAATTAAGAAGAGGTCGCAGGCCACATTTAATTGTTTGGAGGGCCTGATGTTGTACAGACCTGCCCTAGAGTTTTGCTGCTTGTTTGGTATAAGAACATGCAAATCCAGAACTTATGAGTTGAGATGATATTATGAGAGGAGCCCTTACTATAGCTCCCATTAAATGTGTATTACAGCAGCTCTTAAAGGTGAGGTAGCTTATATTCATGGACATTCAACCACTTCCTAGCGCTCACAAATCCTTCCACACATGCAATTAAGCTTAAAAATATGAAGCACAATGAAGCATATAACTTTCTGGTGTGAAAAGAGAAAGTTTACCAATTAACAACTGAAAAAGTTATGTACCAGTCTAGAGCTTTAACCCATACACAATTATAGGTATGTTGTAGAAGTAAGCCATATCAAAGCAAAATTCAAGCTATTTTTGCTCAGCGTGAGTCTCACAGCTTCTTACCTTTAGCAGTACAGTTGGCTTCACTTAACTCCATGTCAGTCCTCTTCCGCTTTCTTGCTTCTGTCAAACAAAAGAAAAAAAAACTTAACACCGTACAGTTCCTTGACTCTGCGTGTCTTTCCTCCTTCCCAGTGCATCTCTTCATGCTCATTACACATAATTACTTAATTAGTAATAATCTAATCAGTTTATTGCACGACTAGAATTAGAGGCTCACAGTTGTTTGCCTGAGCCTCTGCGTCGAGCTGGATCCACGTCTGTCATGAACGCTGATTACACTCAGTCATTTCCAGGGAGAAACACTGTCTTTAGTCACATAGTATTTTTACACAGATTTGAATGAAAGACAAAAGATGTGCAATCAGGAGTTTTAGTTAAGCTTTTAGTTTGAGGTCCATGTTATGCTGTAAAATGGTTCTCAGATCTAATGGGATGTTCTTCTTAAAAAAATAAATAATAATACAAAATAATATGTACCAATCCAGTTTCTACAAAACCTGTTCTTGGACTTTCCGTATCAGTCATCAAAAGATGTTATATGACTTTCTTTAAATCTAGTTAAAAATGTCATCAACAACAGTACAAAAGCCGCTCTGTTCATTTGCATTACAGCCTCATCTTTCATTTACAGATACATTACAACTTTATAATGTGCATGTTCAAAATGGGCTCAAAGTGGCTTTTTTGGGTAAGTGTGACTTGTTGTGCTTACAATTTAATATGACCCGACAAATAATAAAGTAAAATCTACACAGAGTCCATGAATCTGCAATACTTTATGAAGTCTGGTCACCATTACTTCTGCCACATCTTAAAACAATTCACAATGTATCATCCATCAAAGCAGATTGTGTGAAATTAAGTTGCACATTGGTCATTGGTTTTGCTTCACTCAAATCAGAAATCAGAAATCGGCAGTTCTTTGTGTCTGCTTTTCCCCCTTTTTTTTCCTTGTAGGCCATGTTAGATAGATTTGTGTCCCTGATTGGTTAATCCATCTGTCAATTACGTCCAGTGAAAGTCAGGAGATAAATGTGGTGGTCAGATAATATATTTGAGATATCGTCTGATTTTTCCAGCAAGCATCTGTTGGATCAAAGCTTTGCTAAAATGAGTTTGTGTCTCCAATATGTGACGGATAACTGGATCAATATCAGGAGCTATATTCAATCTATTAAAATTCTGAGAATCCTTGCCAATATTAATACTACTATTGATGCATTCTTAGAGGGCATCTGTTGGGAAAAAGCATACTTAATTATCAATTCACTTGGGTAATGATTTTATGAACATGTACTACACACATTTCTATTCCATTATTTAGCATGAAAAACAATCACATTAAAATTTCCAAGTTCCACTGACAGGTTATCTTACTTAAAAAAAACAAAGTGAAAGGATTATTTGAAATAACTTGATCTCTAAATCTTTCCATTAATTGTTCAGCCCTGCATAACTAATCAAAACTTAAAGAAAACATTTTGTCTTTATGCAGCAGGTGTAGGAATATCTTCCCAATTATAAATCTTCCATCATGCTATGGCTAAACGCACTGTTCCCTGCCCCAATGTCAATGAACCTGCACTTAACCACCGTAGATCAATGCAACATTAAACACACATTAATACATATTTTATTACATAGGGAAACACATTACAGAGCAATGGGACCATAAAAAGTGTATGGCGCTGTAGGTCTGTGCAAGTGTAATTGTAAAAAAGCCTGGTGGGGTTGGAATAAATGAGTTTGTGGTTTGCTTGGCATTCCTAAGACATTGCCCAGATGGCAATAAGGAGAAATGCTCAAGCTGGAAGGATCTTTACTGTCATTCTAATCAGATTTCCTCTGGCTGCATATTACTAAAATCTATCAAGCACACAAATGCATAAACAATGAATTGGAAGCTGCTGTATATTAGAGCTACAAAGTGCAATAACTTGTAATGTAGAGAAGGAATTGATTTGCATGTATTAGTCAAAGATATTCTGTTTTAAATCAAGACGCAAACAACATGACTTTGTTTGTCATTGTTGGGTAATTGTGTGTGTCTAAATATTCTATGTCTGCTGTTTTGTGCACCTCCTCCCACATGAGTCAGGAGCAGAGGCAAACTGACAAAATAAAGCCTCTCTGACTGTGTGTGTAATTTTAGATGTTTAGACTGTGGATTAAAGGATATGTACAATTAGCATTTCAAATGTTATAAACATGGTCTATCTGTGTCCACACACACAAGGTAAACATGCTAAAATCCAACACAGGTTTTACTGATAACAAAAGGTCAAAAACAGATGATGGCCAAGTGATGCATGCTAATTTATTCTTTTGATTGGCATGGAGATTTTAAAATCTTTTTGATTTAAAGATGCACTGTGTAACTTTTCACGTTGACAAAACACAAGATGTTGATGTTTTGCTTAGAATGTCAAACATTTTATTTTCTATATTAAATTTAAAAACGCAGAGTTGTGCTTGGTATTTACAAACTTCTGAAACATCAAAAACAGAAATTCTGAAGTCTGAATGAGCTGAAATGGCTTAATGCAAATTTCTACTTTGGCACAAGCCGGTAACATCACCTGGCCTAGTCAAGCTGGTTTATGCATCCAGTACGTGAAGTCTGCACGGAAATGAGACGCATGGACTAGAGCGGAGCAGACGTTGACAGTGTTTATAGTTTCTGTGTTTTTCAAGTGGCTGCTTGTAGAGGCAGTAGAGAGCTGCCATTGAAAGCCTGTTGTCAGATTTTTTTTCTGACGTGAAAAACCTGGTCCAAGCGGACAGCGCTTGAGGGCGTGTCTGCAAAAATTACGTATTTCAGCCGCGCGTCAACTATAAAATGAGCTTTACTTCTGTGCACTTTTTTGTGCCGTTAAAGTATCAAGAAGGAAAAGAATGCAAACTGAATATGTTTATAAATGTTTAACTTCAAACATTCAAGGTAAAACATTTTTTGCTTGCTAACTTCAAACAGGTGTAAGAAAAGTTACACGTTTAAACCCAGCAGTCTTCTCTCTGATCTGAATGCTCACTACCTACACCCAGCATCTTTACCAATAACCAATCAGTGCTAGTTTGACAGTTTAGCCTCGACAACTCAGTATGAAAAATTCTGGTGGTTTTAAGCTGAACATGGTCTGTATTACTATAGAGAATGGGAACAATGTGTATGTCCTCTATTATTTACTACTTGGTCAGTTTAAAGTACCATATTGACAATCATTTTCAAATTTGTGTTAAGAATGTGACATACGTCTCAGAGATTTCAATAAACAAGATATAGAGAAAATAAAATCACACAACCCCAAATTAGCACTCCAAACTAAACGAACTTAAACTCTAAATTCCATTTTGATATGAATGTTATAGAGTATTTGAGAGGAGATGACTTGCACCCGTTGAGAGATACATTACCGGTTGGACCGTCTCGTCTCAAGACAGGAGGATTACAGTATTTTATGGACTTTTAATGTTTTCAAACTCCTTCTAAATCCAAACTCTGGTTGGTCAGGCAGGCTATGGCACTAGCAACAGAAAGGATTTCATTTTTTCCTTCTTAATATCGAGGACTTAAACATACATTTAAATTCACCAGAGGCAAAAACGCATTTGAATTTTGAAGGTGGTTTGTGTTTCTTGCTGTTAGAGTTCTTTCCTTACAAGACCATTTTACCTTTACTTTGCACAATAAACCAAACGATAAATTATCTTTGTACTCTAACATTTAACAAAAGAGGCTCTTCCTAAAACCCTGTGAAATAAAAATTGGTATTTTATATGATATTTAAAATGCAAATGACTTCAATTCATCAAATACAGCAAATACCAAACATTTTAACATTCAAATCCGGTTAGGTTTTTTAAATATCACAGAAACCCAACAGAGAAACGCTACTGTGCATAAAGCTGTTTTTCAGTGTGTACAATAAAGCACAAAGACCTGGCTCCCTGCTGAGAATGTGACTGTAAATTCATGCCTGGACCATGATCCTGTCCTCTGTGAGCTGTAGTTTTGAGCTTGCCGCCGCCTCTAGGCAGATTGGCCGTGTTTCTGTTGTGTGTGGTGGATGCCCGCTTGTTGTGGCATCTCCCTGTGGTCAGCGCAGAGGCCGACCTGACACAGCTGTGTAAACACCGGGCCAAAACCGCAGGAAAAACCAAAACAGAGGAACGGAGCCAGGCCCACAGACACGTGCTCTGGCATCGGAACGTGTGACCAGCGGCTTCGTTTAGAGACCACATGCTGCTCGACACACAGGAGCCTTCATCTGCTGCATGTGATTGGCAAACTTTTAAGTCAATGGAAACAGCATAAATATTCATGGAAAAATACAGCTTGGAATAAATATGGCAACAGGACAAGACTCTGAAAACGAGTACAGTAGAGTAGTTGATCAACAGTACCGCAATAACACTCTGGAGCTTAACATTAACCAAGTTGGCTTGTACATTATGTCCTTAGGCTTATTCAAAAGAAAAAAATACTAAATCACATAGCAGCTGTTCTCTAAAAAAGATTATATTCAAATGTATTTATTAGTTTTTTTTTGCATTTATGTTTTTTGTATTTATGTATTTATTAGATATTAAACTGCTCACTTTTCTCTTATGTACAAGGTCTGTTTTATTCTTTACTGTAAACTTATATTAGCACCAGGATTAATGTGGATGTCTTAACCCAATCTAATAAACAGTTTGAAATGTAAAGAATGGTTCATTTTCTAGACTGTGCAACTTTAATAAATATACAAAATCAAATCCATAGTGTGAGACTACAAGGTTAATTGTGGTCTTTCAGCTAAAACTGGCCCTTTGATGACAACCATAATGCCACTGCGGCCTTGCATCAAAATGAGCTTGACACCCCTGATGTAGATAAAAGGACAAAAAAAAACAAAAAACATGAAATGTCAGAGAAGGCAATAGCCTAACCTTATAAAATATGTTTGAGTATGGGTGGAAATATTGTGAACAATTGAAATTTGGTCTCTGATTCTCTGTGTTGTTTTTTTTCTTTCTTTCTGGTGGCCGTACCTGCTTGTCAAAGCCTGATACCGTCAGATCTCAGAAGCTAAGCAGGGTTGGGCCTGGGCAGTACTTGGATGGGAGACCGCGGAGGAACCTCAGGTGCCACAGTGGGACAACAGAGGAGAAACTGTGTCCTTAGGCAAGACACTTCACCCACATTGCCTAGTATGGATCTGGTGTGAGTATGAATGGTTGGTGTTGGTCGGAGGGGCTGATGGTGCAAAATGGCAGCCTCACTTCCGAAAGGTCTGTTCCAGGGCAGCTCTGGCTACAAACTCGCTTACCACTACCCAGTGTGGGATGAAAAATGCAGAATATTAAGCGTCTTTGGGTGTCTTGAAAAGTAGTACTTGGATGGGAGACTGCTGGAAGGTGTCATGGGAAGACTTGAGTGGACTGCTGTTGTGTCCTTGGGCAAGACACTTAACCCACCTTGTCTTAGTATCTGCGCACAGTGGGTGAGCGGATTCTTGACTATAAATAGAGACATTTACCATTTCTCTGTTTTAGTTTTGTCATATTCCATATATGGAAATCATTTTGTCATTGCCCGATCTCATCAGATCTCAGAAGTTAAGCAGGTTGGGCCTGAGCAGTATCTGGATGGGAGACCGTTGGACGTCAGGTGCCACAGTAGAATGGCTAGATTGATGGCTGTTGTGTCCTTAGACAACACAGTTCCCTGAATTGCCTGGTATGGATCTGAAGTGTGCATGAATGTTTAGTGGTTTGACTACAAGCTCTATCATCAATTATCCCCCCCAAAAAGCATTATGGAAACTGAAAGATTATTATTATTACCACAAAAGCTAGAACATACGTAACAATAACAAGTTCACTTTGGCTTATTACCACCATTATTTCCATGCACATCATGTTCTTAAGCCTATTGTTCAAAATAAAATCTTACCAACCTGCAGAGTAGCTGCTCCCTTAACTCAGCACATATTCAAAATAATGGCACAAAACTCAGCAATCTTACAGTTTCTAAAAATACGATGGCGCCAACAAAACGGAGAATGGACACAACTAGAACACTACTTTTCTGTTGGCAACATTCAACTTTTGAGTGTCTGTGCCATGAATTTGTGTGTGAAATGCCCAACAAAACTGATACTGCAAAATGTGCTTATTAGTTTTACTATTTACAGTGTTTATCCACCTTGTGACAAGATTTTAGCTGGATTTCATTACTTTATTTATGTAGTTGGCAAAGTAGTTCAAGTAGTTCTGGGTTTTGTGAGAACAGACTTAACATTGTCACAAGAACTACATGTTTTGTTGAAAAAAATAATGGCTTTTGGTAATAATTCATATGAACGTATCAAAATCAAATGAAACTTTATTTCTACATTTCCATAGTTTTGTTGTAATACAAAATGCTATACAGTGGTGTAAAACAATTCCACAAATGCAATTCACTACATTGCATACACTCGGTCGTGCAGGCACAGATGGATCAGTTGGGAAAGCACTGTCAGAAGAGCCATCTATCACAACTGTACAGATTTCAAACAACTGTGTTCTCCTCCAAAGTCTGACTTCTGCTGCAACACAACCAAAGAAATGACTGTATCTAGATCATTTGATTAATTATCCAGCCCAATTTGTCATTGTCCATAATGAGCTTTATAATGAGCTTTATAATGTAACTCGTAATGTTTCCAATGGCACAACACCCAGCTTCTCCTTTCTTTGCCTCAGCCTTTGATCCAACTTTATAAAAACGTGCCTTTCATGAATATTTTGCAGGTTTTGGAGACTCCTCTCTGGCTGATGTGTCATAATTAGGCTGACAGTGTCTTAAGCCATGGAGCGCACAATGGGGAGGGAAAGGCATTCATCGCTATCCCATCCTTTTAATACACAGCCAAGTCGGACCTGTATCAGTTTCCTGTTCATGGTTTCAGATCTCTGCAGAGGCTTGATAAAATATTATTATCACCATTTGGAAAGAGGGACTGCATAAATGTAGAGAAAGCCAGACAAAGGGAACGTGTTTATGAATGTAGTTTAGTTCTGTTGCTGAAGGCTTATCTGAATATGCAAAGGATATGAACAGAACAGCTGAAACAAGTCAATAAATGAATCACAACTAATTGATTATTGATCATTTAGTAATCATATAGCCTAATTGAAGTACTCCAAAACATGCCTAGTGTTGAGAGAAGAGATTTTGTAAATAAAACAAAGCACAAAATGCATAAACAAAGACAACCTGACACGATTGTAGTTTTGTAATCAACATACAGATATAATGTATTGTGTTTAATATGTCATTAATATTTTGGACAACAGAAACAAAGTGACTTGCATCAAGAAATTGCATCAGCACAGTCTCAGTATAAATATGTGGGGAAACTCTCATTATTGATCTAAAAACAACTTTGTCACATTTATCGGGTTAAGAATTTATATATTTATGGACAAGCGACACTCTAAACGACCAACTGATAGAGGGCGGGTCTTATTGGTTTTGCAGCTTTGAAAAGGAAGTCAATTTATATTTTTAGGCTGTTTTAGATTAACGTGTTTTACAATGAACAAAGTGTCAATTACTCATCTATAGCATCAGTATATACAGCAGAAAAAAACTGACAAAAAGAATATTTTAAATACAGGCAACCACAACAGAATAACAACACTGTAGAATCTAAGATCAAAAGCAACTTGAAATGAGGACAAACAAAGTAAGCAAGCTGGGTCTGACCGATGTAACCTGAAATGGAAATAAACTGAAAGACTTGGTGGCAGGGAAAGAAGAAAAAAAAACAATGATGGCTCTATCCTTTGGTTTACAGCCTTGATCATGCAACATGTAAAGAACAAGCAATAATGGTCTTCTAAAATGCCCTTGGGTCAGTTTAGAGGTTTCATAGATATAATTAATCACTATCTTTATAGCTTTATGAGGTTGGTCTCTCTGGTGCAAATGATAAAACATAAACTGTCAGTTTGTAGCCAGAATTGAATGTCTGCAGAGGCTTGATAAAGTATCAGTATTGGTTTGGTGCTGTAATTTATTGTGTATGTGGCGGTGAGGCCTGGTTTTTAAAAATGTTTGTTACATAAGGCCAAGAGTGACAGCAAAACACATACAAGCCTATTTTACCCGCCGGTCTGTCAGAGATGTGTCATGCTCTCGTTGCCGCGGTTGTCATGGCGAATGAAGACTCAAAAACATCTAAAAGTGATGTTGCAGCGGGAGCGGTAGACTACGGGAGTTAGTTTGTTGTGTAAAAAATGCTCTGATACGCTTGTTATTCGGGTGTCTAACACCAATTTGTATCTTGGACTTACACTGCAAAAACCATCCGGAAAACTGATGTCACACTGCCCACATATAACAATGGAAAGTCAAGGTGTTTCAGTGCTTCTGACCTGGGGACAGACCTATTTAAACATAACAGCTGGGTAAATTTAATGACCACCAACAACTTAAAATAACTTCACAGATTCCATCATAGTTTGTGTTAGTCATTATTTTAAATTTCATAATTTAATTTTGATAACAAAGCAACAAATCATGACCAAGAGTCCAATAAAAAAGTTGTGTTGTAAAACAAATGTTTGGCAGCTGGTCATTTCTTGACTAAATATGTAAAAATACCCAATTTCCCCAGATAGAGAACTGCTTGACATTCTCAAAGTCTATTCATAACCACACAATGCATAATGAGAGCTGTAATCTTTAAACTTCTTGTTTGTTGTAATACAGTTTGCGTGTATCGTCTGCACAAGCAGATTAAAAGCTCTCCTCATTAGGCATTAGAATAAACCTGAATATTTAATTTGTTCTTCAAATTAAAAGCACTTTCCTAACAAGCATCTCATTATGAGCAGTGCTGAGCCGGGCTCATGTAGCGTCCCACCGGTGGACAGCAGTCTCCTCTCTGCCAAATATAAATGACCTGTGGAGCAGCACACGGCCCTCTGCAGAGACTGTGTGCTTTTCTCTGTGTGAAAGCAGACGGGACAGGCCAATCACGCTCTACAGGAGAGACCACACATAAATGTATGCTAGTGTCCACATAATAATCCTGCTGCACTGCTAAATCTCTATTATTTGTTCTGGGCGCGCTCTCTGTAAGGAGCATTTGGAAATCTGGTTTGGTCAGTGTAAAAATGTTCTGCAGTGTCAGAACAGTTTCTCCTGTTTAGAAAGTGTCTCATATTAAGAGCCTCAGGTACAAATTAGTAAATGTAATGTTTTTGAACATGCTTAAGGTTATAAACTAAAGAAAACATAATCCACCATTTAACAATTAACTACTGTTATGAGAAATAGTGAAATAGAAATATTTGTACATCAAAAAGTGTATATTGTAGAAGTATCTTGATGTGCTGAATATGTTTATTTGGAATCATACTGCAAATTTCATTTAAATAATTTAGAATAATTATCTCAAAACTGGAATACACAGAATAATCTTTTTTATCTTATTACATTGTTGACTTCAGCCACACACACAAGCTTTGATTTGAACAAATTATTAAACAGCAATTTGCATAAAAGCAAAACTCAAAAAATTGAATTTTGTAAGCACAGATGTGTGTCTATGAAAACTCCACTGATGTAGCGTCACAATCCAGGTGATCCTCAGCAGTCAGAACTCCAGATGCACATGGAGCGCAGGTAAAGCTAACTGGAGACACGCTCATGCTGCACAGACAGTGGTGAGTAAGTACAGGAGTGGGAGTTTTGCCTGAGCCGTCAGCTCTGTTGACCTGGGTGTGAATATTAAGAATGGCCGTGAAGCTATGTTGTTCATTTAACAGGGCTCCTAGGGCTTATTCTAGTAAAATATTGTATTTTTGTACTATTATGTACTTGATTCATAAGAACAGACCTATGTTCCACAGTTTCAGCTGTAGCCTTCTTCACAAGTGTCACGTGGTGTTCCTGCGATGTGTCTGGTTTATACAAGTCAGGTTTGGCACCATATTCCACACACAAAGCTACAACAAAGACCTCAAAGTCAAAATATAACAGGATTGCAAAAGCAACGTAATACATGAAATTCCTTGTTTGTCCTGAAACAATATAGATAAATAGGTAAAACCGGCAGAACTTTCAACAAACAAAAAATCTAATTGGAAAACAGGATGTGAGAGAGTACCAACCAACTTTCTCGCATGACTGTATTTTCTGTTTGTTTGTTTTTATGAAGGTGTATTTTACAAGGCGGTATGAACACTCAAAACTTTGTGGTGATGTGTTTCAATGTTTCTAATGTATTTTAAGTTCCGATGATGCAGATCTAATGGAACAGAAATGTGAAGGCTGAACTGAAAGTGTCCTTCATGCGGTGGTGCAATTTTTCCTTTCATATTCTTTTTCAAAGTAGCACTTAAACAGAAAGCAATGGAAATACATACAGTATATCAATGTAAAGATAATAGAGTTAATGAGTAGATCCTTTCAATGTAATCTAGACTCCAAAAGCATACATAGTACATAAAAAGTACATTTCCGTCTGCCTGCTTTGTCACATGAGCTTTACTTTATCATTCAAAAGTATATTTGTCTTATGTGATGAATTATAGGAAATACTGAGAAACAATAAAATCCCAATTACGTCTCAGCCCGCGATGACCACACGAACAAGCCACAAGTAGGCATTTGATAGAAGTATGGAAGAATCACCATACTGTATATTAATACATGATATGACAATATGAAGCAGGTTGTGCCTTAGCAGTGTATGGATGGGAGACTTCTGTAATCTCAGGTGTCAAATGGAATGGCTAAACAGGAAACTGTAGTATCCTTAGTTAAACAATTTAACCAATTAACCGTGACTAATGGCTTAACCGAGTGTGGGCTCTTTGACCAGTTAACAGACAAAATATTCAATTGCTCCAACAGAGAGGCGAAAACTACAAAAACAAGGTTTATTTCATGGACTGAGCAAACCTGCGACACTGTTTGTGGACGAATATAAATCACGTACGGCGTTATTCACTTGAAAGAAACACACTGTACTATTCAGTGTTTGCACTATCAACGTTTAACTTCCAAGGTAAGCGGCTAACATTTGCAGCAACTTCAAAAAAACTTGAAAACAACAACAGTAAAAAAGCACTGCGTTAACGGTCCGTGTACGTCTCTGCCATTTCATTTTTGATTTGAAATAGAAAATTAAAAATCGGAAAACGACCGTTTCCCGTTTTCCAATTTAAAAATTAGGTAAAAAATCAGGACATATTTGTTTTTTTAAGTATTTGAGTAAAACGAAAATCGGAAAACGGCAAAAAACGAAAAACGGCTGTTATTTAACTTTGAATTTCGAATTTTGCAAGCTCCAGGTAATTGTACCGAGGCTTGGTCTCTCTCTTCTCCTGGAAAATAATGCTGTGATCCGGTACGGAACAGAGCCAATCTACGGCCCCGCGCTCCAGGTAAAGTGCCCGAGGTTTAAGCTCTCACTTCCCCGGAAAAGGAGCGTTGTGACTGGGGAGGAGCAGTGCCGTGTACCGCTCCGAGCTCCGAGGAACAAGCTTGAGGAAACGTTTATCACTGCCTCTGTGGCCCGCGTATGCAGATCCCATCCCCATCTGGAAGTGTTTACCAGCCTCTCGCTTGTCCTCACGCAACCAAAGCGTGCGCTGCATGCGGCTTCACAACCGGGTCCAGTGGATCTCTTGGCACAGCCAAGCGCACAGCCAAGACGCGCAAAAGAACTACCGTTGGAACTTTTGGCACCGCTCTGAGCTCCAGAGCACGAGCTCATGGGCAGTCTTTCGCTTCTCCTGTGGACAGAGCACAATGACAGGGAAAGTGTTCGCTTCACCGTGTCCGCAGACAGGTACGGGACACAGTGAGCCCGTGGACACGCTGTCAGTTTACGCAGTACGCACATTACCAACAGGTTTGCGCGCCGTCTATACACACTCACACGCCGAAAAGACTTCCAATTGTGTGGCTAAAACTGACTGTTGGAGACTGTGCCAAAGGTTGTGCCTCCTTGCGTGAGGACAAGCCAGAGGCTGGTTGAACACTTCCAGACGGGGTAGACGGAACATGCATGTACGCAGGCCAGAGGCAGTGATAAACTTTTCCTTTTCCTCAGGCTTGTTCCCCGCGGAGCGGTACACGGCACTGCTCCTCCCCAGTCATAACGCTCCTTTTC
The DNA here is from genome assembly GCA_038363315.1 of Mugilogobius chulae. Taxonomy (NCBI): domain Eukaryota; kingdom Metazoa; phylum Chordata; class Actinopteri; order Gobiiformes; family Gobiidae; genus Mugilogobius; species Mugilogobius chulae. The sequence goes on from CM076400.1 coordinate 4,749,040, forward strand.
TGGGAAGTGAGAGCTTAAACCTCGGGCACTTTACCTCGAGCGCGGGGCCATAGATTGGCTCTGTTCCGTACCGGATCACAGCACTCTTTTCCGGGGAAGAGAGAGACCAAGCCTCGGTACATTTCCTGGAGCTTGCAAAATTCGAAATCCAAAATCAAATAACGGCCGCTTTTCGTTTTCCGATTTTCGTTTTTAAATTTTTAAATTGGAAAACGGGAAACGGTCGTTTTCCGATTTTTAATTTTCTATTTCAAATCAAAAATGAAATGGCCGCGACGTACACGGACCGTTAACATAGTCGGTTAATCGATTATTGATTGTGAATGACTCCAACAAACAGCTCAAGAAAACGTGCTTCCTAGTGAGTATATTTAGTGATGGTCAGATAGTGGTGATTGGCAGACCACTTCCGTCAATCTGCATAATAAATAAGTAATAGTTAAAACCTGAAACAAGATTAGCTTTGATTTCTGTGACAAAGGTGGAATAAAGTGAATAAAAGGAAAAAGGGTGTTTACTGTCTTAGTTATAGTATCAATTACTAATAAGTTATAATATTTCTTTCTCAAGTAAATATTGTAATTTAATAATGTGACATTATTGAAGAATTTTTCCTCTTGTTTGAACATTTCAATATGCATTTTCTTCAGCCTAGAGCTCACATTGCAGCAGCCTTGCGTTAGTCATAACATAAGTATTCTTGCCCTCTCTTGGCTGCCATAGAAACAGGAAGAGTTTTGTAGGCATTTAGGCAAAAACAAAGTACTCTCTTAATGCACAATCATATTTTACCTTAAGCGTAAAAAGAAAAGGTTTGCATTTAGTACAATCTTTCGTCTTCAGCTGACTACAGCAACTTCATTGAAAATTGCACTACATTTTGCTCTCATTCCCTTAGGATAGCAAGGTATTTTTTTTCTTTACCAAAATAGTGTGTCGTTACATCACACTTTAAGCCTTTTCATAAATCAACATGTGCTAAAACAGATATCTTGCAGCATATTTCACCAGATCAGACCTAGAAGCCGAAGGCCACAGGATTACCTTCCACACTGTTGCTCTTTAGTGAGAATAGCCATGTTACAAACTTCTCATTGGCTTATATTGTCAGCTATGCTATGTCTCCCAGTTGTCTCACACGACTAAAACAAACCACACTACAAATAGGTCAGGATATCAAAGGCATTCGCAGGCTAGATTCTCTGCTCTGATGCTTTTCAAACAGAATCACATCGAGTTTAAAACAAGATCCTTCGCCGCTGTGACATTTTTAGTCGATGGCGTCTTTGTCTTGCGCAGCCCATGAAGATATGAGAAAACATCGTGCTTTATGTTAGATTTCTCACAGAGCATCCCTGCGAGCAAACACAGCCTCCAACTAGCTACGCCTTTATGCAGTCGGGGCTATTTTGAGAGCATATATTTCTGATTAGTTCTCAATCTAAGTCATATTTTTAAATTACAGTCCAAAACACAGAGGAGATTAAGTTTCTATAGGTCATGAATGCTGGTTCGTGCAATGCGGTGAGATGAACATACAGTAGATCTCCTTGAGGAAGCCTAATAGAATATTTATCAATTGAGATTCATCTTTATGGCTTTGATAGAGCGGGAGGTGCATTGGCCATGATTCCTAATGCGGTTAGGAGAACAGCAGTGGTTGCTCTGAACAAAGGCACCAAAGGTCAAATCTTGTTTTGACAGCTCAGTTTGATGTAATCATAGAAAAGAGAAGATTAGTGGACTGAGAACCAGCGCAGCCGAGGAGCTCACGTGCAAGTGGGGTTGTCTCCAGTATCAGTCAGTGCTATTTAAAATGCATACATCATGCACATAGGCTTACTGTGGCTTTACATAGCTTTACTGGTATTATAATCCATTTGGAATTATAAAATGGCATATTTGTTTTGTAGCTTACGTAAAAATCAAGTAATTTCATTATGGTCCGTATGCTAACCTTTTGAATAACTACTAAGTAAAGGTTTTGTGCAGGTCAGTTTCAGACACTGTGTCAGCCAATTTCAATATCAATTAAAATCACTTGGACACTGTTGCCAAAAAAATCATCAAGATCAGCATTGCTAAGCCATACAGCTTTCTTACGTTGACTGACAATGTATATATGCACAACTGATAAAATGTTATTTGCATTACAAAGTGGCACCTTAAGCTTACATGATAACTCGTCATTCAACTCTACGATCACAGACGACTGACAGACTTTTGATTGACAGGGACATTAAATAGCTTTATGTAAAAGCTTGTGTCACATTCAAAACAATCTCCTCTGTTATGACTAGACATCTTTACTATCTGCATCTTCGAGAGCCCAATAATACAATGATTTTAGTTTATTGGACTGTTATTTTCCCATAACATTTTCTCTCAGCCCTATGCGCTAAAATGCTGATAGAAAACTGTTCATATGAAAGTGTAAGGCACAAATTATGAGTCTCCATTTCAACTAAACCCAAACAAGCAAACCGTAAAAAGCTACCTCTGGTTCCCGTCTTATTTATTGGAAAAATTGAAGAGATGGGATATTTGTATACAAACAATAGCAAGCAAATTTCACCCAGCTTCTTTTCTATTATCAAATAACAATAAAACACACCATCTGCACTTGCCACAAACACTGCCAATCATGATTTAAGTTGCCTTGGTTCTTCAATGCTATAAAGCTAAATTATTGCAGGTTTTGCAAAATGCCATCTGTCTGATGCATCCATTTTTACAGACACTTTGGTTTTGCTGTTACAGCCGCTGCTGTAATGAAAGCTATATTTCACGGTAAACTTTGCATTGAAGACGTGACAGATTGTAGATATAATACCTGAGTCTACTGCATTGAAAACTGACCATTATCACTCTTTTGACTTTGTCTGATAGGAATAAAGTACTTAAACAAGAGATAACCTTCCTTTATTGAGGTGAATTTGATTATCATGCCCGCACTGCCCATAGACGCACACTGGACAATTACGGCTGCACGATTCATAAATGTCCAAGCTTATGCCTTACCTCAGGGACTATAATATAGACCTAATTCTAAAATACAGCTAAAATATACTGCTATGTTTCCCACTAATTCAAATGTGGTTATTGTTGCAGATTCAAACTGATCCTGCTGCAAAAGCAAACTATCGCACAACTAAGAACTAGTGCTGTGCAAATAATATTATCATAAAATGTATATTATCCATGTAGTCATGGTTCAATTTGGAATATCGTGATATACAGTAACTACCCACTCAACTGTGAAGGCAGACACATATATTAAAAAATTCACTAACCATCTGATCATTGACATTAGGTTTCAGCATTTTTTCCAATTATCTGAAGCTGGGCTGATCCTCTAAACACAGGAAGAGGTACTTGCTTCAATTCCTTTCCCCAAAACACATTACTGCTTTAGATTTACAACATAAGCTCAATCTCAGCCACACCAACCTGAAGACTGATGAAGTCAGATGGTGTTTGAAATATGATTTATTCAGAACTGTATTCACAGGATGAAATGCCATGTAAAAGTGTGACAATGTCCATAATACTATGTATATACTGTACATGTGTAAAGTGCCTTATGAACTGCTCAGACTTTTGTAAAAAGGCTGAGGAACAATGGTCAGACCTGAGAATATCAGGCCTCACATACACAACCCCAAACTGCTGATATTAACCAGAGCTTATAGACTTCAGACTGGTTGGACAATTTTCTCGCCAAAGTGGAAGGAACTTTTCAGAGAACTCACAGAGATGTGAGTCACTTCCGAATCAGTAGCTGTGGCTATTTTAGAGTAAGTAGTAAAGTAGCAGTAGTAAATTGCCAAGAAAAATTTCTAAACACGCCTTCTGTGCAGGTTTATAATATTGTCTCTTACCCATCAGGGTTTGGGGGTTTGAGGTTGTGGTTTGTTCGTAGCAGTCCACATATCTTGTCTTGTTTAACTATTTTGTCCTTTCTCTGAGAAATAAACTAAGCCTACTATGGCCACAATAGCCATGTCAATGTCAGATCTCAGAAATGGGCCCTTTTCAGATGTCATAGGCTAGTTCCAGTTTGCGTAATACCTGTGGATAGTTCTATCTTGTTCCATTCATTCTTTATGGGGAATTTGCAGAGATGCACTAAACAGACAAAAACAGACAGCGTATTTCAACTAACCACTAGCAGCAAGTTCAGAGCTTCACATACAAGGTAATTACTTCACGAGGGAAAGACGATGTGCTTATAAAAGAGTGCATGTTTGGCGCAATACTAAATACTAGCAAAAATTGACTTAAATATAAGGTAAACAATTTGATTAAAAAAATACATTAAATGCCAGGCCGATTGTTTTTGTAAAAAGCTGGTTCAGTTTGCAGGTATTCTTAACATTAATGATTACATTAAATTAGGTTAGCACTAGCTTTGAGACACAAACAGCACACTTTATAAGCACATAGGTTTTCCCTCGTATGTGAAGGTCTGAACATGCTGCAGATGATCTGGTTCTACCTTGTTGTCCACTTTGCATCAGTACAATTTTTGATTATTTTTAAGCGTTTCAGCTAATTCTTCAAAGGGAATGAATGGGACGAGAACGAACTATCCACAGGTATTTTCAGACCGGAACTATCTTAAGGCTTTTTCACACCAACACAACTCCCAGTCGTTGTCGGTAGGGAGGAGGGACGCACCGTCTGTTCTAGTCTCTTTGGGGCGCATCGATGTAAAAAAGCCTTCGCACAAACACGATCCAAGCAGCCAACAGTCGGCGAACAAATGCCGAGTGAGCATGCGCGTGACGTAACGCTTGACGAAAAAGACAAAACAGAAGTTGTGCGCGAGTAGTTGTCAAACTCTGTGGCGAACAGATTTTTATCTTACCTCACGGATTAGGCTAAACTTCTATTTCCCGCTACAGTCCAGCCTTCGTACTACAGCTGTACTCCTCCATCTTTGTTTTCCTCGGACCAAGTAGTAGCCATTCTTCTCCGTACTTACGTCTCGTTTGAACCCGGCAAATAACAACAATCCATGCTCAGGTAAATACTATTTTTCCATAAGCGGCATTTTCGGTTTTCCGCACCATTTTCTTGCACACTGATTTGCTAGCCACGGGCCAATCAAATAGCTGCATATGCGGCAACTACCGACCGCTGACGATGCCGACTTTACGAGCAAGTCTTCAAAACCTCGCCTCCACGACGTGCTCCGCGCTCCTCTGATCCCCCGACAGTGCCATTCACACCAAACACACGTGAGCCGCCTGTCGGCAGAAGTTGCCAAACCGGTTCAGACGGGCGACCCTCGGCTTGGTGTGAAAGACCCTTTAGCCGCAGCGTGAAAAGGACCAATTTGGGCCTGGGCAGTACTTGGATGGGAGACCGCTGAAATCTCAGCAAAACTACAAAATTGTTTAGTGTCCTATACTTCACCCACATTGCCTATGGATCTGATGTGAGTGTGAATAGTTGGTGGGGCGCAAAATGTCAGCCTTGCTTCTGTCAGTCTACTAAAGGGCCAACACAGTCTCACTAGATGGCGTACTTTTACCACGACACAAAAACAGCGTAGTCTGACCACGACTTCACAGCTATTTTTAGTACTTATGTTACGCCGTGCATTTAGCACGATATGAAAAAGCGTAAAAATGACACGAGATTTCACATCGTTAAAATAAGACGAGTTTTGGTTGAAGCCACGTGGGGACGTTTTCTTCAGGTGAAACGGGTAAGTTCAGCCATAAAGTTACTAAAATGGTTAACATTAGGTTTGGGGCTTGAGGCAGGTTAAGATTAGAATCAGGATTTCCTTAATATTCATAAATAAGAACACGTCTTAACAACCACCATTGAAATGAACGGGGACTGTGACACGTACTATAATTACGCAAAACAGCATTTGCATGTTGTGTAATGTCGTGGTAAATGTACGCTTTCTTGTGAGACCGGGCTCAAAGGGCAGCTGTGGCTATACCACCATGAAGTGCAGAATGAATGAATATTTGTTAAATATGAAGCGTCTTTGGGTGTCTTAAAAAGCGCTATATAAATCCAATGTATTTGTTCTATTTACACTCGCTTTAGCTACACAACTATCATTTCCCCTGCGCCACATTACAATCTTTAAGCTATAAAGGCAAAAACCGGAATACCAAACTAACATTCTTCCACATAACTGAGCACTCTCTGGACAGAAGGGGAAGGCAAAAGTCAGCAGCACAAATTGTATTTGCAAATTGGTGATTAGGAAAAGCCTTTTCTTTTTACAGTGGGCAAAGGACTGGATTCAGGTATTCAGAGCCACAGGTTGTAACTCCCACACATCCCGATTTGGAAAGTGCTTAGTCAGCCTCGCAGGCAGAAGAGGGCAGCACGTATTTGAATAATCCCTCCATAAATGACTTGAAAGACAGATAATAGTTTGGAGTTGGATTATTTAATGGATGAATGCACAATGTGGACCTCTGTGTGCGTGCTTGTTTTGAGAAAATCGGAATGTGTAAAAATATATATTTCTGCATAATTATCCTTATTATTACTGGATAAGAGTTCACCTTCAGCTCCAGCTAATGTTATCACATCAGGGCTGTGGCCTTTTTACCAGCTCTAAACTCTCTTTGTCCAAATCCCTCTGCCCCTTCCTTTCTGTTATTATAACAGCCACTAATGCCACAAACTGATTAGGCACCATTAACTTGCAAATGAGTTCCTTTGTTCTAACTTTATCCTCGTCAGCTTAGGCCATTTTAAACACTCACACGCTTTAATATGGAGAGAAATCACAGAGCACTCAGAAATGTGGATGAATAGTCCTCTTCATGTGTCAATTTGGGATACACTTTAAATTGTTTGAATGTTTTGACATGTTTTCAAGCATAACTTCTGAAGCAATTACAATCAGTGTGTGATTTAGAGTGATTGTGGACAAATCATCCAGGAAGTAGGTGTTCTTTTCTAAGGTCAAGGCATTTAGGCCACTTTGGTTTAAATAATAACCTCATCGCTCACCTTGGCTTTTCTTCCTGACTGAGTAATATTTCTATTCATGTCTTGTGTGTGCTGTAACTTTGACCTCGAACTGTGGAGGGGATTTGCGAGTCTGTGGAAAGAATTCGCAACAGGTTGAGCACACCACAGCACAGCAGCTTTCAGGTGATTTCAGGGGTGGTTTTTGGGGTAGACAAGGTGGGCAAGATTGCTCGATGGGCAAGAGGAGGAGAAGAGGTTACGTGTATGATGCAATCATTCAGTCTTTAGCTTTTCCTTCTTTCTATTGTCTGCTCTGCGCCCCTCATACTCAAATTCATATGTGAGCCTGTCCAGCTCACAACAGGTAACGTTAAAAACATAGATATTAATCATTTGATTAACAAGAACAAATAAGCTTGGTTTACGCCTCCCGCACGTGAAGTCCCCGCGGAAATTAGACGCATGGACCAGAGCAGAGCAGAAGCTGACAGTGTTTATAGTTTCTGTGTGTTTCAAGCGGCTGCTTGTAGAGGGCAGTAGGGAGCTGCTATTGAAAGCCTGTTGATTGCCGCGCAGACCGTCCGCGTAGTCACATTTTTCCCTGACGCCGACGCGGAAAACCGCGGACGGCGCTCGCTTGCGGGGACGTGTCTGCCAAAATTACGTAGTTCCGCCGCGCGGACCCTTGCAGTCCTCCTCGGATACGTCAAGTATGAAACAAGCTTTAGAGGTTCTATGTCCAGTGAGTAATTCCGCCTGTTGGTGATTCAAAGTGTGCATTTCTGTGTAATTTAGTAAATCTTTGTGGATTTGACTTGCAGTGCCCCATAGTTGTTGTGAAAAGCAGTTTCTACATAACTCCCTCAAAATACATGGCAAACCTGCACTTTACTGTGAAAAAAATTAAGCATACATTTAAAATATCTAGCTCAGCAGTGTCTACAAAAGTTTCTCTAAAGAATCCTCAGTAATGCGCTTTAGGAAAGGGGACTCATGGTTAATATTACCATCCAATTACTAGGCTATGCACTGAACGGAGCACCATCTAACCTGGCTTACGCCAGATGGATATGTGTTGAACTCCTTCCTGAGTTCTCACTATATCCATCTGGGACTCTACGCGCTGAAAGCGTTGGAGAAAAGGTGGGGCGTTTGGTGAAATACTTCGAGCTGATTGGGTGTGGGGCCTACCTTTTTTTTTCTTAGCCAATCACAGCAACACCTCGTAATGGTGTATCCAATGATTAGCTCCTCTTTCAAAAAGAAATCACTCCGTATTTCTGCTAAAACCGCATCAAAAGCAGCAGAAACACTACATCCACGAGAGCCACCATCTTTGTTTAGCTTGAATAAGGCTTGGCATCGGCGCCGAGGCGCTAACAGCCGTCTTAACACCACCGAAACACCGCTGGTTCAGACCATGGAAGTATAATTATAACTGGAAGATGAGTCCAAGATGGCGGCCCGTTGTTTTCAATGGCTTGTGCTCAGTGGCGCATTGATGCCGAAAAAGATTTTTTCTTCCGCGCTCTTTCCTGAATGCGGGCTAGCGCCTCCCACTGCCGTGACATCAGAAAAGTGACAGCGTGATCAGTTCTGACCAATCAGAGCGATGGAGGCCTGAGCGGGGGGAGAGGCGGGGGGGGCGTTTGGGGCAAAAAAAAAATTTGGAAAATGTATGTAGTGAAACTAGAGAGAAATACCTTCAAAATGAGACCTTAGTTAAAGCTGTAGGTGCCGTGTTCGCGGAGCAATAGAAGTGCCGAAAAATGCATTGACCGTCTATGGGGAAATTTTTCTTGGGCCCAACCGCTGCAGAGCGGCCTGATCGCCACTCGCATCAGGAAAGAGGGGGCGGAGCCCAATCCAGATAATATAATACATCCATGGTTCAGACTCCCAAACCAATCGGGTGGCTGGAAGGCCAGATAGTTTATCTTGTGTTTGTGAATTCACAAATATCGCGAGATAAACCATCTGGCTGGCCAGGTTAAGCACCATCATGATATAGGGATATTTTGAGGAGACCATTTTTCCTTGCAAAACAAGACATATGCAAACGAAACATTGAAAACCTCTGCAACTGAGTCCTGAACAATGACAAAAAAATCAACTGTAGTTTTTTTTAGGGTGAAGCCTTCAAATATAATTTTTTGCTGGATTAATATTACTCAACCAAGGACTAGAGCAGAAAGAGTGTGAATTGTTAAATTGGTCAAAATCATTTTTATTTGATTGACAATGCCACCCTGAGCCATTATATAGTTAAAACAAATATTGTTTCTTCACTTCTCTCTCTGTTTGTCATGTTGCAGCTCTGCTGTTTGCTGACGACTTTTCTCACCAAAAATCTCATTCTTGATTCTACTTAAACCCGCATTGTGAATTCAAGTGGGTCTCTGTTATACTTTAGAGCAGAAAAAAGCACAAAATTCCTTCTTTGTTTCCATCACAGTGTCTCAGATCAGCGAGGAGCGGCTGTCATGGGAGATTCATAGAGGAAAGTTTTCCACTAAAAGGCAAACTCTTCATGGCTAGTCCTGCTTTAAGCCTTCATTACAGCAGCTCAACGCGCTCGCTGCGGTGCGACACTGAGAAAATGTGCTCATATTCTTTAACAGCTCGTCCTGCAACTCGGAAATGAAACATCACACTCCCCATTACTCTGTTAGGCTTGGCAAACCACCCAAAACTTTATGCCTAATGCGTTGTGCAATTTTTGAAGCCAATACTGCAACTGTGGTTAAACCTCGGGCAATACCACTGCTTTTCTCGCAATGGCCTCACAAAACATGAACATTTCTCCTCACTATTTGACCAACAAATCCAACTATCCATTCGCTCTCCAAGGGCCTATTCGGACCAGATTAGCTTTACCGAGGTATGTCTGTAAAATTGAAATTACCGTTTTTTCTGTATATTTGCACAGAATAAGCAATGTCAGTGTTTTTACAAATGTTATTCTGTACACTCTTGTTAAGGTTTGCAACCCCTTGTCTAATTTTTTATTTTTTCTTTACTTCTGCTCACCAAAATCCAGTCCTCATCCAAATCCCAGTCCTAAACTTAGCCATTGATTTATGCCTGAAAATAGCCAAATGAATAGTTAACCATTTCCCATCACAAACTCCTAGGTACATCTCAAAAGCCACCTAACCCTAACTAACCCCCTAACCATAACACCACACTGGATATGGAAAACATGGACTTCTGACCACAGACTTTTTCTTTGTGAAATGTGAATATCCTCTGTTTGAAATTTGTTTTCACCATCATCTATCTGTAAAACACTGTACAGATACACAATTATTGATAGGCATTATTTAAATAGACACAATTAGCAAATGGCAATCGCTGCATATTTTAAGTACCATATGGTATAAACTAAGCATCCTGATTTTAGTTTAGAGCCACACATGTTCTGTAATATTTGTGATTCTTATCGGTTTGTCAGGCACTGAGAGGATGTAGTCATAGTGACAATGTGCACCAAAATATGAACTTTGGGCTGAATCTATATTATCTAAACATAAATTGTAAATTGAATCTCTACACAGAAAAATCCCTAGATTATTTTTTTTCCAAATGGTGCATCATTATTATACTGTAAGCGCAAGATTAAAATTACTTGAGGAACTTTGAGCTACATTTTGAAGACATTTTTTACAGCCAAGGACGATTCATACACTAGAAACACAAGCGCAGCACACCCAATAAGTACAACTAAACTGAAGTCCCAAGGTTAAACTAATCCAGCCTGAATAAGATTGTTGGTGGCTTTCATACGTTACTTCTAAGCCTAAATACTGGTTTGCACGACAGAGCATCTTTTAGACATTTTCTCAAACACCATTTCTTTTAGTCTGTCTGGAAGGTTTGCTTTGCCCATCTGATATTTGTGTCAGCTGTTCCCACACCAGGATTACAAATAACAGGATGCAGCAGTCAGATCATATGTTGTGATGACCCTGGAGGAGAAAATGTGAATGATGGAAAATATATGGCTTTGCTGTCCGGAAGACTAAATGTGCAAAATGCTATGCTACTAACGCTGATAAGTTATGCAAGTAGAAGCCAACAAAAGATTAAATCAACGCTTGATAAAGTGTGGAAATTAAAAGAGTGAGTTGTGGAGAGGGAGCAGCATGCACTTTCACGTTATGAATGAATTTAAAAGCAGTGCCAGTTTGGTCCATTGTGCAGCCCTGACAGCCTTACGAGAAAACATTCTGAGCTATGGCTAGTCAAGTGTTCCCGGCTTGACAGAGTGACTTGTAACAAATCAGCTGTTGTTGGAAAGCCAGGGAGAGAGGTGCAATACGATGTCCAACAAAGGGCTGAATAATTAAAGCAGCAGAAAGCCACAGTCAACGGCTAAGTAAAGGCGACAACATGGAGCCTGTCACTTCCCATCATCTAAGTGGACGCAAATGTCACCACAGCTCGTGTAGTTAAGACAGACCGCAGCCGTGTTTGTGCTAATCTGAACCAATCTGAAGAGGAAAGTCTCAGATACTTGATTTTACCTCAGATGCCCTTCATTTCAGAGGGCCCTGCTGGCTTAGCCTCTTTGAGTGCGTCCGACAGGCTAAATCTTATTTTTTTGTATAAGACAGTAAACGTGATAATGTTAAAGGGCGCACTGTGAAAGTAAAAGAAGACTATTCAGTAGAAATAGAAAGTTAAAAGCATACATTGAGCCATTCTGAATGAGGATTACACAGATTTGTATTATTTAATTAGGGCAGTGATTTTCAACCAGTGTGAAATAAAATGAAGCGGATTTAAATGAATTATTTTCTAGCCTGGAGTGTTTGAACAACATTTTCACCAACAATGGAAGCAAAACAATCACCATTTACTAATTCAATGAATAATATAAAAGTGCACTATATAACTTTTCCAACAAAATGTTGTGTCACCACTTTGACCATACGCCAAAGTAAAATATCAAACATATTTACCATGTATTTGATCAATTATAGATTTATTATAATTGCTAGTGTTCCTTTAAAGTTTAATACACAATATTTACCAAATAAATAACATAACACATTTGAGTTGGTGTGCCGCAAAAAAAAAAAAAAAAAGCAAACAAAAATGACAAAAACATGCTTTTATTTAACATTAAACATTTTTACTCAGTTTGTCTGTTTTGTGAGGTTTCAATGTGACATTGTGTTCAGTTGATCTGTGTTATCACATCTACCAGAAGAAAATGGCATTGCGCTGTTCGTGTTGTAGCAACTGAACAGTAAATATGAGGCAAAATCCACATGACACAGACGTTATGATTCGACAAATGATGATATTTTGTAACTTAGTTGTATGAAATGATTGCTTGAGTCAATTGTGTGTAAATTGTCTTTGCATATTGGCACTAAGTTGGCACATTTCCAAGAGTAGAAATTGTTTTATTTATTTTATTTGTTTAATTTAGCCATTTATTTGTCAATTTCTTCATAATTTGTATTTTTATATTATGATAAATATTTACCTCAAGCACAATTACACCAAACTAAATCAAAATTATAAAATCTGATACTCTGTCGTGGTGCTTTAGTGCAATCTGTGCAGTGCTTTTGTTTGTCAGGAATAAAACGTGGCATAAAAACCCAAACATCAGACAATGAGCAGATACTTTGCTTCCTGGGATATCGGCGAAGCTTCAGTGAAAGCAGCTCCTCGCTGTTGGCAGGCGTTGACATAATTCAGATAAGAACCCAAGAGGCTAATGTTTGTAAATCACAACTCCCACTTTTTATGAGGCATTCTTCATGAACTGCGATACCATATGTTGACAGTTTAATGTAACCCCAGAACGGGACACTCTGCTAATATTCAATTTCTGCTCAAAACGGAGATAACATGACAAAAAGGCATTTGAAGCGACGCTGTATTGACATTGCACAAGCTCAGCGCGGCACATGGAGAAGACAAGTGGGTGTTTCGACAGGAAAATGGATCCCCTACGAGTTTTGAAAGAGCTGACATTTATACCTTGCTTTGCGTGCAGCAGACGACACGTGCATAAAATGTGACTGTCAGTAACTCACTCACGGTCTGAGGGAAAAAAAGGCTCATTATGTGAAGACTACGGTGGGACCACGCTTCATCTAACTGGATTTCATTCTTCTTTACACACAGAATACAATTTAAACTCTATACCACCACAACATTGGGTATTAAAAGTGCATAAAAATCTAAGGCCGGTGAAACATGGTTGGCAGCATTGATCATAGAGCTCATGGTGTGGGCCTTGTCAGCAGTGATGGATGAGTTTGAGGAGAAATCGCCCCGGATTGCCTGCAGTGCCCTGGGCTAACCCTTCCTCACTCAGACCTGGTTTCCTGGTTGCACGCATATAAACCAGCGTGACTCATTTGTTGCCCACGGTGACAGAGCTGCCATACGAGCTGACGAGTTGGCATGACAAGGCGATGCACGGGGATCCCACAATCCTCACGGGAATCGGACAAGAAAGAAGTTATTCTTATAGCTGGCTCTGTACCGGCTGTACACTTAAAAGGTACAAAAAAAGAAAGTAGCAGTGTAAAAAAATGTTCAGCAAAATTCAGCATTTTAATCAACTGATATTTTTAGTTTCATTTAGATCAAGTTTGAACTAAGCTCCATACAAAAGTCTGGTTAGGCTTCTTCATTATAAACATCTGCAAACCTTTACATCCCAATTGAATCAAAATGTATTTATAGGCCAATGGTCCTATTTTAAACAAGTAAATAAATTGCTTAAGAATAGATTAAGATGTTCAGTTGAGGGCCCACATCTCAACAGTTTATAGACATCATAACACCAACATCATGAAGGCCAAATAGATAACGTTCAGATGTGACCAGTAGATAAACAAATGTCTTTAGGACAGTCCCATTGCAATGTCGTAGGTCAAACTGAACTGAGGCAGGGTAGGTCTTAGACAATGATTTGTAATTTGAGTGTTCACACACGTGTTTCACTCCAGAGATTGAAATATTCACACGTAAATGCAGAGGATAAACACAGGTCATGTCTTTTATATCTGCTCCTGATGCAGGAATATCTCAAATGAATATAATGCTGATTTATTTACATTGGATTCCAACTGTCAGAAACTGTATTGCTCTGAATGCTAAAGTGGACACGGAATGTTGCCTTGCATGCCAAGACAACATGAATTTACCATAAGGTACACATTATTAAGCATAATTACCATTTTCCTGCATGACACACATTTCCTAAGCACCGGCATAGCGGCTGTTCCCATGACATACATATCAAAGATGCCAGATTCCCTTCAGCTCAGCTGGGAATTCATACGAAGAGGCACGCAGCACAGACTCTGAATAAGAACATTAAACAAACATATGAAATATACAGGTTACAGTTGTATCCTGTCAGCACAGCGCCCAAAGAAAGACGGATACACCATGAAACAGAATATGAGCATGTAATATGATGTAGTGCCTCAGTATAAGACAGGGGAAGCACTTTTAACCTGCAGTCACATAACTAAACAGATTAACTGAAAAATCTGAGCTAAATGTAACGTATGTATGTTTTATTTTCACTTAGCAGAACAGGAATCAGGTCTACTAACCCTTCAAATTATAGATTAATTTTTTAGAACAGATTTTAACCAAAAAAGTGTGCTGTGACTATCAAAAATGTTTTCTTTAGCTTACAAAAGATTTTTACTGCAGTGTAACTGCCTTGTTAGCAATATTACTAAATAGGTTTTGCTTGAAAATATATAGAATAAACTTTCTGAGACTCAATGTAAACGTTGACTAGAGAAGCAAATCAGGAGCCAAACATGATAGATTATTGAGTGTTAAAAGTAGTGGTTGGATGCCAAACTCATACAAAATAAATAATTGTGATATTTTACTGAGAAAATCTGCCTTTTGTGAGATAATTATGAGAAAAATGAATAAAACAATTGTATTGTCTGTTTGAAAACTTTAAAACACATGACAATTCAGCTTTTTCTATTTTCAATTCCAGCAGCACCTAAAAGTTCACTTGACCCATTGCAAACGATGCAGTTTACATTATGTATGGAAGCTATACTTGAATACTGCAACTTCAAAATAACTGAAATAAAAGCACAGCCCAATGTCTGAGAAAATGATATTGACAGTTACTCCAGCTGCAACAGTAAAAAGTAGCTTCATGAATAAAAGGTCATGTCTGTGCTTTCTGTGGTTGCCCTCTCGTTGGAGTTCAGAGTCAGACAGCCCACGGAGAAAAAACTCAGCAAATCCCTGGACAAGCCTTTAATGAAAAAAACATGAGATTTACATAGGACTTACATTAAAATGATAAACAGAAATGGAATGATCTATTTTTGTTTCAAGGCAAAAAATCAAATGACCTCAGCCTCAAACACAGGTTATTGGTGCTAACTGTGCAGAGAAAAACTGGCTGCAACAGGGATTTCAATATTTTAGAAAGCAATTTTGATTAATGCTTTCTAAAGGGAACAAAAACGAAATACTTCCAAAGAAAACACTTCAAGTTGGAAATGAATATTAGTGTTTTTACAACAGTAGATTGAAATCAATAATCAACAATGCAGATGTTTCTCAAACTATGGTACGAAAGCTAAATACTGCCTATGTGATGTTAAAAAAAACACATTGATCTAGGCAACATACATAAAAAACAAAGTATGCAGGTCTGTGCAAATAAGTGAAAAATGGAGAGATTGGAATTCACTCATATCATGTCGTCAATTATTTAGGTGTGCTCTTTCATCAGGACCTTCACAGTTAATCTTGTCAGTAAAAACATGGGATTAAAGCGCAGAAGCCAGACTTTGGAAGAAGAAATTTGACTAATTTCTGTTTTTCATTACTAAAAATCCTGTTTATCTAATAAATAAAAATTGAGATCAAGGAGTAGGAGGATAAAAAATCATGATTAATTTATTCATAGATTAAGACATTCATGCAGTATGTATTTCACAACAATACCAGAACCATTTCAGTCAAATACTTGGCATGATAAAAATTGTGTTCCAGCTCTAATTTTAAAGTTTTTCCGTGTGGCAATAGGAACAACAGTGTGGTCATCAACGTAAACAAAGTCTGTGTTAGTGCTGCTAGCTCCACTGTTACTACTACTGTATACTAAATTGTACTTCTTTTAGACTGTGGGCAACTGCAAACAGCTCCAGCAGCCTCTGAGCTGTGGTCAAACAAATGACAAGGATGATGTGGATATAGTGAGAAGCTTCAACAACAGACCAATTCAAACTGGATGGCATGGGAAAGGGAGATTTACACTATGACCAATACAAATATAAAATATAAGTCTGTCACTAAGACATTTTAGAATATTATTTCAGTCAGTGTGGCTATGACCCCAGCATAAGCATTTAGACAAAGCAAATACCAGAGGCAGAACATCAAATAAAATAGAGCTATTACATGAGTGAATATATCTGAGGCAAATGGTGCCCAGTAATAGTGATAAACTGGCTTATCTGCTGTGAACTGGGTCTTGGCCCTCTTCCCATGCGCTGCAAACCAGAATGGAGAATAGAGGGCAAACGTGGCAGGGGTCAATATGAAATAAACATGCTTTTTCTTCTATAACTCATGCAAAGCTATTCCCGCCAAGCCCAGAATGAAAAATATGAGCTAGGAATGTGCATGACAGCACACAGATATCATGTTTTTTATCATTTATATTCCTGTGCTGGGCCTCAGTGTAAAACAAGCGTCCAGAACGCCCAAAATGTTTGGCTGAAGGCAGGGCGGCTGTAATAGCAGCTTTAATGTAATTAAATCAACACTCTTTAGGCACTTTCTTCTAGAGTTAGTGCTAGGCAATACATCAGCACTCCCACACAGGCCTATAAACACTATGGCTATGGCCCATGCAGAGAAAGAGCAGCACTATTTCTGTGTTTCTGATTTTAGAAAGACGAAAAAGCACAAAGCATTCACATGAGGTTTATAGGATAACACGTGATGTGTTCACTGACCCACCTGCACAGTGAGGAGAGTAAATCCTGATAATGAGCGTGTATCAAGGTTCACTCATAAACATGACAGGAGGCGAAGGCGAAAGTATGAGTGATGACTGTTGTTCAAGGACACAGCCATGATGGCCACCATCGTGCCCCAGACCTCCAAATAATCTCTTCTATTATCACGTCGTACGGCCGTGTCATGGCTGTTTAACTCCTGCTGTAGATTTGGATCTTTTACAGCGTGTGGAGGCTGCCCTCAGCTTAGCATAGCATGTCGTCTGGGTTTAGCTTCTGATATCAGCCTAGATAGAAAGTCATTTACAGGAAAAAAGATTCTCAATGTAACTGGAAATTTGACAATGTTTATTATTCAAACCAAACAGATGGTTTATGTACAGGGACAAGGGGAATTAATTGATCCAGGCTAACAGAAGTTTCCCAAATGCTGGCCTGATAATAGGAGAACGGTCATCATTAGGATTGATGGCACCAATTTATTATTAATGATTCGTAAAATGAGATCCAGTAGACCCCATTTTAAATACATTTTCCATTACAGAGGAGCTGACAAGCAACACTGCTGATTTCTACAGAAAACCTCTCACTGTCTGTGCTCCTATGAAACGCAGCATCACGACACAATGTCTTACTTTGGTAATGCTTGGATTGTCTCAAATTGAAAGCATTTGTTTTAAAGCCGTGAGGTGAACTGCAAGCCCCATGCCATTGAGGTGTTTTATTTTGTTTTATGCCACTAGATACATTGTCTTATATCGTATTTCCAACACACACACAAATATTCATCCTCTTCTCAGAAATGTCCCCATTGGCCTTAGACTCTGCAGCCATCTGCCACATGATTTTCAATCAAACAGCAATTACAGTAACTAGCGATACCGTATAAATCAAAATGCCAAGTCGTCTCGTCTGCATCCTAAGTCATCGGCATTACTCAGGGAAGAACATATTTTCTCTTCTGAAAAACTATGGCAAGGGCAATGATGAAATCAACGTGTAACCAGAAAAGCAGCATTAGCGCAACATCACCGTTTGTATAGTAAGTGTCTGAAATGGTGATGATATCAGGAAGTGGAGCTTAGCCTCAATTTAATGGTGTATAAGGGAAAAATCTGGGTCACACTATGTTTTATCTTTCCTATGTCTAAAATGTACAAAAAAAGTGTCTCTTCTAGCCACTCCCAGTCTTTCGGCAAAGAGTTAGTTTAGAGTTTAGTTTAAAATCTGTGCTTTGATGGTAGCTCAACACAGTTTTATTTGGGGAAAATAATGCAGATAGACAGTATTACAAAACATTTCATAAGATAACTAAACAAAACATGAATAATAATAGGATCTACAGTGTGACCCTATTAGCGTCTCAACATTGGAGTGGATTTCAATACAGACAGCATTTAAAACTACCTGGGGCCTCACCATAAATTATTTCACAGACTCCCAAAGTAGACATCATACAGTAGATAAAGCTTCCCATCCCAAAATACCATTAGCAGTGCCTGGAGTGTTCTTAATAATAGATGTCTGGAGCACGCGTGATAATTAAGAGTTAAGTGAGCTGATATGGTGAGGGCCCCACAGAGCCTCTGCCTCCTCCCTCCCATGGTGAAGGGGCTGATTTCTGTCCCACTGTGAAAGCATTGCCAATCATCTTTGCTGACGTAAGGACAGTGTGAGGAAGCCATTACTCCAGACGACTGGAGGGATGGTGAGGGGGAAGTCTGGACTACTTAAAGCGGGAATCTACAACTTTTTAGGAGAAAAGTAATGACACGTGTCCAAGGACGGGAAGTTACCCAGTTGAGTCACAGTAAACAACGATGATCAGATGTGCAGCAAGTACCGCCAGGGGCAATAGTCATGTTTCCATTAGCCTGTTCCCCAGACCAGTTCACTTTAGAGCAGTTTAGGCCGCTTGTGTTAATGATGGCGAGCGTTTCTACTGCAGAGACACAGCTCCTGTGTGTCTGCTACGTCAGCAGCTAACGTCACTCACACATTACACACGCTTTCTTAAATAAAATATAAATCGTATCGTCTTGGGCACAGTTCAGGAAGAGCATTTAAATCAAGCTCTACCTGAATTGCACGCTCCCTAAGCCTATGATGTGTATTTTTTATTGCACATTCCCAAAGCAATCCTCCTGTCCTCGGGTTGCAGCCACGCAGCGCCACCGGAAGGTAGAGTGCTGCTTTACGTCTAAGAACTTAAACACTTTATTATTCTATTCAGACAAAACAGAAATCAGATCTTGTCTCATTATTGTGTTGAGCTAATTAATAGTTGCTAGTAATCAAAACTATTACATTACCTTTACATTACAAAACAGTCAAATTGGCCAAAAATTGCAGAAAAATTAAACAGGAAATATGACAATGTTGTGTTTTATTTAAAATGATTTTATTTGTCTATAAATGTAAGAATTCTCAAACAACTTCTCTTCAGCTTCCACTTGGTCAAATTTGGTAAAAAAAAAAAAAAAAAAAAAAAAAAACACCCAAAACTAATTGACTGATCAAAGTAAAACTCACTAGATAAATCAATCAATATTTGTTGCAATCCTGCTTGCCTTTAAGTGAAATGGTAAATAAATGCAGTTATTTCTATAGGTTTAACCTAAAACTAGTACTTTGGTGTTTTTTTGCAGTGCATGTCCTCTCCAGTGGCGGTGATGGTGATGTGTTTAGTTTAGAATCGATACTCAATGCAGTAGAGGTGTCAATAGTTTTGATTAAAGAGCATAAAACAAAACCTAAACAGCGTTAGTTATGAACGGGACGCTCAGTGATGGCTGATCATGTTAGACTCTACACAAACTGCTTCTGATCTGATTTACTCCCTCCCCACCAGCTTTGATCAATCACCGTTTGATGTACAGACTATTTCTACTGGAGCGCCATCTTTCTGCGTCTGGGTATGTGCGGCTAATACTCACCAGAGTCTATTTGAACAAAGAGGACAAGACAAAGGAGAGCCCGTGGGACATTTAAACAGCATTTCAAAGACTTTAGAGGGTTATGGCAGAGTTGCACAATGAAAACTGGTCGTGAGTATTGCTATAAATATAGCCTCACTTGAGTCAATGCAACTCTTAACTAACGAAGTAGAAAAGCAACAATGTCCATAGGCCTAATATAGTAGAACAGAATAGTGCTTCTCAAATTGTGATCCTGATTGCGCCTGCTTTTGTTATGTTTTTGGTCCTGTTTTGGGGTTCTTATTCATGTCTTAGTCTCATTTAGACCGGCTTTAGCATTATTTGGGCATGATAGGGTCAGAGATTAAATCTGATGGTACTCGGAAACTAAAATATTCATATAATATACTGGCAAAGCGACGCCTCATGAAACAACAAGCATTTGAACCAAATGTGCAAAGGTTTCAAAGCATGGTTTGAAACACTTTTGTATAAACCCTAATTGTACTGCTTCCACAGTGGCATGAAGGAGACACCAGTCTTGTCCAATGAGTGCTAGAGCTGTAAGGGAAGACCGAGGCAGGAGAAGTTTATTTACCATCATTCCAGGATCCAGAGACCTGAAACTCAATATGTTGCACTAGTACTGTTATAAGCCTGACTGTGCTTCCACATAATGAGGTTTAAATAATAACTAAGCTGGCCAAGATGTAATGAGAAATACCACTACTATGAGACAAGTCGACCAAGGAAACTGATAATGCCAAAGGACAGATTCTGTAACAGTTGAATGGTGCCCATCAGGTAACTGCATAGTAATGTCAACAATAATAACACTGGATGTAACTTTCTTAAGACTAGAACAAAAGTGGTACAAGAATCACATGAATTGCATAAACACAAGAAAAATGACGCTAGCTACTTAATTGTATGAAAGGAATGAGAGCACATGCCCTAAGTTTATCTTTTGCTCTGTACAGCAGGCCGTAACAGTTCTACTGTAGTTTGCCGAAGTATTATCATAATTTGACAATTTATTTTCACAATTCTAGGCTACACTCTCAACACAAAAGTTAAATTCTTAGTTACACACGCATGTTAACAGAAATCCTAATAAATCAGGGTTTCATCTAAAATCAAACAAGTTAATGACAAAGCAGTGTATGGCGAGTATATTTCAAATGAAAATGTATTTTTAGTGATCCTACCTTCTATTAGCTCTGCCTCATTGACACACACACTGATGACTCATTCTCCTGACACTTACATTATGTTGTTTATCTGCTGCTATAGAAACAGTCACACAAGGTTGCCCATCACTTGTGATTTCAGTCTGCTCAGCCTAACATCCAATATGTTAAGTTCAGGTAGCATCACTAGATTACGCAGGTCAATTACATGAATATAGATGAATAAAGCACTTTGGGTGACTGTGGTTGTTGTAAATGTGCTATATAAAGTTGACCTTGACCAGATTTTTTTGCATTATACAAAAAGCTTAAATAGAAATCAAAACTGCCTCAACATGTTTTCTGTTTTTCTTTAACAATAGGCTATTTACCCTAAAGTCCATATTGAAAAGGTGATGAGTGTGAATGTTGCACATCCTACAGAGCAGAGACCAGGTGAAACCAGGGGTCACAGCATTGTGTTAGTTCTCATACTTCACTTGTTCTCAGAACTTGCCATTCACGAATATACTTCAACAACCAGGCTGGACCAAAGCCCGCACCTTGTTTTGTTTTACACTGCGAAGGTTTCCTTCAGGTGCTACGATTTCCCCTACCACTAAAAGAGCACCTGCTCTCTCCCCTGTCCCAGGACTACAGATATAAATTATCTGTAAAAATCTGCCATTGTGCTGATTGTAATCATAAAAAATAAATAAATAGACTTAACATTTCAGAAAATTCAATGCACTGATCCGATACTGGGATCGAATATTGGTGCTGATTCAGGAAATTTTGCTGGATTGGGAATCGGCTCCATGATATCGGTTCATAGATATCATTGTTGTGCCTTTAATTGGACATAATCAGACTAATTCATTGGCTGGGGTTGAATCATAACATTCCATATTATTGTACATTTTATTTGGATTAAGTTAAGATTTGTCTTGCACTAGAAATAACAGTTACATGCCACTTTATGACAAACTGTTTTATGTTTTGACAAGAAAGAAAAGCAAGTTCAGTCCTTACACTAGTATTGGTTGATATCGAGTATCGGCAAATACTTAAAGACAAAGTATCGGAATCTGTATTGGAATTGAAAAAGCTGGATCGGTGCATCCCTATTATTCAAGCTAAGTTGCATCGAGACTGAAACCCCTATGGAACAAACTAAGTCCACCTGGTTTAGCTCTAAATGGGTCCTTAGTATTCAAATGCTTGTTGTGTTCCAATAGCCGAGGCTTTCCTCCAGCCCGGTGACAAATGGGCAGAAAACAGGTGTGGATGCACGCACATATGTTCAAATATTTACCCGGGAGAGCGCTCCATGCCTGAATTGCAAAACTAGGGAGCAGATTTACATGTGTACAATAGCCAGCGTCCATTATTCATTTGGTGTGTCTCATTCCGCCTGCATGGGGAAAATGAATTGCAAACACACTTTGTACTGTAGCGTGTAATTAGAGCGTATTATGCACTTAACTGCAATTTGAATAATACAATGCAAATCACTTACTTTGGAGAGTTCTAAAGCAAGGAGACTTCAGTGCTGCTCTGACAACCCGCTGCGGCAGGAGCTAGAAATCAGAGAAAGAAAGGAAAGTTTAAAAAAATACTCTTTTGAAATTTTCATTAAAAGGGTCAGGGCTTGCACTCAGCTGCCAGCCTGGTAGCATTTTGTACACACCGCATGATGTGACAAGCTAATCGCTACGGGACAGCCGCATCTGTTTTGGGGCAGATGAGAATTCATACCCCCGCTAAAGTTGACCTCAATTGGCTTTTTCTAAGTCCTCAAAGCAAAATCATCAGCTCTCTGAAACACACATTTTCTATTATTCATCTCATCGCTGCACATTTGTTGTTAAAAGTGGTTTGGTAGAAAAAGCATCACAGCTTTGGCCATGTGGAGTCATGGCAAGAGGCAAATGGCAATCATGTTTCATAATTCAAGTCTCCAAGTCCATAATTGAATCTTAGAGACGCATTTGTCCTAACCAATACAGATATATTGAAGAACGCATCTGCCCAGATTTATTATTAGCACTTATGTTATAAATCTATCTGCATTTTTAGCATAGACAGTACCTTATAGCACAAAGGGTTTCATTGCTATTAAATTACAACAGCAAACTAACAAAGTCTACATAAAATATTATACTATTAAGAATTCAACAAGTAACGAGCAGAAGTAAATTATGCGGCGGGGTGGCTGTGGAACGACTTCCTAATAACTGACTTCAGAGAGAGAATATTGGCTGCACATAACGGGGAACTGTGCAGCAGCCGTTCTACTGAGCCATGCAAGAATTGATTGCAATATAAACAGGTTTTAATGAGTGTGATGATCAGTGGAATTCAAAGCTAATTTTGCCGAGTATCACAACAAAATGTAGCTTTGGGAAATGTGCAGCGGATGAGCCAGTGCCAAGCAGCCCACATCAATGTGCATATGAAATCCGCCGCATCCAGAGCTTTTTCTTTTTTTTGTTCTCTCTCAACCGAACAATGAGAGAAAGCCTTGATGTGAATATGGTTTTCAGTAAATATTCATAGATTAATTTATGTATTATACTAGCCTCTACTGGTGATTAAGAACCACTTTATCCTCTCATTTACAACCAGTGTCCTCTATTCATAGCTCTATATGCGTTCTTCAGACAATCTGCCTCCACTGAAGCTTCAATTGGCATTAATGAATTTGAAGCATAAATCAACCAAGAAGACTGTATCCTTCCTCCGATAACCAGTCAGCGGTCGTCAATCAATCATAGCCTGGTACAATTGCCTCTTAGGAAAAAAGCTCATAATTCATGAAGAGCAGCAATATACACAGCCTAGATCCAAAGTCAAACCAGTAACACCTAGTTTGGTGGTAAATGCTTGCCACGTAAGTTCATATTGATTCAACAATTGACTTTTGCTTCCAATTACTCACGGCAGAAGTGAAATAAACAAATGCATGCTTGATTTGATTATTTGATGGCAAAAATGTTCAGAATGAATCTGGCGCTGATGTATGAACCTTAAAAAAAGTTGAGAGGATCTCAAACCTTGATCGCTGAAATACATTTTTGAATAGTTTGGTCGGATAAGAGTTTGATTACATTGACTACCTCAACTGGAATGACATATGCACATTTTTTAATGTTAAATAAGCCATCAATTCTGCTAAATAGAACAAGGTTTGTCAGTGTCGCAATGTTTGTTTCGATTGGCTTGCAAATTGCAGTTCTGACTTCAGTATTGCACGTGTGGCAAAACATGTTTAAAGCGACACGTGAGCTATTCCTAGTTTAATGACACTTTAGCACATATGTAAACTCCACGCATGCAGGGCAGCTCAACGCTAATGAATACTTTTCTGCCATTGCGGCCAAAAAATGAATGCAGTACAAACACGCGCGATCTATAGGAAGAGGACTTTACAGAGTTGTGTTTTGTAGTATTTTTATTCAATTTCATATTTAAACTCCAGAAACGCCAAATGCAAATAAGATTTGCCAATATTTTGAAGTTGAAATATGATCAGTCATTTCCCAAAATACTGTATTCAAATTGAAATGACTAAACTCAATAACAGCCTTTACAGTATGGTCAGCACTTTGCCAACTTTTTTTTTAATCTTCTTTAGTAAACTTGATCTCACTGCTCAAAATTCTTTCCCTACAAATTACTTTTTTACGCTTCGTTTAAAGTAAGTCACTTTTAAATGCAACAGCAAAATTGCAGCCTAGGGACAATTTGTTTACCAAAAATAACTTTGAGCACAGGAGATAGCCAATGAATCATTTCAAGTTGGGCTACATGAAAAACACAGACAAATTGCTTTCACCCACAGTTTAACCATATGCTATCAATATTTCAAACTTCGTAAAAATAACTTAATGGAACAAAAACAAGAGAAACAAAATATGACTTTGCACAGGTAGACACATACCTTATATTAAATACCAAAACAAAGGATTCCAAACCATATGGTAAGATCCATAATGACGCATTTTGTTTGCAGTAGGAGTTAATGCTTCTCGCAACAAAATCCAATTAAAATGTCTGGGCAAAATATATTCAAACAGCTGCAGCATAATAGCAATGGAAATGGCCTGTTTCCAAAAGAAAAGATCGTGACAACTATAAAGCCAATGGGATATGAACTAAGAATAGACCAAGACTAAAAGCTCTTTGGGATCACTTTTAGCTTATACATTTGTATGATATAGTTGGAAATGTTTGCACAATCAAGACCCCGAGCCAAGACATCATGAATTTGTCCTCCTACGACTTCACTCACTACAGCTATCAGATTTTAGGCAATGGCTGGTGCCTGCTCTGAATTTATGAAGACTATTAGAAACAGTGGCAACCCACAACACAGACAGGAACGAGGAGAGATATTTTTGTAAGGACTTTACTTCAATAAAAAGATTAAAATAATCATGAGCCAAAAACGCTTCACATTATGAACCATGGAGCGATGTCGATGCCAGAACTGGACGCCAAAAGCAGGACTGGTGCTTTGGTTAGAATGACATATTGAAAACAGATTCTATTCCCACAATTACATTGAAACACATCCTCAAGAGAAAATATAAAGGTGACATAATCCTGACTAGTACATTTTGTTATTCTGACCTACTTATGCTGGCTGGTACAGAGCTTAGGCCGCCGTTAAGACGAGAAAAGAACAGTGGTAACTAAGGACAACAAGCCTAAAATGTAGTATTTTGGGTTAATCCTTGTCATTAAATAAAGCTGTAACGAACAATACATCTTAAAAATGTATCAGATCATTTTCTTTTTTTACTCCATTTCTCTTGCTTTATTAATAAATTAATGATCACGATGCATCTCGATTCAGTCAACATTGTTTTTTATTCAAGTACTTAATAAATATTTAGTCTGTTTAATCAATCATGGGCCTCTAATACTCCAGATACATTCAAGCCATGTAAAAGTATCTTTCAGTCACTTGAAAAAATAAATTACTAACTTTCTAAATATATAAATAATAATATATAATTATTTCTTATTCGGATTGTATCATGTTTTTCAGAGTGCTGTGTGCAATAGGACTTTATAAGTAATCAGATATAGCCTACATGTGTGAGACCGAGCACTCTCATTGGACAGATCTGCTGTGGAGGCGGGGCCAACATGTTACAATAAATATGTGGGGAAAAGCTAAATAATAGGTCCATTCTGGAGTGCTTTATTTCGGTCTACTATCAAACTGCCGAATACAGCTGATGAAAAAGTCTGTATAGTTTGTCAGTGTGGCCCCGGAGAGTGAACGTGGAACTGAGACGCATCTATGGCCCAAACTCACACTGAGCAGCAACAGAGGAGCAGCATCAACCCATGCGAGGGGTGAAGAGGGACGGCAGCGCGCGGAGAACCAGCGCGCACGGAAACAAAACAGCGAGGACGAGAACAGCGCGCAGGGAAAACGCACATCGCCTGAAACAAACACGGACAGGGAAGACGCAGACCGTCTAGATTTGGACATAAACACGGGAAGGACAGCTCTCTTTTACTGGACACAGACGCACAGCTTTCCTGCACGTTCACGGTGGAATAATAGCTACGTGTTGCGGAGTGCAGCAAACGTTTCTTCTGAACACAGTTTCAATGGACTACGATGTCTTTTTCTCTACAATACACAGGTAAGGCACATTGGACACTGTTGTTATTACGCAGGCTTTGTGAGAATGAACGGCGCGTGCTTTGACTGAAAGAGACAAACGCCTTCATCTTCAGATGAAAGTAAATCACAAACAGCCCTTATAAGGAATGTCAGAAACACACAGCGTTTGCAGCCATGTCAGCGTCAGCTTGTGAGTGCGTGTGTGTCTGTGTAGGAGTACACTTTCGTCAGTGAATCGTGAAAAATCTAGATTCATCGGTAAATAGTCTGATAATCCGATACAGGCTGCTTTTGTCACACGATCTGCATCGATGTAGCTCCTCTCTACCGACGCACTCGCATCGCGCATGTTTACATCGATGTATCGGTGCAAATCGGGTAATCTTCCCATCACTATTAATGTCCCACAAAAAAGTGTATTGTAACTCAAGAGATTGAAAAGAATATTTTAAAATTAAATGTCATGCATTTTTTGTGCCTTGTTCCCATTCCTAAAACATGCCCCTTGACATCACAGATCTGGGACATTCAGAACAGTGTTTCCTGAGGCTCAGAAGGAAACTAAATTTCAGCTGTTTTTGATGGTGAAGGAATGTTGGAACTTAATTTTAACTTTGTGTCCTTTAAAGCTAATGTGTAGTGTACAATCCACCAAGATGCCATTTCCAAAGTGGATACTGTCTTTTCCACTAGCGATACTATCAATTTGTAATGTTGGGCAGTTTCATTTAGACCTATCTGCAGCTCACAGCATCACTGTTAAAAGGCCTGGTTAATAGGATGGCCATTTGAGGCTGGCTTTAGGCATAAAAGGTCAAACCCACGAGAGGATGACTTCATCTGGCTAATTGCCGCAGCGATTGCATCTTCTGTCATCATATTAAGAGCGTGACACGGCGGGTGGAGGTTCACGGACAGCCAGATCGCTCGCTGTCGTATCTGCATAAACACAAGTGGGTTTTAGAAGGAAAAATGAACTTGATTTATGTTCAATGCAAGGAAATACTGATGAAGATGTGGCATAAGTAAAACAGTGAGTGTATGGTATAAATTAATCTTGTCACATCAATGACAGTTACAAACTCACGAGAACCTTTTCAACACAAAAAAATAGTACCATATTTTATGTCTGAACAATGAAAAAATATTAACAGTCCTGTTTTAGATTGCGATATTTGAATGTACCATTTGATACAATATGTCAGCAAAACAGTCTGGTATGATCAAAGTATCTAGATTTGATATGAGATTTTGTATCGTCAGTTTCTAATTTTCCATACTTTTGACAACCCTAGTATGAATGTGGCTTAGATCAAAGAAGCCTGGTTAGACTACATCTTTTACATTATGTTTCTATATGTAATCCATCATGCATGAGCTGAGCAGGCAGAACATGACAGCAGGAGCCAGTGAGGAGGAACAGTGCACAAAACTTTGAAGAAGTAACCTTACTGCGTGACCTTAGCTGTACAATAGTGCTGCTACTGCCTCCATCTCCCCTTTATAATCATAGAAGTCTGAAAGCCAGCTCTGACCTTATCGCTGTTCATTGAAATCTGTGAGGAACATCTCTGCATAGGGCCCATGTGAGGAATATTAAACACAAGACATATAGCCATGCTACAGCAATAAAAAGAGACTTTTGCATGTCAAAGTATTCAAACATCAATATGTCAAAACAAAAGAAAGTGGTGGTTCAAATCAGCATCATTATCAGATGCTACCTGCAATTTTGTTCTTCTTCAGATACAGCACAGAAGGGTTTTGGGTTTGGTCAAATATGGACAGAAAAAGTAAATTGAATCTCACATGAATGCGGATTACAGTACATAATAATTTCCAAACTATAATGCCTCCCGTACACAGACTGTGAGACGAGTTTGGTCTGAGACGTGTCAGAGTTTCTTGCGAAGTACCTTGTACACCAGCAGTAGTCCACTGCGCTCCGTTATTGCCTAAAGCAACGCGGATTCACGTGGATTATGGCGAGAATGCTCGTAATAGGACTTGAAAGGTGCATCAGATTGCTGCGACCTCTGACAGAATCTCTAACGGATTCTTTCCGCACACTCTGGGACATGCACTCACACTGCACCGGGGTCTGTGTACAATGACACATTGGTTTTAAGCACTTTCTAAGTCTTGTGAGAGCCATGAGAGTCGCGAAGTCCCGCCTCACACCGCACTCGGGCACAGTGTACGGCAGGGGTAAGTCACTACTTTTTCACACGCTTTGAACTCGGCTAAATTATACATTCTGAGAGACTTACTAAAACTGGTGCAGCCTATATATGTACTTTATACACCTATAAATATATTCTTATTTTTACATGTGAGCCCAATAGTGGAAAAAATATTGTAGAGAGACATTTCCTTAACACAAATGCATAAGAATAAATTCCTTTAAACACATAGGTAACCTAACAAAAAACAAAAATGCGGTGTACTGTAGCAAAGTGGTTAGAGCTCTGACTTCCCAAGAAGGAGATTGTGGTTTCGATTCCCAGGTTGAACCAAACCAACATCTTATGGGTGGAGTTTGTATGTTCTCCCCATGTTGGCGTGGGTTCTCTACAGCTTTCTCCCACCTCCAAATATATGTATGTCTACTTTAATTAGTATGACTGAAAAAATTCTCTAGTCAATGAATGAAGTGAATTATTGTCTGCCTGGGTTTCTGTGTGCAGAATGAGCTGGCCACTGTCTAGGCCTAGGGTGTTTCTCTGCCTAAGGCCCAAAGTCGATTGGCTCCTGTCACCTGCGACCGCAAAAGATGTGTTAGAAATTGAATGAGTGAACTATTAACAAAACTTTGCCTTTTCTGTTGTGGAACTGTAATAAGTCCAATAAAAACTGTTTTCAAATTTAACTGAAACAGATCCATCAATGGCAGGTCACAATGAAAAGAATAAACTTGGACTGGTTAAAATGTGGACAAAGAGGGTCACAAACCAGTGCACTCTGTGTGCAGAAGCCAAGTCTGAGTGAATGGAGAAGGCTGCGTCAGAAAAGTACATCCGGTGCCAAATGAATCCACAGCTCACAGCAGGCAGATCATCACTGTGGCAAAGCCCAATGAGGAAGCACGCTGCAGAAAAACTAGGAAAACTATTTCATCATTTCATTTTTAAAGGAGGCACAATAACATGTTAAATCTTGTGGTTTATACAAAATAGCCATCGGCAACATGTCAAGACTATATATAGAAGCATGTTCAATGGCTCTCTGTGCATTAACATTAAATAGACATGGAGCCTTGACCTTTGAGGGCTGTGGAGGCGTGTGGAGGAAATGGAGAGTGTTATGAACATCTATGATTTGCATAGATTAGATATGAATGCAATATTTATCTTTATTTAACCAGGAGAAGATTTTTTCAAGAATGTAGTTTTGATCTGAGCAGTAACGAACAGAAAGTTTTTATAAGTAAATCTTTCAACTAATGCAAAAAAAAAAAAAAAAAACCATTTGTCATTAGGGGAGTGTTGGTTAGACATAAATAACAACACATTAGACATTGCTCGCATAAGACAATACGAGACAAGGAGACAGAATAAATTTTGTGAGCCTTTTGTCCCATATCTTTTGTAAAAGCATTGGTTCAATGCTAAATTCTTATTGCTTTTTGCCAAATGTCACTTTGAAAGCTGTGCAGACATCAGGGGTTCAGAGCCAAAGTGAATCTATTAAAAAACAAAACTCTCTGGTTTTATACATACAAGTAGAGATTAGTATGAATGAAGGCAGGACTAAAAAAAAGTTTATGTATTTTTTTGTTTTGTTTTTTGTTTCAGTTTAAGCTTTATTTAACCAGGTTGAAACAATCTCAATGAGTTTTTCTTAAATACATATACATTTAAAATGCATACATTGCATTAAGATCAATTACATTCAATCAAAACATGTACATCCACTTTGGCTGATTTCCAAACCTGTCAACATAGATTTAAAAGAAGAAAGTGGCCCTGAGATCTAGGCTTTTAGCTTTCTGCTTTTTTGTGATATATGTCCGTCCATAAGGATTAAGAAGTCCGAATAACATTTATAAATGAACATGTGCCAGTCAATAAAAAGGAGAAGCTTCATAGACAAACACTGTGTTATACTTTTCATTTTATGTTACCTGTGTGTAAACTGATTAGCATTAAGTCCATAACTCACCATAACAAATACATTTTAAAATGCAGCTGCTCCTTTGCCTTGTATAATTTGTTGTTGTGTAAACAGCTGACAGAAAGACTAAACCTGTTCTGATATTTGAGTAGTTTATGCAGATTTCCTTCTGTTTCGTTTTATTTAGATTTGGACTAGATTCATATGGCAGCAGATGGTGGACAAGTTAAGTTTGGCGAAAACTGATTATGACTATTGCACTTCTGAATATTTGCCATCAAAATGATGCAGATATTAATTTAATGCAAAGTTGAGAAACATATAATCAGCTCATTTTTAACAGAAAGAATAAACTTGAGAGTCCCATTGCAGCTGACTGAAGGAACTTTTTTGAGCCAAAGTCAATATGTATGTGTTCTGTTGCTGTGACCAAAAAATGATACTTTCTGTGCCAAAATGTTAGAATAAAATATGTACTATGTTAATAATCATTTTAATCAACCAATGCTTAAGAGTTTAGTTTAAAAGCAGACGATTTCTGATGCATCCATTGAACTTGGAGCTGAAAGAAGGACGTCACCAAGCTCGAAGCTGCTACAGGACTGAGAAAAGAACCCCAAACAACTGTAAAAAAAAAAAAAAAAAAACATTAGGGGAGTTTAAGTTAAAAATGCAAGTACAATTTCGGCTTTTAAGTGTGATGTCAATTAAACAAAGGTGTGTGAGATTTTTGTTATTCTCACTCTCTTCCCTCACTCTCTCCCTTGCTATCTCTCTGTCTTTAACTAAACGACTAAATACCTTCAACCCTAATGGAAACCAACATACTCTACGTATATCACTCAGTCTTAATCATAATCATGGGTAAAAATCATCAACATAAAGACCATAATGTCAATGCCAAAGATACATTTGCAGTCCATTGTGCAGCACAACCATGAAGAGGAAACCCAATTAGACCAAAAACAACCAATTAACTAATGATGAAATACTTGGCCTCTCTCTATTTGTCTTAAAGGCAGTGACTGAATCCCTGTGTGGCATTTAAATTAAAGAGCACAATGAGAGCAAACAAGTGTGCGTCGCATTGGGAGGTTGTAAACTGCCATTTGGTATCAACTAAGCACATTGTTCCCTTTGGATCACACAAATGAATTAGAAGTAAAGTATAACTGTGCACAGGGAGTGAATTAGCTAATAACAAGGGGCTATTGTGGCTTAATAATTCACAAAGCAGACACACACAAATGGACCAGCGCAATACAGACCTATTTTAGTTTGACGTTTGGAAATTAAAAGCCAGTCTTGTCAGCTGCTGTACCACAAAATCAAATACCCTGCATAGACTCATTGGTATTGTATCTGCTTTTAAAAGTCAATTTAAGTTAAAACAGTCATTTATTTTGAACAATGTTGGTCAAGAGAACACCCACAGTCACGGAAACCCGCTTTTGAATATTCTTCAAATGAAGTAAAATCTAACTGAATTGGTAAAAGCAAAGTTTGAACAGAATGGAGCAAAGTCAATAGATTTTAACAAAAGAAAGCAGCTTGATTTCAACCCCACGGTTTGAAATTATAATAATTCTGAAACAAATTGGTGTGATAAAACATTCAACATGCTCCTGAAATATGGCTTTGGACTTGAGTTTTTGGGATGAGGTTTAGCTCTATGTAGAGTAACAGATAAAATATAATAGTGAATATTTGACTTAGTTGGATTTTGAGTAAATACCACTCAGCTGAAAGAAAAAGCCTTGTCCAGATACATATTGAATCAGTGTTGGTATTTAAAATGAGACTGAACATTGGTGGATTTGTGTCATTTTAGAAATTATTAAAATACATTTATTGTGAATGTTTTGAATATTTTGAAGAGGCAAATGGGCAACAATTGCCTGGAAAATTCAAATGACATAATAAGAAATATATTGTCTGGTCACCGTGTTCCTCTTTCGACTTTCAGTGGGCGGGACTGACAAACTGATTAACCAATCAGGGACATGTGCCGTCTCTCATGTTAAGACATATATGGCTACAAACAAGGAATAAATGAACTGAAATAAATATGGGGGGAATATCACAAGGGATAAAAACACAAAGAAAAAGAAAAAGATTTTTTCTTCTTTTTTTTTTTAGATTTTTGCAATGTGTGCTAAACTTGAATGAGCCAAAACCCCGTGAAACAACTCCTTTAGGTGCTGAGTCTTCCAGAAGATGTAAGACAGGCCTCCACTGTGACACTTTTTATATTTTTTTAATAATGCTGTTTTGTTTTGTATTGTAATTTTGATGCATATTCTCATGCATTGTAAAGCACTTTGAATGCTTTGTGTATGAATTGTGCTATACAAATAAATCCGCCTTGCCTTGAGTCACTAAGGACATACGTATTTTAGCCCACAGATTTCTGTATTTAGCGTTTTAAATTCTCCAAAATCTAACATGAGGCCAACTCAAAATCTTCATTTGTGGGTTTGGGTTAGGGTTAACAACAACAGCCCAAATTGTATACTTTATCAGACTATTATCGTGACTCTAAAAAAATGCAAAAAAAGTTTTTGTCAGTATTGCCTGTCCCAATATAGCAACATGATTTATGAGCAAACAGCCCCTCCTGGAATAAAGTTGCATCCCCAAAAAGCACGATCCACCGCTCGTGTACAGCTGAGTAAATAACAGCATTGTTGACGACTGCGGGGAGGACTGGAGTGAAGGCACAGGCTGGTCTGACTTAAATCAAACCCAAAACCCAACAGCACACAATGCAGGCGCACTGGCCCAGGGGCAGCAGCTCCTGGCAGCTCGGGCTCCATGATGTCCAGCATTATGCAGGTTGTTACTGGATCAACTCTTGTGATGTAACAAGTGCCATCTCATCACACTTGTTTTCCTGTCCACTGGAGTTTTATTTACTGCCAAAAAGCAAGTCACATTCTGCTGTTCTCCTCTGGGTAGGCTGGACGATAAGGTGATAACATTTGAATTCTGACCTTTGACAGTCTGTTGTTTTGGTGAAGTGAAAGTTTCACAGTTTTTTTTTCCCTAATTAAATCAGCTTTCTGCCAAATACAGACTTTTGATGCACTGATACAATACTGGGATCAGATATATACATCAAATATCCATAAATCCCATTTTGATGGCTCAAGCATTAGTCTATATGTAATTTGTTCAGGTGATATCGTGGTTGTGCCCTAATTAGAATTAAAGGCACAGTCAGTAAATAAACTGGTTACTTGTTGATATTGACTCAGAGTGTCTTGTTTGGCATTTTTTTCTTTACATATAAAGTTTTGTTATTTGCAAAATAGCTCACAGTTACATAAAACTATGACTCGATTTTCAGAATTTTAAAAAGTAATTTTCGGTCCATACACTGGTGGGTATCGGCAGTCACGTAAAGACAAATTATCGTTAATCAGCAGTAACCGATAAAGTTGGATTGGTGCATCCCTAATACTGACCCAACATCGTGGCAATCCAGGAAATATTGCTAGATTGATGTCAGCTGGATGACATCAGTCAGTCCATATACTGCTGAGCATTTCATAATGTTAGAAAATACATTCACATTAAGTTATGTTATTTACACAGCATGACCAAATTTCTTTTGTTTTGAGAAAGGATTAAAAGCGATATCAGTTCTTACAATAGTAATCAATTGATATCGAGTATCGGCTGATATTGTATTGAAATTGATATAACACTACACACACACACCACCCATACTGCTCATATTGGTTAGTCTATGCTATGTCATGCTCTGAATTAGTGGATGAATTTAACCAATCACACAAAAGTCTGCTTCTTTTTTATTGACAAAAACTGACTTATTGTTTTGTTTTGTTCTGGACTCTGGACTTTACCTTTTAAGCCACGTTCATCCTGGAGCATACATTTGACTTGCATTAATGTATTATGATGTCTCAACGCAAATTCTGCAGGTCTAAACGGATCATTAGTTCTTCCAGTTCTGTCCATTTTTGCAGTTCCTTTTGAATGTGATTGTGGGCAGAGTTTAGGGCTTTATTTCACCTTTAAGCACACAGGTCAACAGCGCTACTGCTTTCATTCAAAAGTAATATGTAAATTTAAGATGTGTTGGTATCACAGAAGAGGCAGTCATTGCATTGTTGAAATTGTGAGCACTCTAGTCAATCCATGTGCCTCTAAATATTGCACTATGCAGAGAATAATGTGGACTTTTGAACGCAGCTTGTCCTTAAATCTCCTCCTCAAACCTTATGCATCATTCTCTTAATATATTCACTTCTGTCTAACTTCAAACATGAGCTGCATTACTGATCTACTCATTGCGATCCCTCTCCATTCTTCACACATAAGAATATCAAACACAACACTCACATATTCCCTAATGACTTTGATGGCAAAAGCTATTAGTAATGTTAGTGGCTTACCTGTGTTAGCTTCTGCTGCTCTGATCCTATAATTCACTAAAGGGAAGAGGTATAGGTGATGAAAATCTTGGTAAGACTACTTCAAATTTGCCTTGCTTTTTTTTCTCGGTACACCATGCGCATAAATGAGATATCTGAAGATATTAAGTAAACACTGTTTCTCTATTTAGTCATTTCCAAGAGAATATTTTAAGAGAGCTCTTTATAGTTCGAACAGCAACATGTCTGGTGCATTTGAATTTCAAATTGGAATCTTTTGAAGACGGGAAAAAAGTCTGCTTATTTAGGAAACAGGATGGAAAGTCAATGGCACGATGAATCATATGGCCAGACAAAGATATGAGGTCAAAATGTCTGGTTAAGATTATGTTTGCTATGAGGCCAGAGCACTAACCGCTGTGCCACTATGTCTTATGTATTCAACAAGAAGGCTGAGTCACAATAAAATATGTAAAATGTATGTTCAAATGACAGTGCCATGCAGAGAGAGAAGCTGATGTAACGTCCTGGAGAGTTTGCTTTAACTGAAGCTTGAATTTATACAAGGGTGGTATAGCCTAAAATGTGTTTTGATCAATATAAAAGAAGTCATTTGTGATAATGATAATTGGCAATACGTACTTAAAACGCTTACAGGAAGTCTTTAAAATATTTGTACTTAATTCTTCCTCATATCTTATTTCTTTCATTATTTGTGTTTAAGTGTCTACCATGCCTTTGCACTCTGGATTTACAAATGAAAGTCACTCAAATATATTTGCACGAAAAATAAAACAAAACAGATTTCCCCGCACAGATACAGGCTACTGTTTAACTATTTATACCAGTGAAAATTAGTTTGCAGTGTCTCATCTAATAGACAGCTTGTCCCCTAAAATCTAGAAATTACACTGGTTTTTGTGTTGTTGTTTTAACTTGTGTTAGCATACAAGATCCAGATCCGGGCCGTCCAGGTGTGGTGGGCACTCACACTGAGACCGGATTATGCATGTATATGTAGGACACTGCTGACTGGATAAGCACGGGACAATTATTTACATCTTGTGTGTTCTATAGTGTTGTATATTTTAAGTATTTTGACGTATTTGTTTTAGTAGTAGTAGCATAATGATTGTACATTATTTTGAAATCCACCAGCACTTCACCTGGGCTAGCTTGGTTTCCTGTGTGTCATGGTTGTTTTCCCAACTTCACCAAAAAGGGCTCCGGAGCGCTCTGGCAGTCCGGAAAAAGTTCCTTCCAGCGGAAAAGATCTGGACGCGACTCGGTCGGACGAATTGCCGTGCGAGAGTCACTCATTACTTTTCAAGAAACAGAAAGGCTCCAGACGCCGACCGTAGTATGAACTGGATACAGTGTGGGCTGGGGTAAGAACAGGCTCATAATGGTTTAGGTAAGTGAACCAAGTGACTGATTCTTACAAACTGACATTTAGAATTTATGGAAAAAAAAAACATTGAGTAAGAGCTCTCAGGTGATTTACCATTGACTCGTTGTTTGCATGCCATACAATTATTTCCTTCAAAACAGAAGTAGCTTTAAGAAGAAAAATCTTTTAGTAAAAAAAGTTAATTGTTGATTTACTGTAGCCTATGGTGTAATATTATTGATTATTGCGAGAGGTGTTGGATAAATAGGTTTAAGATGGACAGCCCAAAGTTATTTTTCATGAATTGTCAGGTAATGATGCAAGCCACAGCAGGGAGTATTTGATCTTTTCCGTTTGTAAAAGGTATGTCGACTTTGAGGGTAAATGAGGAAAGAAAAGAAGTCTTTGTGTTTCCATCAAAGGGAAAATTGCAACTCCAGCCAGGCAAAGTGAAAACAATTATATGCACAAAGAAAATTAACTATTCACACGCAACAATTGTGAAGCATTTTATTCTCTGGTTCTTGTAAAAACAATAAAATAAAGCAAAGTAATGTTTTTTTTTATAAAATAATTCCTAAGCTTCTCTGTCAAAGTTCCAATGTGTGTGATTGAAAGGCAGTTGCATTCACACTTACAAATTCCTAAACTCCATGATGAACCTGGTTTGATTGGTACAAACACAACATTTAACCAATAACATGCACGGATGCTTGGTGGTGGTCGGAGGTTGAGGCGCCAGGTGTTTAGGCGAATCGCCTCTGCTGAGCTGCCCCAGGGCAGCTTGCCATCACTGATTGGATACTGTGTGAAGCACTTTGGAAGACAAGTAGTAAGTAAGTAATCTTTATTTGTATAGCGCATTTCACAGAGTCACAAAGCGCTTCACAGTGAGATGAACCCCTCCCCTCCCAACTCAGAGACAGTAAGCTGCCCTGGGGCAACTCAGCAGAGGCGATTCACCTAAACACCTAACACCTGGCGCCTCAACCTCCGACTACCACCAAGTGTTCCCTAACGTGCATGTTATCAGTGTGTCAATGTGCTATATAAATAAATCATTCATTCTCACCAAAGACTGGGTTGATCCAGTGACAAACCGCCATTTTTCCAGTACGTTATTTGTTAACAAATTTAGCAAAACTAGTGCACATAAAAAAGCTGCTTCATCGATGTGCAAAACTTAAAAGGTATCAAAAGTTAAGTGCAATATGTGTCAAACATGCCAACTAAATGAATTGCATAAATTAATCCAAAATTAAAATGTGACATAACGACTCAGAAAAGTGAAACACATGAAAAAAAGCTGACCTTAAATTGAAAAGCTGCTACTTGTTTACTCTAGACACAAACATCTTTTGTGAATCGATCAGGTCTACGTGATGAAGAAAAAGCATCATTTAGGTACAATTTAAAATGTATTTATTAAGGGACATCAGCTGCTCACGTAGCAGACATTTGCAAGGTGTCCTCAAAAGTGGGACAAGATGCTCAAATGTGAATCCAGTCTAAAGCTTAGTCTCGTCTTACGCTGTCCTCGTGTGGACATGAATTTGGAAAAATTTAAAAATTTAATAGAGTTTATCCGAAAGATTTTATTTATGCGGGAAAAAATAGAAACTGTGTAATTATAAAGAAGTTTAGATAAACGACTCCCAGACCTTTGCCTCTCAACCTTCATTTTGTTGCTGTCCAATTTAAATTAGTTTTAATATAATGATATAGTCAATAAAAATGTTAGTCGATTAAAGCAGAACTAAGCAACTTCAGCAGTAAGGCTCCTCCTATGACTCTCTTGATTAAACAAACCAACTAAATTGTATTTTGTGTGTGTGCGTGTGTGTGTGTAACTTTAAGATCGAAATAAGGCAGCACAAACACATATAAACCCATTATATACTGCTAAATTTAAAAAAATGTAAAAGTCAAGGTTTCTCAGAACAGAAATATGGGTCAAAGGAGGCGAGGGAGGAAGGCTGCAGTGGTCTTAATTTCTGCCGGAGACAATAGAGAAAGCCAACCAATGCTTCAAATGACTGAATATATTGTGCAACCATCATCACAGAGACTTAGAAAAAGATTTAGCAAAGTAAAATACTTAGTTCTGCTTTAAGGCTATTGAAGAAATCGACTTATCAACAAAAAGACTACTTTAGTCCCAGAGCTAGTTCCGGAATTAGATTTAGCCCAATTTTGCTGTGATGATGACTATATGAGTTTAAATCCACCCAAAGAATTACAAAGTCTTTAGTGTCATTATCAGCATTACAAAGCATTATGTGATACCAATAAATTGTTCAGCCTTACTCATAGTTCTATGACAAGCCTCCTTATGCAGATTCTCCACGTCCTGAGCATACACAAGAGCGAGATGTTTGCTGTCCGTGACTTGTGTGCAGACACTTTTCACTAAGAGCTCCCACTGGGCCAGGTCAGTCTGTGTCCACAATTTTCCTCCGGTTTTCTTTGCACACGAGACAGGTAAGATCAGAGCTGCAAAGTGAGTGTGAACAGGCCGTTTCTGAGCAAATAGAATCCAAGGACATTTGAAAGGATGGATGGGACGGAAAAGCATGCTAACATTAAACATACAAGCTCACGTCAAGCATTAAAAAAAGATGTGTTTTTGCAGCAGGGATGGGGCCATAAGTATCAAAGAGTTGATGGTGGTGCTTCATAGCAATTCTGATGTTGGGTTTGATCCTCATGTGTCCCTCCATAGCTCCGTTTTAACTGTCTTGTGGTTTGGAAACGGTGTATTCCATTGCCATTTCTCAGTCAGAGAAGTAACAGTAGCTTATCATTACACTTGTATTGTGGGGAGTTTTGGCATACAGTTCAAACTTTTGTTTTATGAAAATAACCCATGATGATGGAAATATCCATTTAGACATTACCTAATAAACTCCTCACATACAGGCACTTCTTGATTCTTTACATTTCAAGAATTAAATTCAATTTTGCCCAAGCGCAGATGTCCTGTCTCCGTTTAATAATGTCCTGTTAGTTCACTAAAATCTACAAGTTTATCTCTTGTCGTGGTTAATGTGATGTGAAAGCTGTGATTACAGTCTAAAACATATTGTAACGAACTATTTTGTAGGCTAAGAGGAGAGAAAAACATGTAGATTGACGTAAGAAATAGTTTGTTTACTGATTTAAGAAGGAAAAATTTGGTACAGTGTCCCTCGCTCTAGCACGGTTCACTTTCCACGGCTTTGCAGATATTTTTAGTGCAATTTTGCTTTTTTTTTTTTTCCCAGTGCGCGGTTCTATAGACATACGCTGTGTTGCGTGCTTTGCTCTCAAACGCACTGTTTGGGGACCATACTAAGGTAACGGCACAGAAGTTTGTTCACGCTGGAACGTCATTTGTGTAGTTCAGATGCGTGTTTGGGGCATGTTGTGACTTCACTAGAGTTCGGATGTGTTTCGTGGCTCTTGGCTCCGGAGTCCATGTGATCCATGGCCCTGCTCGGCTGTGGAGCGCAGCAGGAAAGCAACGTGCCAAAAACGACTTTGTATCTTGCTGTGAATTATGTGTTCAGCGCATTAAACATCATAACCAGGCAGGTTATCAACTGAAATTACTGGTGAAAAATGAAGATCACTACTTCGTGAGTTTCGCCTTTCGCGAGCTATTTTTTGAACGTACTCCCGCGTTAAACAAGGGACAACTGTATACAACCTTTAAATTTCTAACAAAAAAAGTCATTATGAGCAAATTCACAAAACTGTTTGCTCTTGTGATGCTCAAAGTAAAAAACATATCGAAATCATGACGAATGTATGGAAACAAAAATCTAATTGTGACAAAACAGATCAGCCCATATCCATTTCCCAGTGCTGATACATCAGAGTTTTACTGTAAAAAAAAAAAAAACAGGAAAAAGTAAACGACTGCGCCAAGTTTAAAGACTAAAATAAAAAATAGTGGACGTCAAATTAAATGTGGAAGCTCGGGTGATGTGGCTGCTGATTCGACAGACAGTTAATAACACACAGTGGAGATTACAACACTGCAGGATGATTTATAATAGACTCCAATTTTGCCCGACTCTAAGAAAAGGCCTTGCGGTGACCCTAGATGTTCAGACAGAGATTTAAAACAAGTGGAGGAACAGTGCATGAGGGAACATAATAATTAGCAGCTAAAATGTCAGAGTCACAGAGGAGCAGCCCATTAAGCATGCAGTCATGTCGTTTTACTCGAGTGAGGACAGTATAGAGCAGCTGAGGCAACACAATACAAACTGCCCAGACAAATGAAGGTAAACAAACAGAAGAAACACACAGATTAAATCCATCATAGGGAAACAGAGCTTTACTTAGTTTATAGGCATGTAACAAGTTGATCAATTAATTGCCGTTTAAAGTGTAATTTGTAAATAATTGATTAAAGCTGCATTATTCAGACTGAAAACCAATGATAAGGATAAAGTGTAAATGTAATGTTTTTGATGGAAACACTATT
This sequence comes from Mugilogobius chulae, assembly GCA_038363315.1. Classification (NCBI taxonomy): domain Eukaryota; kingdom Metazoa; phylum Chordata; class Actinopteri; order Gobiiformes; family Gobiidae; genus Mugilogobius; species Mugilogobius chulae. The sequence continues at coordinate 4,790,100 of CM076400.1, forward strand.
TTGAAGGCAGTAAAAAAAAACAATGTTACTGCAGCCATGTGTCAAATACATCAAATTTATCCAAAATCTTATAAAAAAAAAAGTTAACAGATAAAGTAACAAAATCAAAGAAAATCAAAAATTGTGGCCGCAAAGTCAAAAGTGAATAGAATCGTGACTTAAGTGAATCATCCTTATCATGATTTCATTTCTAAGCAACTAATCAATTAATCAAAAGAACAAAGTTCCTAAAATGTGTAGCATTTAGCAAAATAAATGTTAGCTGTAGCCCTAAGACAGAAACAATCACTCTCAACTGATCAAAGCATTCATGTTTTTGGAGGAGACGCCGGAATACCAAGAGAACCCACAATAACATGAGGAGAACACAGACACCCAGAGACCATGAGATTTTGTTTGGTTCGACCTGGGAGTAGAATCTACTATCACCTAAGACTCATACGGCTCCCGCAAGACTTAGAAAGTGCTTATAATCAATGTGTCATTGTACACAGACCCCAGTGCAGTGCGAGTGCACGTCCAGAGTTACTGAGTGTGCGGAAAGAATCCGTAGAGAATCTATTTTTGTCGGAGGTTTCAGCATTACTGCAGTAAACCACTGCATTCTCGCAGTAAACCACTTGAATCCGCGTGGCTTTGGGCAATAACGGACCGCAGTGGACTGCTGCTGGTGTACAAGGCACGCTGCAAGAAACTCAGACACGTCTTGGATCAAACTCACCCCACAGTCTGTGTACGGGAGGCGTTACTGGGAAGCCCAAGCTCTACCCACTCTGCTACTGTGTACCTCAGTCTTTCTAAATTTGGTTTAGGAATGTCTCCCACAAGTGTGCCTTGGGCTGGCCGCAACAAAAGGACACTCTGAGATGTTTTACCACTCAGGACAATGCCACAGATGGACAGTGCAAAAGTCATGTGATGTGACTGGAGGAATGTTCACCAGAGCCACTGCCTGTGCACTGAATGTTCATTTTTTATAAGCCGTGTCCGAAAGCATTTCAAAGAATATGTCAACATCCAACTGGGATGTGGGATTAGTTTATGGAATAGTTAGTTTGCTCTAATATAGAGACAGGAGTGGGTATTCATTTTATTTTTTCCTGAAATGCCTATGTAAATTCCACATATCAAATTGAGGCTTATGTAATGGGATGAAGGTATTTTCGGTCATTACATAAAAAATAAAAATAAAAAACATAAGAGCACTGCACAGCTTCAAAAAAGGGTTGAATGGTTTTGGTAAGATATCAGATTTTATTTTTTATTTTTATTTTTTTGACAAACATTTGGACAGCATTCATTGATATTTTAAAAGGTAAATGACCCTATTCAAAGGCAAAATTAATCCAGCATGCATTTCAGAACAACAAACAGAATTCATTTAGTTTTTTTTCCCAACTGCAGCCATTCAATTACGCTTTTGATTGCATCGCGATTCATGACAACAGTGATTTCCCAAGAAAAAGTATTTGAGTTATTCTTAGCAGCGGCTCAGCGGATGAAAGCTGCAGAGTATAAAAACATTATCTGTCGGGGATGTGACCCAGAGCCTGGCCCACTCCCCGGGGATCTGCCCGGCCTGTGTACCCCCCCGAGGGCTTGGGTCTGTGGGCATGAGTCTGCGCTCCCTCCTGCTGCTCTCTCCGCTCCAATCAGCCTGCACAGATTCAGAGCCAGCAGCGAGATACTATTACACCAAGTTGGACAATCTAATGTGGTCTGGGTGGAGAGTTTGGGCTTTGTTTGTGGCGTTTGACAAGCCGCCATGGAGGCATTAGGAGGAGCTCATAATGGACAGCTCATTGTGCCAATTACACCAGCGGCCACTTGTGCTTCTGAAACACAAAGTCCCTCCTGGCTCAAATAGGATTATCCCCATAGACAACAAGGCTAAACTGATGAGAGCAATGGTCACACTTGGTAATTCAATTTGTTCAACATAAAAATGTATTTGAAAACATTAGTTCCAGTGTAAATACATCTTGAGGAGGAATCCCTTGATAAAACAGAGAACATAAAATGTTTCGAGTGCAGAGCTAACAATGACAACTGCTTCAGGAAATAAAATAAAAATACATATGGCAGAGAAAAAAATTAAATACTGAAGAATTTCTATTAGCACGTTTTTAACAACTGCAACAACTATAATGCAACAATCAATTGATTTTAATTAAGCTAACTTGAATGACTGCAGGATTAACCAAACACATATGAATGAAATGAAACAACTCAGCAGCATTTCACATTAACTGATCAGACTTTAGTCTAAATACAAGCTAATCACTATAAAAATGATAGTAAATGGTTGCATTATTGTCACAAACATAACTACCTGTTACATCATCTCTTTTGATCGTTGGGATCAACAAGTGACATTTTTTCAACAAAAAACGGTTACCTAAATAATGAAATATAGGTTCCAAGTTTTAGCCTAGGGTATGTTTTGATGGGATCTCAACACTTCTAAAAGCTCACTAAAGTTAATTTTGTGCAACGCAAATCAAGAACATACAGTAATTTAGCTTCAGTCACATGCATCTAAACCAAACATTTTGAGCCTAGATTTAAACATTGTCAGAGTAGAAACCTCTCACAGCTCCAGGGACACGAAGAGTGTTCCAGACCGCAGCTGCATAAAACTGAAATACTGTGTCCCTGAATGAATAATGCAACACAAAACTCATATCGAGCGCTACATAAATGTGCTACTAATATTATTAATGCAAGTATTGATATTTATATAGACTATGTGAACGCCAGCTGGGGAAGTCCACTTGGAGCCGATCCAAAATCCCGGCGTGCTGGTTGTGTCTTGTGCAGTTAACATGAGGACTAGGACTTGGACATGTTTGGTGCGCAAGAGTGAAGCAACAGCTCAGCACAAACTCTCCTCCGTGGGCTTTGATGATTAGATTCTCCAAGGACCCGGGTGCAGATAACACTGGCGCGGATAAGCCTGTGCGTGGCGGGAAATGTAAGACTGTGTATTCGGGACATGGGTGAAGGAGGGGTGAGGAAAGAGAGGGAGGGTCGCACACTTTGCCTGGTGAGCATGTAATGTTGTTGTCAAGGCCACAGACACCTCCACAGAAGAGGATGAAGTCTCCTCTCCTGTCGTTTTCTAAGCAGATTATTTTGTTCGCCTCGTGTGCATCTTTGAGCACTTTGCCAATACACAAACGTTCAAACGCGAGGCGAAGTTAATCTGGGACTCTCATCACAAAGGTTACAATGTCGCTGCAGATATTTAATAGAATCCGATCTGGCCGAGACACTTTTTTGACATTAAGCTCGCATGGGCGGACTGCTGCATTATCGAATATCATGGCCGACGCAGGTTTAGACTATCGCAGTAACCATCTCTGGCACGCTAATAGTCTGTGGCCGTGAAGAGGAAGAAGGCCGATTCACTTCACATAAGTAATAGCAGCTCGGGTAAGATCAGAGAGCAGCCTACTGACACAACCACTAACATCACATAGAGGATATTGTGTTCTTTGTATATGGAGCAAAAGGTAAGGGAATGTATGACCTTTATAGTGTAGGTTCATTTTTACAGAAGAAAGAAAAAGGAGCATTCATGTTTTGTGTTGCAGCACATTAAAGTGAGTCAAAGGCATTATTTATTATCAGATGCCCTTCATGACACAGGGATCCTTTTGCCTTTGAGGTCAAGAAAACCGTCTGCTTCCTCGAAAGTTCACACTTAATTGTGTGTTTTAGCAATGTTTTAGCAACAGAAATAACTGAAAATAAAGTATATGGGTACATGTGTATGTATATATCATAATGATATGTACATTTAGAAATGGTGAAGCACAAGATGATGTCTTGATCAAAAAGTGAAAATGTAGCAAAGATGAGCTCACAATTCAATTAATAACTGAGCTTGCTTATGCCTACTTCATTATTTGTGTTAAATATTTGTGTTAAAGGTCCTATACCCAATATTCGCTTTTAATAATACATTTTAATCATTATGGTGTTTTTAGGCTAACAAAAAATATCTCACAGACAAAACTCTATGGACAGAATATTAGGACAGGACATTATTTTGTATAATATGTGAAGCTAAAAGTTTACATTTTAAAGTTAAATTACAAGAAAAATAAACAAAAAGATCTTCAGATGTTTAAAAAATAAATAGAAACAAGATATATTGTTTTCAAGTTTTATGTTTTAATATTTTGTCCTCATCAGAAACAATTGTTCTTGCTAGTTTGATGAAGCCTGTTTTGTAAGTCACCGACCTTCAAAGCCTCAGAAAACACATGACAGAGCTTTTTCAAATTGCTCTCAACTGCCACAGAACATGCCTAGACTAGCATTTCAGGGACAAGATAGGTTTATATTTCTCATTTGTAATCCCCTGCCAACCAAGATGGAGTGTTAACAAAACGGCTGAGATAAGATATGACAATGAGTATTTATACTTTTCTAAAACATGATATGCCAAAGCAGAGGTTTAACAACTGTATTGATTTTGAATTTATAATTGTTTCTTATATAACTTGCAGCCCAGTAACCGTAGCTAAAATGTGCTTCACCTACTCACCCCATCATGTAGACGCAGGGTAATTCAACCAAGAAAAGTATTGATCAGTCCGCCTGCAGAGTATTGACAATTACTGGTGTGGACAAATTAACAAACATTACCCAAGTTCACCGATGCAGTCAACATGTTAGTGCTGTACACTGTAAAAAATTAAAAACATTGGCACTGTCAGTCACAAGAAGTTTCCTTCCAAAAAAAGCCTGGCAGGAACAAGTCTTCGGGCTGGGAGCCGTCAGCCATTGATGGGGGTGTTCTTGTTGTCAATCAAGATTCTGCCGCTAAATTCTGACTTCTTGTTTTATATAGAGCACAGACGAATAACGTGAGGACTTTCAAATGTTGTTTTTGGTTAAGGTCAGACACTGTAAACACGGCTATTATCAGTATTATTTTAAAGTGTGTTTTTGTCAGCATTCTCTCTCAATATGTACGTTTTTATTATTTGTCAACTCTGGTCCTAAATAAGTTTGTTTTCTCATTGTACTTGCTTCCGTAGACTTAGTACAGTATAACGGGTTTTTTTGTGGCTCCAACTATAAACTTTACAGTACAGAGAAATTTGTCTCACATGAAATGATAGGCAGCTAAAATAATATGATACAGAAAAGTGAATGGGTATAGTCCCTAATAGAACTCATCAGATTAAAATGTGTAAAATTACTTTTTCGCTTAGCAAAGTACAATGTTATAAACAAGAAAACCTTGATATTGCTCACTTTTTGGCCGAATAACATAACGCCATTGTAGAAAGTCAAGGCAACCTATTGTAAGTTAAAATGCTGCACAATGTAAATACTTGCTTAAGCTTATGGTCATATCTTTACTAAATTCACTTTCTCTAGGAATAATGTCATCCCTAGAGACAAAGAAATTGCAGACTTCCTCCTACAAAAGTTACAAAGTGCAGCTTTAAACTGTCAACGTTTTGTTGTTTTTTTTTAATCAAATTTGTATTTCCTGACTAAACTCTTATAAAGAGCAGAAATGTATTGAAGGTAGAGCTGGTTCACTCACTCATTGTGTATATGATGAAATGATAAACTTTGCACCAACTGTTTCATGCAATTAAAGTGGACCTACCTCAATTAGTTTTTCGTAAAACAGCTTAGAAATTGAAAGAGGTCCATTTACTTCCCATGCAAAACACCTGAACTAATAAGCCACGCCTCCTCATTGTAAGATTTGAATAAAAACAGCAGCTCTTAAATTGGTCATTTTTATTGTTGGAAGGTGGCTATGTGACTATTTTGAACAATACACGCTTTATAAATCTGAAGTTTTGAATAATCACACAAGTGGGTGAGGATAGGTGGTAGGTGAGAACAGGGCTTTTCTGACACTCGAGTATCAGCGGCAGGACAATACAAGATTACTCAAAGATGAATGAATCAGTCTTTATCAAACTGAGTAAAGTAATGATGAGAGAAGGCAGTTAGTAAGATTAAAACCGTAGACATTTTTTTTTAACAATAGGTCTCCTTAAAGAGCTGTCCCAGGACACTATAGGCCTGCCTCTGTCTGAGCGGCGCACACACATGCACAAAAAAACTTCATGACATCACAAAGTTGACTATTGCATTTTCAGCTAAGATTTTGTCTTAAAAGCAAGATTACATAAACACATGAGAATGAAACAAAACACAACTTTTAAGCCTATTTTTGATGACGTAACAACTTTGGAATGGGGCTAAGAGCTCACAAGAGTCCCTTTTGCATAATCTAGGACCTTTAAGTGTGGAATTGTAGTGGTGTTCAGCAGAACCGTATTGTGTTTGGTGGCAGTAATGTGAGCTCCAGTGGATTTAAATGGTAAAAGACAGAAGTTGAGGGCTACGACCACAGCTGGTAATGCAATGCCGTTACACCTCCGTACACTGGCCTCCTGCTCCTCTGAGCCGACATCCCCCGTGTTTTGGGAAAGACAAATTCACAACAAAGATGGCCTCATTTGCATTTTTTCAGTTTGTGTGTGAAGTGAATGAGTATGAGGCAACACTGTTTCAATCCCAGCTAACAAAAAGTGCCTGTTCACAAGTACTTTACAAGCTGCCACGCGCCAATAGATTATTAACATTTTCTGTTTTGTTTCTGAGATTTTACAAAAGCTGTTAGCTACAACCACACAACATAGAGTATTTCACTTGTGCTGTTGCATCGATTAAGGCTGGACAATATGGCAAAAAACCATTTTCTTGGAGCGAGATCACAAAGGTTGGGTTTTATCACGAATCATGTCTATGTTTATTGGCTTTGGGGTAAATACAAGTATCAGCTGTCAAAAGCTGACCAAGGGTGCCAGATTTTCAGAGAAAAATGGTAATCAAGCCTTTAAAATAAATCCCAAAACAAGTGAGCTCAACTGTTCAGTAAGTTATTAAAAATATTCAAATAATTAGAACATTGTGCATGTGTCTCAGAAAAATTTATTTAATATATTATGAATGGGAGTACGGTAGCAGAGTGGTTAGAGCTCTGGCTTCCCAATAAGGAGGTCGTGGGTTCGACTCCTGGGTCGGACCTGATCAACATCTCATGATCTGTTTGCATGTTCTCTCCGTGCCACCGTGGGGTTTTCTTTGGGTACTCCAGTTTCCTCCCACCTCCAAAAACATGCATGTTTAGGTAAATTAGGCATCTCTGTAAATTTCCCTTAGTGAGTGTATGAGAGAGCAAATGGTTGTCTGTCTAAGTTGGCCACTGTCCAGGGTGGTCCTCCGCCTAAGGCCCAAAGTCACTGGTATAGGCTCCAGTCACCCATGACCCATAACGAGATTAAGTGGTAGAAAATGAATGAATATTACGAATGACTTTAGATATGAAAATATGCTAGAAATCCATGATTTTGCCATAAATGGATATTTTTTTGTAAATCAATTCTGAAAAATGGCTAAAATTCACTTCTTTTATGACTCTAAAGTGCAGCCCAAAAAACAACTTTCAAAATTCATGAGAGAATTTGAAAAAAAAAAGCCCAAGTCACTAAAGACGTGGACTTGGCAACTCTGAGGCTAAGAGTATATTAGAAAAAATAGTCTGTATTTGAACAGACAGATGCCGAAATAAAGAAAAATGAAAATCATATTACAATTTCTGTAAGTTGGAGATAGTAGTTTTTTTCTTACTTGACTAAACGGGTAAAGGACTACAACACTGCAAAGCACATGTGAATGAAACAAATTACAATTTCAGATGTGCTTTGATGAGGAAACAGCATTGCATCAGATGAAAAAAACACTGTGATACAAGCCTTTTTAGAGCTTCAAGTAAGGTTTTCGTATAAAAAATAGTTTGACATTATAACACCAGCGGGCAAAAAATGCAATATTAATATTTGCCTGCTCCATGTTGAGCAGTGTAGACAGGAGCAAGAGTACAGAGGACGACTTGGTGACGTGACCTTTGCTAATGTCATGGGTAATTTCACTTTTTCCCTTGACCTTAAAGTGCACTGATAAGGTGTGCATGGAAAATACACTGCACTAACAAAGTGTTAGATGAGATACGACACAAGCAACGATCGCTATGGAAACTGCTCTTAGAACACCAACAAAATTTGTAATTAGTGTCAAGAAACAAAAGCCACGAAGACATTTGTAGGTGTTTTAGGTTAACTGGCATTTGAAAGCAGAGAAGCCAACCGCAAAACCATTGCCTTCAAAGGAAGCCTATATATAGGCCAACACTGAGTAGTTTTATTAGGATATTTTATGTAATTTTTTTTTTTTTTTTAAGAACAAAGATCATTTTTGCGCATGGAGCTTGGGATTGAGACATCACAAATCTTCAGTTGGTTTAATGCTCACTGCAAAAAATGAAAATTAAGCATATTAATCTTATTTTAAGATTTTTTCACTTAATAAGACCCAGTCTTACTAAGATTATTAGACTTGTTTTATGATATTCCATCCCTTTTTTTTTTCCCCCAAAATCCTTTTGCTAAATAGGCTACTTCAAGGCACAAATCTCGATTTTTATTATTATTTTTTTTTTACAATAACCTTTTCACCCTACCAGCAGATCATTTGTCAAGTATCTATTCAGGTGAAAATTAGTTTGCAATGTTCTGTCTACATCTAATAATGTGCCGCTTGTTTACTAAAATCCATGAAACTTGTCTGTTGTTGTTGTCGTTAGCATTGTGGCTAACCCCCATTAGCATATCGACATGCCCCTTACAGCTGTGAAAAAAGCTTAAAACACATGGTGGTGAACATTTGTAGGCTCAGAATTCATATGAGAGTGAGCAAAACATGTGGACTGAAGTAAAATTTGATTTGGGTGAGCACTTTTAAGTTAGCATTCAATATAACCTGTTTTAACATTAAACAATGGTAGATGTATTTATACCAGTTAAGTAGTTTATCGAGTTGTTCTGCTTCTTTTTTACCTTGTTTAGACCAATGTATTTCTATGGACGTTTAAAGGGGTCCTATTGTGTGTTTTTTTATTATTAGTATAAATCTAGAACATGCACAGATCAGTAATTTACCTTTTGTTCATTGTAAAACACAAAGTTGATCTAAAAAACTTAAAAAATAGGAACAGCTCTAGTGACTTCCTGTTCAAAACTGCAGATGTGATAAGCCCCGCCCCTTCACTTTAAAATGTAACAGTAAAAAGCAACAGATTTTTAAAAACAATTTTTTATTGTTGGAAAGTGAAGTTGGGACAGTATCGAACCATATAAGCTTCACTTTGAGTACTCATCTTTTGAAATATACCAAGTAAATACAGGAAAGTGGGAGGGGATAGGTGGTGGGTGAGAACGGGGATTTCTGAGCACTTGAGCTTCAGCTGAAGAACAATACAAGATTACTCAAACATGCATGAATCAATTCAAATATAACTTTGGGCAAACTAATGATGAAGGAAGGCCATTATAAAAAGGTTAAAAACTTGTAAAAGTGAATTTGACATAATAGGACCCCTTTAAGAAATCCACAGCAAACATGGCGGATTTGCCTTCATTTCCATGGCAACACTTGTCTTTTGATGTTCCATCTTGAGTTCTATTAAACCCTTAGAGTAACATTATGTTCCAACGGAAATATCAAAGCACTTCACCTTCAGCAGGACTCTGATAACCTCCTTATTTTTACCAAACTGTGCAGGAAAAGTACAAGAACAAGGTAAATGTAGAGTTGGAGTGGTTGAGTAAGCACATTTGAATAGGATAATGGTTCTTTGCAGTTTCTTCAGACACCTGACACACAAACAGAAGACATGGTTGGTAAGGTGTTAGCCCAACAAATAAACAACTAGTCGACTAAAGCTGTGCTCAAGACTTTCTGTATCTCTATGACCAAAATACACCTCCACCAGTTAAACTACACAGAAAAGTAGTAAGACAAGGATGTATAATTTATATGTAAAAAGCCAGATTAAACTCATGGATCGGTTTGATTATTCTTCATAATCTGCGTAAAATAAATTATTAATTGACTAAACGACTACAGTCCTACTGCTGATGGGTTTGAACAACATGTGTCAAGTCCATCAGTCCATCCTTGCTTCAGAAAGTATCATCAAAAGTCTCTCAATAATATCGCAGGCTGTTACAATTGAAAAAAAAAAAAAAAATACTAGTAGTTCCTTAATTTACATTCATTGTTTAGTTGCAGGAATATCTAAAACATGAGGACCATGATCTATTAAATTTCCATGCAGTCAACATGACAAATAGCAGTCTTAAGTTCTCTAATGAACATAATAGTTCACACAAAGGCTTGTCAAGGCTTTTTTAAAATGAAAAGTATTTCCACAGTTCTGTCAGTCTCATAACAATTTGCAAATGTTTACATCCCTACACATTCATTCAGATCTGTCAGAGCTCCTTCTTTATTAAATAACATTGTTTATACTAAATGTTTTCATATACAGCTTCTATGTGTCCTTGGATGAAGTTAATTAAATCATAATCTAGTTTCACTGATTCACGCTATATGGCAAATTTATGCAAATTATTATAACACCTGCCGAAAAACTGAATCATAGACATTTTGTGTTTTGGATGTCAAACCATTATCCAATTATGGCTTGGTAAAATTGACAAATTATTAATTTTTACGTGTATCTTGATATTTGGACATTAATTGGACATTAATGTGCTAAAAAGTGTCTACAAATGTATCACTTGAGGTTTAATTATCAAATGAATGTGAAATTATTAAATGAACCACATTACAGTACAACCTCCCGCTATCTTATTAAGCACTTTGAATTATTTATTGGATGAATTCAACATAAACTTGTCTTGACTATTTGAAAGTCTACAACATTCATTCTATTATCTTTTCCAAAGCTTTTTTTTTTACTAACCTGGCTTACGCCTGATGGATATGTGCTGAACTCTGATATAAGTTCTTTCACAGTATCAATCTGAAACTTTAATTGCTGAAAGTGTTTGGTAAAAGGTGGGACGTTTAATGAAATACATTGAGCTGATAGGGTATTTGTGCTTAACCAATCACAGCAACTAATCGTAATGGCGTATCCAATGTCTGTGTGGGATAGAACAAGTGTCACACACACCTCTCTGCTCTTCTGTCAAAAAAAAAAAAATACTCTGCGTTTCTGCTCAAACAGAATCAAACGCAGCAGAAACACGTACATCCACGGGAGCTGCCATCTTTGTTTTGTTTTTCAGGCGGTACTTCCTGTCCTCATTGCAACCAACCCCCCTCAACCCGCCCTGCTGCGATCTGATTGGGTCGTTAACCCACTGGGTCAGACTCTAAATCAATTGAGGTGCTGGAAGGTCAGATGGATATTCTTGAGTTTGTGAATTCACAAATATCGCGAGATAATCCATCTGGCTGGCCAGGTTATATTTTTACTACACAATCCTCATAACTTCAAAATAATGTTATCTAAAATTTTTATCGTCCAATAAGTTTATTTTGCATACACTTTTTATACAAACATTTGTTTTGCTGTTTGCGATGCTGCTTCTTTTTACTTCTTGTGACCTTGGGAATTCAGAACTATAACTAATACAATCTAAATAAAAAGTAGCAAAATCTATTATTATTCTAATTTTAAAACATTGTCTGCCACACAAGAAGTGCACAATTTGTAACACTCGACGCGCTGGAAATACTTAACTACACACACTGCTTGTTTTGGTTTTAGAAAACAATATTGTGGAGATGATAGACAGCCATTATCTGGAAAGTCCTTCATCTACTGCGAGAGAAAATATAGCCCTGGTGTCTACGTAAATAAATCAGAATTCAGCCATTTTCTTTTTGAAGGCCGTTGTGACTGAAGGCAAACACATCAGAAATACATTTGTGGACTTAGTATGCAAATTGTGACAGAGGATATACACAGCACTCCAGACCTCCAGCTACGAGCATGTTACTGATGACAAGTGCCAGATGTTTCTGCATAATGACGTGTTAAAGGCAACCAAATGGCCATTTCAGTGATAAAAGATTAGTTTGCCCAATATTTCAGACTTGGGCGGCTCCAAAAATAACATTGTGCTGGACAATATATCACATTCAGACCTGCAAACTCATGGGTGATGAAAAAGGTGACAGTTTGTCGCAACCTCACGCAATTAAATTCGTAATTAAATACTTGCTGTTTAATGGTTTTTACTGTGACAAATGAACAACCTGAACTGAGGTCTTTGGAAACAGTACTTCATATGAGGAGTAAAGGTGTTTAAAAGGTCTGGGGCTCAGCCCAGACAGACATGTGAGCTAGAAGGTTGTGTGTGCTTCCCTACATATGAAGGAGGGTCCTCCCCCAGAAGAATTTTGAAAAAACAGACATCATTTCCTGCATTCTGGTTCATTTTTAGAGGTCTTAGACAACTAGATAAGAGTGGATGTAGATATAATGTGACATATAAATGCCTGATATTTCTGTATTCTAGCCCAGTGCTTCCCAACCAGATGGTTTTCCGATTTTAAAAGGTAAAATTCAATATTAAATGGAATTCAAATGGCATTCATAAATTTTTTATAATTTTAGTGCAGTGATCTCCAACTTTTTCCTGCTAAAGTTACTATGTAATTCATTTAATTTTACATTAAACGTTTGATATGTAAAATTTCAAGTTTCTTTGGGGAGCTACTTAGAAAGAGGTGAAGAGGCACTGGCAGCTCCCAAGCTACAGGCTGGAAATATTTTGTACAATGGTTGTGATAGGTCTTTACAACATGAATGCAACCTATTAAACCAATGTTGCAATTTTGCTGGAGTGATTTATTATTGAGTGGATGTTGTTATTGATAGATGTAAAAAAAATAAATCAAAAAACTGAAATATTCACTTTTGTCAATTCTGCCCAGCCTAAAGTTACTCAAGAGCATCGTTTTCCATTGCACCTGACCTTTTGAACCAACTGTTTATGAGAGGGGATGTGAAGTGCGAGGGAGAGAGAGAGAGAGAGAGAGAGAGAGAGTGAGAGAGAGAGAGAGAGGAGGGGCTGGTACAACTCCATGCCCAGGCCCTAAGGCACCAAGGCAGTTGTGTTAGCGCCAAATTGACGAAGCAACTCGATGTGACAGAAATAGTCATAAAATCACGTTTTGTAGAATGGCTGTTTAAATCCCCGCCCCTCTTGTCTCTCAGCGCTTCAGAATGAGATCTCGGCTCAGTTCAAACAGATATGAGAATGGGACCGTGTTACCCGCTGGCCAAGTTAAGAGGAGGGAAGACCAGAGAGCCTCTAGGGAACGACCACAGGGATTTGTAGTGAATCTAGCTCCAGACTAATACGACAATTTGTGCTTGCTGCTTTGACAAATGCACATCATCTATATAAGTGTGGCCCGATACTTCCATCGGTGCCAGAGCTGAGGCCATCTAAGACTTTTAGGTGCAAATTTCATTTTTCTGAGAGATTACAAGCTATAAAGTGGACAGCGGCGCATACAGTCGATTTTTAGGTGGATTGAAATGTTAGCCATTGGCAAAATGTGTGTTCAGACTGTCATGTAGCCCAACCACTGTCACAGAAAGGGCATTTTTAGTGTTTAACCATGTTGTAACAGTGTTCTCTCATGATTAGTTCATTCAAAGATGTGTTTGGTTTGAACATGAATGACTATTCTTATTGTATTCTTATTGCTCAAGTGCTTCCTACCCTTTAATCCCACCCACAGGAACTAAAACAAAGTAAGAAATCAGGTTCAAAATTGTCATGCAGTTACTTAAAAACAAGTTTTATCTGCATGCTTCTTAACTTAAATTTTGACATTTGTGTATGGTTTCCAATGAGCACAAATTCAAATTACTGACCTACTGATGTCATAGTGCATTACTGAATGTAGAAAAAAAACTTACCTCCTTTAAAATTTATGAATAAATTCTATTAAGACACTAATTTTAGATGACCAGATATATGCAAGGCAGTTTCATGCATTGATTCAGTTTCTGGTAACATTTTATTTAGGCTACTCTCGTACTAACCAGCTGCTAGTTTCCATCAATGTTAAATGGTTAATTAGAAGTTTATTCATATTATTGGTCCCTTCTTCAGCATACTTAATTAGACACTGTCCTAATGACCTCATTTTGCTGATTATGAGGTTAAGACACGTTTGTGTATGAATTATAATCATATTCTTTTTATGATATATGGTATTAAAAAACCCTTAAGGCACCAAGGGGAAGTGTGATACCTCCACCTTTTTCCTATGTATTCAATTTTGTTGTTTTCTCATACAAATAATAAACTAACTTCTGTTTATTTAGAAAAAAGAGTTATTTAACCTTCTTAGTTACAGTCAAATCAGACATTCTAAGATGACTCTGTGCCTGTTTAAATGCTCTTCTGATTAGAAAAATAAAAAAAATAGTGTGCTCAAACTAGTGTTCTTCTGGCTGCAGCTAGTGCCACCAGCTTTACTCTTTATATTTACCAGAGAATATCTAGGCGTTTTGGTAAATAAAAAAAAAGGCTTGGTTCTTATAGGGCTAAGGACTATTGTATTTTTATTTAGTTTATCTATTTATTTTGCTTATTGTTACAAAAAGCACATAATTAAAATGTATTAAAATGCATTGAAAGGCAGTAATGAATAGCTCATTAGTAGAAAAGTCAATACGTAAACTTTAGTCGATGTGGCTCTTAATCAGGTGCACTCAATGACCCGGAAAGTATGGTACTGACTTGGCTAAATAGAAAGTAGAATAGAACATTAATAAGGACAAATAAATAGCATAATATAGAGATAAACCATGAGCGAACATATTGATTTATTTATGACTCATTTGAGTTCTAAACACTATAAATCTTGTTAGACTGCCACTGAAAGTCATCGGTAACAACATGTTTAGTTAAATCCAGTCTAGATAAAAGCACAGGCAGACATTCACTTTTTAAAAGTAAAAATAATCTGTAATTCTGCTAAACTAAGTACATTTGTTGGTGCCGCCATGTTGAAATGTGCTCTTCTGCCCAAACCACATAGTGCACTGTGATTGGCCCAGCTGACCGTGGCTAAGAGAAGATTTTCATTTATAAGAGTTGTTCTAATTTCCCTTTTTTTAGGGGTCTGATTATACAATCTCATTACCTTTATTTTGTACTTCATCATTTGATCTTGATTTTAAGAGTAGTAGACAGTGAAAAAGACCAAGAGTGCAAAACTATGGGCCTCATTCATGACACATTCTTACGAACAAATTTTTCTTAAGGGCTGTTTACAAACATTTTTTGCATTCACTAATTTTGTTCTTACAGACGAACGGAAAATGTTCGTCTGTAAGAACAAATTCTAAGAGGACTCAGGAGCACTCGAACAAAAAATCAGTTGCTTCATCAGAATTTTATTTCTTACATATTTCAGTCAAAAATTGTAATTCCTACATGATTGTAGGTTATGTATTTTTATAAATTATTATATCTAAAACAATTTTAAATCCAAAAACGTCATCACTCATGCTAAAAATGACTCCTTTAATAAACCTGCAGCAGCCTGTCCCAGCCTCAGAGCCTCTGTGATCTAACCCTCACAGGACTCAGGACCCTGTGTCCCCCCCAGGACCAGAGCGTCTGTGCACTGACTGTGCACCTCTAGCTGCTGACCCCCCTCCACCGCACTCCTGCCTGACCAGTCAGCCCCTCCTACATTCTGTTTGAATGCAGAAGGGTCTGAAACTGAAGAGATAGCCAACGATTTCGTCGTCCAAAGTTAGGACGATCCAATCACAAACGCCCCCTCCTCCCCCTCCCCTCCGCAATTCAAAACTTTTTTCTAACCGTTTCAAAATAACCAAGACGGCGGACGTAGCTGATAGATCATTGTTTTCGGCTATAGCTTCGGTTTTAAACAATTAGGGACGTATCAATCAAACCGTAGCAGCAAACCGCGTTCAGGGCCTTCATATAGATCAATGCTCCATTGAAAAATCCTTGCGCTACATATTTACTATAACAACCTGTTTAGCGCGTCGCTGCATCGGGGGAATTTCCGGGTTTTCTGTGATTGGTTGATTCCGCGCTCGGAAAGCCCGTCCTCGAAATTGATCCCCGGCGCTCTGATCCCAGACCCTTACGTCTTTGGACAGTGTCTGTCAAAGCGTGTAGGGACTGGCTGGTCAGGCAACCGCACTCCACCTGCGCATTGTACAGCGACGCAACATGCGATATAAACGGCAAACGCCCAGCATTGTTTCAATCCATCTGTGACTTGAATCTGTTTCTTCTGAGTGTGTTCATCTGAGTTTGGACATTTTTAAAGTACATTGAAGCTGCTGCACTTCCTCCTCCTTTCCTGCTCCAAGTCTTGTCGGTGAAGTCCTGAGGCCGGCCCATATTTGCCATATAAGGAATCAAGTTCCGTAATGCATTATTAATTTTTATGCAAATAACAGTTCGTAGCTGGAGTTTGGTGAATTTGGCAAAAAGGCTGATAAGAAGGAATTTGGCTCGTTACGAACCCGTCGTGAATCTGACGTAGAAGTTTCGCAGCAGCTTCTTAAAGTGGAAGTTACGCACAGATTTTACGAAGACTTTCATGTATGAGGCCCTGTAATATTATCCATTGCCTTGATAAACTTGTCGTCCTTTCTAAACAGCACAAAACACAGTTACTTCTTTATTGTCCAAAGTATCAAATGACCCCTTGTCAACAGATTGTACAGGAGAATGAGCCTCGTATGACCACAAGCCCAGAGGTGCAACACAAAATGGGATTGTTAACAAGTGTGCCACGCCACACCACAGCGCTGGCCGCCTTCATTACAACAGAATAATTGTTGCTTCCCGGGGAATAGCCAATAAAGCCTCTATGGATTAGTGAGGAATCTTGTCTCGTGCTGCGGACAATCTGGCTGCAGTGTCGCGATTGGAGAGCGAGAGACAGATGAAACGTATCAATGCTACAGGGGCTCCCTCCTCTCATTTCTGCGCTGGCGTGACTTCGATTGCAGCGCGGATTTGTGGAGCATGACGCCCGGCGGAGGACTGGGTCAGCTCACAGTTGGCTAACAGGCGTGGACCACACTAATGTAATGACTGGTCTGCTGGTTTGGCCTGCAACTATAGCACCACAGAACAGAGAGAAAAATGTAAAGAAAAACACAGTACATTTCACATTTAGCCTCTGTCTCTCACATTGATGTTTTTGTTACACTTTCTCAGGAGAACACAATGGAAAAAGTGAACATTGGAGATTAATTATTGAGTGAATATGTGCTTGAAATGTATAGGTTGGAGTGTATTAAAAAAAAAAAAAGATTTGCCATTTAAGAGCCCTGCTTTTGGCTCTTTGAGATTTTTACATTTCGACGATTCAGACAGAACACATGGGCCAGATTTACTCACAATGTGCCTGCATTTGAAAAAAGACAAAAACACTTCCTAATTTACAACAAAGAGTCAGTCTTTATAATAAGTAAATAAACATTTCAATCTCACATCACTTCAAACAGAATAGCACTATGTAACCCGCTGACAGAGTTAAGACAAGGGAGGGTAGCTCCGAGAGCCTCTGAGATGGACCATGGAGATTGAACTGAATCTTGAGCCCAATTTGTGCATGCTTCTTTGATAATGTTGTCCCACCCTCACATCTAAACTAAAGAAAGACTACATCACAAGTAGAACAAGGCTACATTATTTTTCTCAACTGCCCTGGGGGAAAACAAGCAGAAACATAGCCGCCGATCTACAGTGCTCTCTCACTCAACACTGAATGAGTTTATTGACCTTGTCCAAGGGAAAAGTGACAATATGCAAACACACTGCCTCCTAATGGGTTTAAGATCCATGACTCTGGAAAAACCTGCACAGGGAAGTTATCCAACTGCAATTTTTCTGACTTATTTTTTTTTTTTTTGACTAGTATTGAGGACTGTGTAGATGTGCTTATTTGTTTTTTTTTTTTTTTTTTTTTTTTTTTTTTTTTTTTTTTTTTTTTTTTTTTTTTTTTTTTTTTTTTTTTTTTTTTTTTTTTTTTTTTTTTTTTTTTTTTTTTTTTTTTTTTTTTTTTTTTTTTTTTTTTTTTTTTTTTTTTTTTTTTTTTTTTTAATGTGCTTTTTTTCAATAATTGAGTTCACTTCAAAGATCATATTATTAAATGTGTCCAAGAAATTTAACACAGTGATGTCTACGAAGTGATGAGAATCACGTTTCAAACATGTTTAACACAATCTATAAACTACAGGTTTAACAGTTTCAAATCACAGGATGTTTGGTTGTTTTTAGAAGTAAATTATGACCTTTGCAATTTACTAGCTGTGTTCATAAAACTGTAATCTCATTTGATTTCAACTACTGGTGGAAACACTTTCTAAAGACTGTAACCCACCAAGTCTGAAGTCTGTTCTGTTGTTCTTGTAACATGGTCAGACATTTGTCTGTAATGTCCAGCACAATGTTCTAGTGCTTTCTTTACCTGCATGTATGAACCACTCAACCTCTCTGGGGCTTTCAGCTCAAATTCTCAACTGCAGTTACTTTCAGACAAGGAAGTGTCCACTTAAGCATGTCTTATCATGCATGTAGCGTCATGACTTTAACAACCTATTGTGTAAAAGGACCACAGCTCTGTGGGCCTGTGCTGATCCACGGTGCTACTGTCTGATCATGTAAATGATCTCTTCCTTATGCAGGGCCACAGGCACTTAATGGCCACTGATTGCTTTTGCATCCACTGATTGCTGGTGTTAAAAATGATCACATTAAAAACACTAAGGCATGCCATTTAGTGTCTGCAATAACTTAGAACAACACACGACCAGTCAAGTGCAACATTAAATGCTGCATCTCCATAAAGACACATATTCAATGTCAACAAAGGGACAAAACACAAAGCCACTGCATTTTGGACGGATTGCTTCATTCGACCAAGATGAGAAAGATGAAGCAACATTTGAATGCTCAATTAATTTGAAAGGTTTTCACACCATTAAGCACAGTTTAGCCAGTAGCCATTCCAGCTCATGTTCCTCTCTGTGTACTTCTCTTTGATATTTCACATTCCTGTATGTTCTTTCATCTGCTGTCTTATGTGCTCTCTGCTAATACTCAGACCATTTGTGAGTCTGTCGTGTGCTGCTCTGCCAAGCTTTTGTTTCCTGCAAACACCAGCATTAGTCACTGTCACACATGATAATTATCAAAAAGAGACACAGCACAAGGGAATTTTAGGAAGAAAGCTTTTCACTTACAAACTTTGGTCTTATGAGCACAACTTCTTTATAAAAGGTGCAGAGAGAACGAGTCTCATTTCAAAAGCAGCCTGTAACTACGGCTTTATGACTATACAATATGTTGGACTGTGGGAAGACTAAATATTTAATTTTACAATTAGACATCAATATTTAATTTTGCAATAGCACAGGGATTTTGAAGGAGATTTAGTTGGCATTCCAGTCAAAAAGCAAAGCGTTTCTGAGATTGCTTCAGTCAGTGGGCATATTACTGTGGTTTAAGGTTCAAATTGCTTTTGTAGGGCACTTACGTATATAGCAACAAATCAAAACGTTGCACACATTTTCTATTAGCACTTAAGGGGCCTCATAAGCATGTTTTCACCAGTAAAACAGCTAACAATGAAGAGGAGCAAAAACTTGACATACACACACTAGGGCTGGGCGATATATTGATATTTATTCAAATATTTACTGAATAAGATATGAATTTGGTCATATTGAAAATCTTGGGTAAAAAGAGCTTTTTAAACTCATAAAAAGCAGTCACAGTTACAGAGAAATGCAACACAGAGAATCAATTCAATGTTTATTTTTTGTAAAAGTTAATTTTTAAATTTGTGAATCCAAAAAATGTTTAGTTTTGTAGCTTTACTCAGCAAAAGGTATCACCAAAATGTATATATTCATGTAAATTGACATTTCCTCCATCTAACCAGCAGTTGTAGGCTGAGACAAAAATGTTTTTCTTAAAAAATGTTATTTCAGCAATATCGAGATATGAAAACAAACCAAATGATGATTTTTGTCCATATCGCCCAGCCCTATCACACCAAAAATGATCAATTTGAGGTGGTGTTTATCGGTTTTGTGGAAGATGTTATTTATGCAAATATCTTAATGCCAAATCATTTTTATCGCAATTCTGTTAACTTTTTCTTTTCAGCAAGTTTACATTTTTGTATGATTGACAAGGAACTTTTCACTTACTCAGAGCTTTATAGTGGCTGTTTTTGAGCAGCAGGCTGCATTATGCAGAAAATCTGGGAATCACAACATGACAACCGAAAAAGAGTCAGGGTTTGATTTCCTAGGAGCTGATGATTTTTATTTATGCTAAAGATAGATTTGGGTTTGAATCACGATAAAATCAAATCGATAGTTTCAAAAAAATTGCGATACACATTTTTTCTCATATCTCCCACCCCTAAAACACATGCCTTTTGTTCAGTTTATTCCCACAATTTTGCATCTGTATTGACAAATGTGGAGTCTAAAAATGATAATTTTGATCAGTGAACAATCTACGTATTTATCATTGCGTGGGATACAAGTGATTTCCAGCACAGTTATTATGGTTTGACTTGCAGATTAACATTAACATCTCATGTGGTCCATATTTACCATTCAAATGGCTCTTACACAAACATTAGAGACATGTGTAGCCTGTGGGCACAAAGATGGTGAGGGGGAGGGCTTCTAACAGCAGATTCTCAAACAATTTAGAAGAAAAACGCTGCCTATCTGTGCCATGTATACTACATGTTGCATAAATGTGTAAAATGGTCGCGCTTTTATAACTTCAAGGCATATGAAGCGCTTTACATCAAGGAATCTATTCATATTAATTCATCACCGCAGAACACAGAGGAAGAGGCGGGTGGATAAAATAAGATTTTAAAAATCTGTGTTATTTTTAAAATCTTATTTTTCTTAATTTTATTTTTTAAATCTTTTTGTAGAGGTCCACTTTTTCGCTCACTAAATAAATGCATTTTGAGCCTTATTCTTTTGAGAGCACTTTTCACAGCTTTCAGAGGCCAGAGCAGGACTTCATCATCAATGTAAAGCTAACAACAACATAGCATGCAACAAAACACTTGGTTTCAGAAAAAGCTTTATAATTGGATGCACTGGATTGACACAATACAAACACAGTTTCCCCAAATAGATGTGTTTGCAAAATATTTTGATGGGAAACTGTTGAAAAAGTAAATATTAAGAAGTGGGTCCAGTCACTTAAAACCGAATCAAGCAATTCAGCAGTAGTGCTCCCTATGCACCTCTAGTGTAAATACACTTTCAGATTGAAACTAAAACATGCTTTTCGTTCATTTATTTATTGCTTTGCCATTTGTCTGTCTTCAGTTTTGATTAAGCCCGCAAAAACAAATCCAAACCTATTTACATTTTCAAATATAAAAGTCGAAGCCAGGGTTTGTCAAAAGAGCTGGTGTTAACAGATTCACAATTGTAAATGTGGAATTTCGATCAGGAGGCAGCAGAGAGCTGACATGCTTCAAATAATATACAGACGTAACCATCGAGAAACAGACCTAAGCTACTTCAGCGATAGAGCTTTCCCTAAAACTCTTATGTTCAAAAACTTTTTTTATTGAAACAAGGCAGATTCAACAACATTTATACTAAAAATAAAATAAAAGAGCTAGGTATTCTCAAAGCTATAGTTGTGGGTTTTCCTTCAAGAGCCAGCAGAAAGAACTAACACAAACTCCAAATGCCCCGAAAATACATGTATATGATCATCAAACAGATTTACGAAGACATTTAAGAAAATGTAAATGTTATAAACTTCAAGACCACAACTTGCTTCTCAAGAATCATTTTTCTTCTCGAGCATGATATTGTTGAGTACCGTCTCACTAAACTACTGCGGGTCCATCCACACATGAACAAAGAAAAGGTCTTTGGTTCAGTTTTTATGGCTGGGCTGGTGAGTGTCGTCTCTCATTAACACCATCATTAATTGTTAAGTACATGGTCAGGCGAGTGCACAGCGCCCGACGGCCCGAAATGGATCTGACACCAGCTCTGCACCGCATGTCAAACAAAGGCACAGTGCAATATTTATGGCCTCCGCCTGATTTATCTTCTTTAGTGAAAACCAAATATCGCCTGACCTCAGCCACCTGTCAGCACAAATACTTCCCAACACAACTCATCGTCACTTGTGGTTTTAAGGCAACTGATGCTCCATACTGTAGCAGCCCGAATCCTGTAGCTTCTCCAAAACTGACAGCAAAGACTAAAAGTTCTTAGTAAGCAAATTGTATCTTGATATATCGCAAACCGATATATTTTTCTAACCCTAGTCCTTTGAATTGTGCAAATCTTTTTAGCAGTGACCTTATTGCCAAAGCTTCACCAACATCACTTATCAGTTTGTGTATTTGCACTAGGAGTTCACACAAAGATGTTTTCAGTAGTAAGTCGACGCTGGCACTGGAAATGGCACGGGATTAAAAAAATCCATTTTGGGGATTCAGCAAAGTATCAGTTGGAAATCAGTGCTGCATCTAGTGTTTCTAAAGTTTAATTTCCTTTTGGATTTGGTTGTGCAGCTGTCAGCGATTAACAAACATCTGATTCCATCTTAAGCTACAACAAACGCGCAACAACAATGCTCTTTGCTACATTGATTAATTCATTATTTTCCATTTCTTTAGGACATTGACTTGGAGCAATCCATATCACTGAAGATTCGAAATGCAGCCAGTGATCTTGCCGCTGGAAAAAAAAGTGCTATAATGGTTCCTTAACCTCGGTTGCTTGCAAAGAAAGACAAGCTTTCTAAATGTGTAAAATCTGGTCTTTGGTGTAGAAATAGGCAACTCAAGAGAAAAAAAAATTGAGCATCATGGTGAGCAGTGGTTCTTAGTAGTGACCCCATAATAACATATTCATGACCCCCAAATACAGAAAGTTTATTGGCAAACGATATGTCTAATGCTTGATTTTGAGATTCATTGACCTATGTAAATTCATTGGTTGGTTATCAAATAAAAAATCTACATTTACCACTGAAGTAGGGCTGGGCATTTAATCGAGACATTGAGACATAAACATAAAATAATAATTTAAATTTAACAATGAGGATTTTTATTTTATTTCTCTCATTTTACGAGTCTTAAGCTTTGTTTAAGACTGTTGCTTATACATCAATCAATATTGCTGGGCAGGAAAAAATATAAGCACAATTTCATCTCGATTTGATAAAATTTTGTCTATTTTTTTCTAAGAAAATTAAAAAGTGCTTTCAATAATTATTTCTATGAACATAAACAAAACTGACTTTTAAAACAGCCCCAGTCCTAAACTTATTTTAGTAACTAAACCTACCCGTTAAACCCAAAGAAAATGGCTTCAATCAAAATCCGTGGTTATTTTACATTTTGAGTTTTCGTAACACATTCACATAAAAAAAAAAAAAAAAAGACGTTTAAAAAAAAAATGCCTTTTTTTATCTGTGTTTTTTCTGAGACTGTTGGTTTAAAATGTTCCATATTACAGAAAAAAAATCCATACTAACAAACTAATAAAGTTTGGCTTTTGCTGTAATCGATTCAAAACAAATAATTAACAATTCGACATGATGAATCTCAATTTCTCAAATTAAGTGATTAATTGCCCCACCCCTACCCAACCAACCACCAACCAATCCAACCCACTTAACATCTGAAGAAATACTTCGAAGCAATTAAACTGTAAGGCCAAATGCAAACAACAACTTGGCCATTAAGACAAAGGTTTTCCTTTAACTTATCATCATAATTGTTTGTCGTTATTGTAGTAACAACATTGAAATGCAAAAGTCTAAATCCAGCTTGCCTCCCTATAATTCAATAAAAGGTTTCTCCGTAATAGGAAATGGCCTGTGTCAATTCAGTCTGAAATAAGAGCTAGATTAAAGCGATAGAGCTGCTTTTTGATAGGGTATTCACAAGTCCTCACTGGCTTGAGAGAAACGTCTAAGAACAAGATTAAAAAGAAAAGTGTTGGCCTTCTGAGAGATTGAAATAAAATGTTATGTGCTGCATTACCGGGGTGATTCGCCAGTGAATAATTCAGACTATAACCCAGAAAATATCTCTATGCAACCATGACATCCCTGCACCACTTACCTAAAGTGTTATTCATGAGGAGAAAAACAAATCTCACACGATGGTAGATAGAAATCGTTGACAACACTTTGCATGTCAACATGTTTATTTACACGTATTTACAATCTGTGGCATGAACACTAGACAAACACCGATGGCCCCTTGGCGCACAAACAAAGCGCTATAGATTTTATCTCTTAGTGGGGAGAAAAAGAACGCTAAATGAATCTCCATCTTGGACTGAATGTGCTGACAGAGCCTGAGGCGTGGTGTCTGTCCTCAGGGGAGCCCCTCAATCCCCCAGGCCTCTCGTGGGACTGGCCCAGAGGAAAGAGGCAGAATGGAAATGTCTGTCCTGCTGCACATTGAAGGCATTTACAGTACACTGAGTAAGAGACGCAGCCAAGCATTGATAATGAGCAGGAGTGTGTGTGCGTGAGATGGGATGTGATTTGGTAAACGCAAAAGGCAACAGAGTCAACTGCTTTTACTTAGCCTTCTAGTGTGCCACTTAAAGAGGTTAGAAGAAGCCAGGCTGATATTTACTGGATTTTATATTGTGAACCTATACTAATAAAAACAATAATAAAATATAAAATAAATAGGGCAAATTTGTGCAAAAAGATGTAACTTATATTAAAGGTGAAGCATATAACTTGCAGACAGAAGGCAGCTAAAATAAATATTGTTTGTAACAACAAATGTTCCACAGTATGGCATTCAACTCAAGTATTCAACTCAAGCATTCATTGTGGTCAGTCACCACAACAATGCAGCACAAACAGACACAGCAAACACAGGTCTCGTACATCAAACGTGATCGCCACAATACATAACACAAGTAGTTGCACTTATGAGAAAAAGCAGACCCCTGTATCAGCGCTGCGGCTCTCGCTCTATTATCGATCCGTACACTCCAAACACACGTGACACTCCCACTGCTGTCTCTGTTTTTACTCCATCAAAACAAGTTGAAAAAATAACAAATATCCAATAAAATCCGCTTTTGGAACAAGATATGAATGAAGTCTTGAACTCGCTGCTTCTGATTGGTCAAATTTACTGTCAGTTTCTCTCTTAGTCAATCAGAGTCTGTGACACCGTCTTCCAAACAAATAAAGTTAGGACTGTTTACAGTTTCTGTGAATGAGAGACTGGAGAGCAGAACCGCGTCTCGTAGAAGTCATAAAAACTTCGAATCCGTTACCGAAACGGACAAAACTGTTGCCGGAATGCCCCTCCAGAGTTCCCAGATCTTTTTCTGGCTTGTTCCGACTAAAATTCAGCCCAAGTGTCAACTCTCCATAGATCTTAGCCGTAATAATTATGTGCCTAATATGAAAGTTCCACAAAACATGGAAGATATTTCTTTGTACCACACATACAAAAAATAATAAGACAAGACATCCCTCAAGACAACAGTGAACAAACATACAGCCGTTACAAAAGTCTCCATTTCCTCATTTCAGAGTTCCACAGATACAGGTACAAAAGAATGTTGCCTGCATAAAAAAGTCTGATGCCAAAGCGCCGAATGCATGAGTGAGTATTCAGGGTTTAGGATATGTGTTCTGTCAAATAAAATCCTGTTTTTGGCAGATTCTACAAATAGCTATTGTGAGGATAACAGAGATGCCCAATTATTTTAACTGCTGTCCAGTGAGTAAATCTGAGTTTTGAATCTTACACTCAAATTCTCGAACCAACAAGTAAAGCCATAACAATGAAAGACTCTATGATTGCCCTATAAAAAAATCTATCTACCCCAAAAACTTTTAGCCGACATAGGAAAATAAGCCATGAGCAGTTTGGCTGGATAAAGTAGAGCTTTATGAGACAAAAAGCTTTTGAGACAAGACTTAAAAGCACTGTGTCGTCTGAGACCAACGATACACTGTTCCGGGTTCAATATCACTCAGTGATTTGTAAATATGCAAGCAAACACAGCGAGCCCTGAGGTATACCAGAGCTACTTAGATAAGAAAGGGAGTTTTTGAGTTCCAGATACACACGGGAAAACCGAATCGCTCACACCGCAGTTGCCAGTGCACGAGGACAATTAGCACAGCACGGATTGAAATGAACGCGAGGGCAGAGTTCAGATAATTTCCAGTTCGTTCCTCTACTGAATTTGAACTGCGCTGTCTTTCTCCCCTGATCTCTGTGCACATTGCTGTGTTTCCTTTTCTTTCTCCCTAAAGCCGAAAGTCTGGTGTTAATGGTGATTAGTTGCTTGGATTCTGCGTAATGTTTTGCCACGGCTGAATTGCTTTTGCGCCGTGTATGTGCATGCAAATTTATATTTATATATCGCACGATAACTCATATAGTAATTATCGGGACAGGCTACAATTTTGCAACAACTCCTTAACAACTTCTGAATTCAGTGTCAAAATCTGGACTTTTGCATTGTATAACCTTATCCCTGCTGCTACTATTATTATTATTTGAAAACCACAATAAAAACTGGTCACAAAAAATCTGGTCTTTTTTCTTCTGATTATCATGCCAACAATATCAGTCCCACAAAAATGTCCTAGCTCACAATTCCCTTTATGCATGTGAAGTGCAGTGCAGCCTGGGCTAAATTAGATGTTTGGATGCCCTTTTATCAACACGTCTCAGCATGGGACCCCAAAAGCACCAGCTCAGTGACTAAAATGCAAACAAGCTTCTAGCACTCTGGTGCAGCAAATGTAAAATGATCCATCAAATCACAAAACAAAGTCGGCTTGTCTCCCATTTGTTTTTAAAATGGTCCAAATAACAGTCCATTTGATTTTGGCTGTGCCTGGCTCTGATTATGAATGAGGCTCATGGGGCAGCTGTGCAGGGTTGTAATTGTAAGTCTACCTGAAAAAACAGTCTCTTTAGCTGCGTAAATAGGAGCGGAGAGAGAGATGGAGAAAAGCAGGAAAGGGAGGTTGGAAGGGGAGAGATTAAGGTAGAAAAAGAATCAGAGAGAGAGGGTGAGTGCTAACACACAGTGGAACAAATGGCTGGGACAGGCGTAGCGTTCGTGCGGCTCTGATTGCCTTCACAGCGGCTGCTAACAGGAGGGTTGCACCGGGACTCCACTGCGGATGACTACATTATTTATAGATGAAAGAGGATCCAAAACAGTGCGATCGATGCACAGATGAGGCCAGAACGCTCCTAACCTGCGCATATGAAGCCAGATGGAGAAAAAGCAGGTGCAGGACCAAAAGAGCTTATTAAAAAACAGGGAGGGTCATCATGGTGACTGCATAGGAAAGTGAGGTTTTCAGATTATAAAAGAGGGATTCATGATGAAAAGCATTTATTTTTCGCAGCTTTTTATTTGGCCCTTGTTTGATTTTGCTTTAAGGGCACTACAAAAATTAGTAAAAACATTTTGTGTGGCTGTGTTAAGTTTTGAGAACACTGCAATTGGAGCTTGTTGCGGTTTCTTGTGGTCACTAATGATCAGGATCAGCGAAGATGAAAAACTAACCAAGCAAGTCTAAAATAACTTTAATACTCTTTTGTAAAGTCTAATTAGAGATGCACCAGTAACAAACTCGTATTTGAGGATACTGCAGGGCAAGGCTTCTCATTTGGTTTATTACAAACCATGCACTAGTTTAAACTGATTAGTATACCAGTATCACTAATCAGTTTACCTTTATTTTAAAAGAAGTCTCAGCACTGCATAGGTAAAATAATACAAGCTTTAAATGTGCACCATGATGATATTGCTTTGCCTAGAATGTTAAACACATCTTTATGGTGATCTAAGTTGTATGTTCGTAGATAATACAGTCTATGACTGTAACATAAAAAGAGCAGGGGTGGGCTTTTTTTTTTTTTTTTCGCAGGCCATATTCAAACGGGGAAGTAGTGGAGGGCCACTGTCATTGGTGTAACAAATTATCATTATTGCGGCACATTTTTGTAGATTATAATTTATATATTATATTATAATAATTACAATTTTGACAATTTAATATGATAAGTTAGGACAACAAGCAATGACACATGCTCTACAGCCAAGTCAATCAAATAAAAGTAATGTAAAGAGTAACACTTATTCTCAAAATGTATCAGGGCCACACTGAAATCATTCGAGGGCCGCATCTGGCCCACAGGCTGCAGTTTGAAACAGGTCTGCAAAAGAGATTATGCAGATAACATTAATGTCACAAATGAGAGTGTGAAATAGATAAATCTACAGTTTTCTATAAGTGATGGAATCACAACTAAAATAGTAAAAGGTTGCAACAGTTTGATCACAAATATTAAAAAAAAAACTCAACTGTGTTGAATATTTGTATTCAAAACCACAAAATAGTAGAAGAGCAACTAAATAATAGAGACATGGTTTTTCTCAACTTTCTCTCTGACACTGGCTTTTGGGTCACACACAGTTTCACTCATTACATTTGTTTATTGAAATAAGATGTTTTTAGTCTGTTTGATAAGAAAATGTTAGGTATGTGACAGCTAAATATTCTTGTCAACAGCTTTAAGCTAGTATTTTGTTGCTGTTAGTTTCTGCAAAACAAAAGATGCATTATAATTTTGAAGCAGAATTTTTTTATATAATTAACAATGCCAAACTAGGAAACATTAAGTAATAGTTTTCAAATAAAATGACAGAAAAGGCCATTGCAAATCCAGTCAGCTAAAAATTTGTAACTAAAACTTGCAGACTTTCTTTTGTTGGAGCACAGCAAAAACAAAATTTAAATGCAAATTCAATGAAAGCATGACGTCGGAATATTGACTCTTTGTATGAAAAACTACACAATCCAAAGAAAAATTTGGCACCAGCACATTTCTAATGTATTACCTACTTTTGTTTTTGTTTTATATCTGACCAGGTCCTATGTCAGCCTTTTGTTTTGACATCGTTTACGTGGGGTTATGTCCTGGTTTGGGCTCTCATTTCATTTTCCGTTTTGTCATTCTGGCCACAGAGTGAATTCCCTCTGCCATGTGATGCTATTGCTCTGACTATAGGCAGCGCGGTGCAGAGGCAGAGGAAGCCGTACCACAGAGAGTGCATTAACCCGCTCCGATCTGCCAAATACAGCAGCAATTTCACACCTGAGTGGACAGAAACACCTCCATTCATTTTTTTCCCAAGTGACAGGGAAAACCTCGGGGCCCAAATTCAACCACTGTGTATGGGACATATGTTCAAATGCATGCAGTCATCCGTTCACAGCAGATGGACAAGACACTACACTCCATCTTAACTAGAATTGTTTTCGCTCTTCAAATGAATGTCTTTCAAACAACTTTTTTATGTAAATGTGTGCGTGGGAAGTGACCACGAAGCAGCAGTGTTCAGTGGGAAAAAAAAAACAGCCTATTCATTACTGTAGTAAACAAGCCACTGTAGTAAACAACTCACACAGTCGTTTTAATAGGATTTCATTACCAGTGATAGTGTGGACAAAAGGATGAACATTAGCATCATTAGGAAAGAAAAGAAGAAAATGAGTGCTTAATGGCAGTGTATACCTTAAGAAACACATTATATGACAGTCTGTATAAACAGGATGGACCATAAGAAGGCAGATAACAGAAAAACGTTACTACTATCAAGCTCAGTTTGAAACTTCTGTAGATTATAAAAACACATTTGCACATTTTCATTCTGTAATTATGTAGAAGTTATGTAAAAATGTGCATATTTCACATTTCTTGCTTGACTTTGTTCAAATTTGAATAAATTAGACCTTACTGAAAATATATCACAGCAAAATACATAACTTCCTAGCTCTCACAACAAAAAAAAGCACTGCCAGTAGGGTCTTTTCTTAAGTAACTATTCAAAGTTGGAGGTAGTTGAAGTCTTAAATGACTTTGAAACTGTGGTGGTGTCAAGTCCAATGAGTTTAAATTGTTGTATTGACGAGCTGTTCTTGTGTCCTGGTAACCTGTTCTGTCAATCAAAATACGGCGCAAGGTGCACCATGCTTATAAATAAGCTTTTTTTCTTCTTCTTCTTTTGTCCTTTGCAATACAAAACACTTGCTTTGTGCCAGTATGTGACTTAATCACTGTAGATAGATAATCACTGGTTATAATGGAAACACTTTTGGATTAAAACTTTTAACATTTTTTTAAAGGGGTATCAGTAATGTTACCTAATTAATAATAAATAATATACTGGACTACATTTTTAGCAGTTTTACACAGTATATATGAATGTTTGTTTGTAGAGAAAAAATGGTACAAAACTGCAGACTTTGAAATTAGCTAATGTAAGTCAAATTTAAATAAACACTACTTATTAAAAATAATGTGAATGAATTGAATGAAGCAGTAATAATACAAAGCAGTTAACAGTATCATATTAAAGTGATACTAAACCCCTACAAAAGACAATTGAATGAGAAAAATAGAAAATAAACTTAAAAAAGTATTTTAAATTGCAGACTACGAATGCGATTTTTCCTTATGCCATTATGAATGGTCATGTATCTTTGAGCAGCTTTAGTAAAAAGTCTCCTCTACACACAGGCTTGTATTCAGACAGAAAACAGTCTAAACTCTGTCCCAATTTTTATTTCGTAAGAAAATAAAAGATAATTAGTCCTAAACATTGGAAAAAATTTGCCACGAAAAATATTTAATATAATGCGTGGACATCGCATTAACTTTATAAAAAGGACGGTCTTCTTAAATAATGCAACTATTTCCAAATCTCGTCTCATCTCGATCTCGTAGACCCAATCTTATGGCTCGTCTTGTGTCTTTCTGTCTCGTCCCATCCCTATGGCAGACAAAACTTTTGGTAACATTTTTTACAAAAGCAAACATTTAATTTGTGAACTAGATGATAGAGTAACTTGGAATCATCAGTATCAGCCAATCCCCACCATTCACAATAAACAGAGTGAGTATTGATAAACCTGTGATAAGGAAAGAAACGCTGTAACCGCTCTAACCTCCTGAATCTCCTCTGTTTCTGCTGGCGCCTGTCAATCACCATGTGCAGCTCCTATGAGGACCTCCGCTGTGTGAACTTGAATCCGGTCTGTAGACGGAGACTTTTTAGCTCCTTTGATGCGTGATTTTCAGCGAACAGGGCCGAATGCGACGTACATGTGAGGGAAAGATACCAATTAAAGCCAGTCACCACACTCGCTGGAAGTGGCACCATTATTTTCTGGAAACCCACTCAAACTCTGACAAAGAGCATGAATCAAACCGCAGCCCTAAGGCGAGGGCAGAGGAGAGAGAGAGAGAGAGAGAGAGAGGGTGTAGAATGTATCACATTGGAGCTCCAAGACTGCCCACTAACAAACAAGATAAGACAGTCCGGGAAGAAAAGGACTTGGATTTGAACCGTGATCTTGAAGACTCCTGAGGCTGCCGAGGTTATAGTCAGGTGGAGGACACGTCGCAGTCAGCAGGAGTGGCCCTTAGTTAAAATTCAACAACACAATTTAGTTCTCACAACACCGGTCAATATATTGTGCTTCAAAAGAGTGCCTGGAGCGAAAACAAAAAAAAAAACAAGACTGATGCACAATGGATAGTGACAGGCGCTTTTAATTTTTCAAAACTAAATTTATGAACGCACGACACCACAAAACACCGCTAAACCAGTTCCAACAGTTCCATTACAGGCTAATTTTGGTGGCTTGATTTATTTATTTTGGCATGGAGTCGATATGTCTTGCTGTCTTCTGGCTGGGCACTGTTCCAAAACATCTGCATGTGAAAGCAAATTTGTGACTGTCAATAAAGAACAAACAGGGAAATGGTTGCAGTGAGTTAGATATGGGGTTTTGAATAGCTCTGTTAAAATTGACAGGTGCATCCAACCAATCAAATGCAAGGTCTCAAGAGAGTGAGTTTGAGATAGAAATGCAGCACTTTGTGACAAAATCACACCAAACCAAATAATTATGGGTAGTAATTCTGATACCTTTATATACCTGCTTTCTGTTTGCCGCGTGAAAACCAGGTATCCAGCTTTACAGGTACTATGCCCATTTTTGCTTCCTCAAAAATGCAAACAAACAGAAATAATTTACTTTATTTTATCTGAATTGTTCACTATATGTTTTAAGCTTTTTTTCCACTGTTAGAAGAGAGCAGTGTCATTATGCCAACAGGAGCTAGTCAACCATGCTAACAACAAAAGCAAACAGACTTAGTGGAGCTTAGTGAACATACAGGACATTATTAGACGCAGACAAGACATTGCTGATTACTGAATAGATAAATTAAAGATATCTGTGAGAAAAGGATTGTAATTATTTAATTTAAAAAAATAAAAATAAAAAATTCTTAAAAAAAACATGAATACAGTTATTGTTTCAGTTTACTGTAGTGAAGAAATAAAATTAGGCGAGTGGAAAAACACAGTAAAAATTGAGTACAGTGCTAAATGAGGCTATTTTATAGATCTGAATTGTGATATCATTTTGCAATATACAATTAATAAATGTAATAATGAAAATTAGAACAGGCAACAAAGTCCTCAATCTGTTTTTAAAATTAACTTGTTTTGTTTTTGTCCATCCATCTATCCATTTTCTTCCGCTTCATAGGGAGTCGGAGGCGTTCCCAGGCCGAGAGACATAGTCCCTCCAGCGTGTCCTGGGTCTTCTTCGAGGTCTCCTCCCAGTTGGACATGCCTGAAACACCTCCATGAGGCATCTGAAACAGATGCTCGAGCCACCTCAGCTTGCTCCTCTCGACGTGGAGGAGCAGCGACTCTACTCCGAGTTCCTCCCGTGTGACTGAGCTCTAAGGGAGCGCCCAGTCTCCCTGTGGAGAAAACTCATTTCAACCACTTGTATTGGTGATCTTGTCCTTTCGGTCATGACCGTTGGAACGTAGATTGACCAGAAAATCGAGAGCTTTGCCTTTCGACTCAGCTCCTTCTTCACCACAACAGTCCGATACAGTGATCGCATCACTGCAAATGCTGCACCGATCCGCCTGTCAATCTCACACTCCATCCTTTCCCTCACCCCACTTGAGGCAAGGACTCTCCACCCACCTGCAGAGAGCAAGGCACCTTTTTTCGTTTTTTAAATTTTTTTTATTTTGATCTCCAAATAACATAAGGCGTAAGCAGATTTGTATTGTTATCATAGTGTCAAATAGTATATTTAGGCGTTGCTATAATATATATAATATATATACAGTATATAGTAAAATAACAGCCATATCATAATCATCTCCAGAATCGCCCATCTTCTCTAGTTTGTGAAGAAAATAACCAACTGGAGCAGT
Organism: Mugilogobius chulae; assembly: GCA_038363315.1. Lineage (NCBI taxonomy): Eukaryota > Metazoa > Chordata > Actinopteri > Gobiiformes > Gobiidae > Mugilogobius > Mugilogobius chulae. The sequence continues at coordinate 4,823,400 of CM076400.1, forward strand.
AGCTATTCTTCAACAATTTTCAAATATGAATATAATAAAACGAAAAGCAGATTAAAATGACAAATGAGCAGACTCGTAAAGACAAAAGTAATTTACTGACATACATTGATTTACCGAACTACATTGGTGAGAAAAACAATATGAAAAATGATTGTGAAGCTGTAATACTTTCTCAGTTGAAATAGTATGCAGTGAATATGTGCACTTTGGTCTGCTGGTGGATGTAATAAAAGGGGAGCTGGTCAGGTGCTCTTGGGCTGAAACACTTTTGTAAATGGTGTGTGTCCAGGTCTGCGCTGATTGCCTCGTGATGTGGCACTGACAGACCATCAATAACCCACAGCCGCTCAGGCAATACTGCACACCTTCACCTCCTCTCAGGGGCGGAACAAGTACCCCGGTTTGTAACTTAAAATGTCAAAAAAAAATTAAATATCTCTTAGCTGGCGTGTTCTTGTGAGAAATATTTGTAAAAGTTTCACAGCAGTCAAGTTGCAAATTATGAAGACAAACAAAATTTAAAATTACAAGTAATTTGAGTTCTAAAAAGAATCTCTCCACTAACTGCTTCCTGGTGTTAAAAAAATAATAATTTAGCAAAATAACAGTGTTGTCAATATTGTGGACTTACTGTGACAAAACTGCGGTCCGATTTACAATGTTGTGCAATCTAAAATATCCTTTATTACACAGAACTGAGTCATAGCAAAAACCTACAGGGACAACAATTGTTTGGTAGTTGCCACACTCTGCTTGACTAGTTATTGTCTTAAGAATGTTTCCTAGTTTGGCATTAAACATACTGTATCTACTGTATAATGAATTTCACTGGGTGTTTTTATTGTTCAAAGAAAACCTTGAAAAACTATCTTTATTACTGTGAGCCTGCACGCCTCTCCATAGATCTGACTTTTAACATGGCCTGGAAGTGCCACAAGTTTGTCTTTATGGCAATAGTAGCCATAGTATGTTGTTTTCCTTTTCTAAGGACAGTGGAAGCTCTGGGACAATTATTTATCTGCCTGGTTGTTGGACAGTCTGCCTCTGGATTTGTGAATAATGACGGTTTACTGTTTTCTGAATTTTTCCACCATTGATGTCTGCTGTTGTTATTTTGGGCTATACAAATAAATTGAATTATATGTAATTAATTTAAATTCTAGAGGCAAATTGAGGTCATCTCCATGGAGAAAAGGTGATTGAGGCTGACCCTCCATCAAAAGTCTTACACCGTGGACCTTTTATGTTTCTGGACTCAAAGATAAGACTTGAACTCAGAACTTTTGACAGACAGAATGTGGAATGAAATAAGCCTCAAACCACATTTCAGACCTTTTTCAAAAATGTAGTGGAGTAAAAAGGCATACAATATAGTGAAGTAAACTATGACATATCCACACCTTTTACAAAAAACACTGATGTTTTATGTCATTTATCCTAAAAAAAAACAAACCCGACTGTAATTTTGCTGGTTAATTATTATCATTTTAACACACAATAAATTCAAAAAAAAAAAAAAAAAAAAAAATTGGTTGTTTATGTATGTATTTAGTTATTTAATCATTTAAATGTTGATTAACAGGGACTTTCTGAGCACTCAAGCATCAGCTGCAGGACAATGCAAGATTTTGTAAACATGTTTGAATCACTGACTAAAACTGTGAGCAAACTAATAATGAGAGAACACTGTTTGAACATGGCTCAAAACTCAGAAAGGTGTTTTTTTTAAATAACAGGTCCCCTTTACTTCAGGACCTTAACTATTGTTTACTTTCCACACCTGCCTACTGTACACAATGTACTTCTGCACTGCTGTGAACTTTACACGTGTAAAACAACATGTCAGATACACAAGTATTAATAACGATGCAAACAAGTCACTGCAAGCTTTCAGTGGGAGTTTCACAGAGACTGAAAGAAAGGCTGCTTTATTTCCTGCTGCTAAAAGAAATCAGGCATTTGTCATTACCTGTCATTGCTTTTCTTCCTATAATAACTGAATTTAAAGCCAAACGCGGAGATGTAACATTTGCTGCGGAGTAGTATGCAGGGATGAGTGGGTGCCAGGTACTGACAACATTAAATACACTCCCAGCGTGTACTGTTCCCAACTGTGAAAACTCTACTGAAAAACAGCTTTGAGAATTTTAAATTTGGGCAACATAGCGCTATGTGCTCGGTAAGTAGTAAACAAATCCAGTGCTACGGAGGCATAACATCCAAATATACACTCACTTTGACTGCATTTGTCAGGACACAACCTCACTATTGTAATAATGTAGTTATGTGTGCAAAAGGGCAAAGGCCGCATCTACAGGAGCAGCGGAAGTGTCAAGTCTTTGCATGACTAGTAGAGGCTCATGTTATATATAGACACAACTGCCATAGATTCAGTAGAAGGCACGTTACAGTGGGGGATGTGGTCTGACGTGAGAGAATATTCTTTGTTCATTCAATACAAAAAAACAACAACACATTTTTCTATTCTTTAAAAGCATTTGTAGGACAGTCCCTCATTTATCGCGGGGGTTACGTTCCAAAAATAACCAGTGATAGACGAAACCCGCGAAGTAGTGATTTTCATTTTTTACCAATAATTTCAGTTGATAACCTGCTGGTTCTAATGTTTAGTGTCTTTTGTACATGTAATAATGTTCTAAACACATGATTCACACGAGAGACAACAGTGCGAGTCGTTTTTGTGACTGTTTAAAGGGGACGGTGCTGTGCTCTTTCGCCTGCTCTGCTTTTGGCAGGTTTCCGGTTTCGCTGCGCTCCACAGCCGACCGCAGAGCCACGGATCACACAGGCTCCAGAGCCGACAGCCACGAAACACATCCGGACTCTAGCAAAGTCACAACACGCTCCTCAAACACATCTCTGAACTACACAAGTGACTTCCCAGCGTAAACAAACTTATTATCGTAACTACGAGCTCAAAGAGTCAAATCCTCACCTGGAACGTCCGAGCGTCAGGTCAGCTTCCCCTGCATGATCCAAAGTTTCTAAAAGAGCTTCTGTGCTGTTGCCTTTGAATGCTGTGATGTGATACACTGCACGTCTATAGGGCCGCGCACTGTAAAAAAAATTGCACACAAAAAAATCTGTGAAACAGCGAAGCCGCAGAAAGTGAACCGCGATAGAGCGAGGGACCACTGTACTGTGATAAATATGGAATCATGAGCTCATCTCTGTGACAATTCTACTTTTTTTGATAAAATCGTCATATCGTGATTTTCCCATTTCTCCATTTGATGCCTCTGTCTGTTCAAATATAGACTATTTTGTGCCAAATCCAAGTCTTGATAGCGACTTTGTGCTCCTTTTTTTGAAGTCTCCTTTGGACTGCACTTTTAAGTCCTAAAAGGAATATATTGACTGATATGACTGAAACATGGATTTTTAGCATGTTTTCATGTCTAAAAGTCATATTAATAAAGAAAAACACTTGTTTTGGAGAAACACACAATGTTCTAATTAATTGATTCTTTGATTAACTTATATTGAAAGGCAGAGGTCGCTTGTTTCTATCTAATCCACTTTAGACAGCTGGATTAAGCTATTGATAGTGAATTGTATTTACCTCAAAAACAATACGAAAAAAAAACGATCTACTACAAGATTCGTGATCAAATCAAAATTGCCATAATGTTTTACCATATTGCCAGCCCTTTGGTTTAATGGCAAACTATTTCCTTTTGAAAACAATAAATACAAGACAAGTCCTAATATTAACTGAGGTTGTTGAAATGGTTTTACTTAGAAAAACGACTGCGCTGTAGATGAAGATACAAGAAGCTAGGGCTGGGCGATATGGCCAAAAAAAAAAAACTCAATTTTTAGACCACTTTGGACGATTTCGATTTTAATCGATTTTATTCGACGCCATCGATGACTGCCGCTTTTTATTATGAGCTCACAATATTTTAAAGCATCTATAAAGAATGAGCCAATGAGATTAACTTGTTTTATGTCATATTAAAACTAATAATAAGTGTTTGCAGCTGCATCTAATGCATATTGTTATTAGCATTTGTATCTATCAGGCCCTGTTAAGATCATCATTATGATTTTGTTGTTTCATATCTAAAAGTTTTAAGTTTGCAAGTGTTCATTACTCACTCCTGTCACTCAAACTGGTCGCCATGGTTACTCACACATGGAGGGGAAAGGGGCGGAGCCTGCTGGCTGCTGCCTTGGAGAGAGCATGGGAGAGAGACGCTGTAGACTGACCGCTTTTAACTTTATCAGAGAAAACCTCACAAAAAGCACACGTAGCAGCTCCTGTAACAGCAAAGACAAATCAAAAAGACGCTAGATGTACCGCGGGACTTTTCTAGAAATTTACCGCGAGTCTAAAGCGCTGAAAGCGTCCGACACCCGCGGAGAAATAACAAACTCGTAACTTATAGAGATTAAGCTATACACCACCTCCGGATGGTTACTTGCGGCTGTTATTAAGTGATTAAAAGGTCCGCTAAACGGGCACAAGGTTTGTGTTCGTCTGTTCTTTGAGAGAGTGAGGGAGAGCTCCGCAAAGCGTTGAAGTTGTCCACTCAGTGCGCGCAGCTGGATCACAGCGGACTGACCTCGATTTTACGATTTGGCCATTTTTTCAAAGTTCCAAATTAATCGAATTAATTCGATTAATCGCCCAGCCCTACAAGAAGCATTTAGCCCAGAGCCGATAGCATCCCTACACACATTTGGGCAGTTACTCCTCTCAGTGTCTTTGTGTCCGCATTTGGCACAATTTAACTCCTCAAGTCCACATTAGAACGTGTAGTTGGGTGGCTGATGAGGCAGCTCTTCCACGTTACAATGAATTGATTGCTTCCACAGAGATCCATTAGTGGGCGTTTCCTCAGATCTACGTTCTCTCGACTATGGAGCAAACTGGCCCACATTAATTCATGTCATTTATTTTATTTTTAAACACGACACTGTTTAGATCATTGAATTCATTATGCATACCAAACAAAGGGCCACATGATCCAAAAAGGAAGAAAGTAGCAGAAGCTTTTTTAGCCCAACACCCTATTTACAAATCAAGGGACAATAAAATGCAACTCTATTACAGAGACAACTTTATATGAACTTTATATAAGAGATAACTTTTTACTATAGAATGTTTGAAGCCTCAATGTTTGAGTTTGACACCTCTGATTAAGACATTAAAAGTCTTCTTTGTGGTTCTTATATTTAGCATTTTCATTTGTTATATTATATTTTCTCTTTCTCTATATAAAAAACATGTTAAAAGAATGACAATAAATTATTTAGCTTTTAAATTGAAGGAAATGAGTAGATTTTAGCATTTCACGTCTGTAGGAGCAGGGCATGACCTTTGTTGCTTAAAATTCTCATATAGTTATGGGGTGGACATTAGTTTTGTAGGTGTTACCTCACACTTCCACACATTCAGTTAATTAGGGCAAGAATAAAAGCCTTTTGAGTTAGTGTATGCCTGGCTTTGCTCATAACTGCATCAATTTAAACCAAATATAATTTACGTGGGGTCTCCAGCAGAACAAGAATCACACCAGAAATTTAAATTCCGTCTTCATTTTCAGGAGTTATTTTAAATGTCCACATTTTTATTGTGTGCAAGCACCATGAACTTTAAATTCAAATTTAAAGGCAATTTATTTAAGTGGCACTATTTTTTCCCCTCTTTTTCTGTATGAGCAATGTTGAAGTGTGTTGCTCCTGATGCTAATGCGATGTTTTGTCTAATAAAAATAAATCAAAGGCCCACACTACAGAACATCTCTTCAAGTTAACTCTGATTCACTGGCATGCATGTAAACTGGAGTAAAACTGGTTTGTTTGAGAGAAAAGTCAAAGGGAGTATATATTTTTTTTATTCCTATTTCCCTGAGCTGTGTCCGAACGTCCACTTGTACACTTGTTCCCTAAACACAAAATCATTATAGTCCTGCCCTGTTCATAGACTATTCAGTGCAGTCACTCATCTAGTCATTCAGACATGAAGTGCACTACTCTCAACCGCAGGTCATGTGAGTCAGCTGCTTAAATGAACAAAAAAATAAAAATGGTCAGCAAAATATAAAGTTGATAAATACTGTGCAAGTCTGTCTGATCCACACATATTTATGGACTAATCATAACAGTTTTTATTTCAGTTTTATTTAACTATACCCCTTACCCCACATTAAACCTCAAGCAGACTTACTTGACCACCTAACCCAGGGGTGCCCAACCTTTTTCAGCTCGTGAGCTACTTTTAGTCTGACCACAGCCCGAAGATCTACCTTTGGATTCACATTGTTTTATTTAACAATGTCGAAAAAAACATTTTTAGACTAGTCCTGAATAGGACAGTTAGATTTTTAATAGTGCAATAATATTTATTAAAATGTAAGTTATAAGCGTGTTAAAAAGTGACGCATTTATTTGGAAAATAAATTATTGTGGCTGCAGCTATAAAAACAAAAAGTCGTTAAAAAGTTCAAGCTATCCAAGTCATCTCACTAGAAGCACATCAAACTACTGTATTATGAGTGATTGGTGACCATGGTAATAGTGAGGGGAGTGGCTTGAGAAAGTCAGCTTTTGTTTTTGACTCGCATCAACAACAGCAAGCTGCTGCATAGATTGGACAACAACAAAGCGTGAGCAGGTAGGATTCTGCGGTACTACCTGTCTCCTCCTCCTGCTCCTCTCACCCCTCTTATCAGCGCGCGTGTTCAGGAGCCACGCTGTGCGCTCCAGCGAGCCGACAGTGGAGAATTCTTGCTGCCGCATATAAAACTAGCGCTCATAGATTGCGGTTGTATTCGGGCGTGTAGTAGCGCATATAGCGTTGTTGATGCCGTATGTAGTTCATGCTTGTAGTTACGCCTGTATTAACGGTTAAAGTTCATATTAACAGACTGGGCTTTGGGAGCTACTTCCACTGCCTCAAAGATCGACTGGTCGACTGCTATTGACGGGTTGGGCACCACTGACCTAGCCCCTCATACATTTTGTTCGAATGCAGAAGGGTCTGAACCAAAGAAAGAGCCAATCATTTCAGTCATCCAAAATTAGGATGATCCAATCTCAAACAGCCACTACTGTTAGCGCCTTTATGCTAGCATTATCTTGACTCAACAGTGCATCTAAACAGCTCTTTCATTCAGTTGTGCCGTTTCCAGTAAAAGACCTGACGCTCTCCGCTTTGTTTTGTTGACTCTCCCAATGCATTGTGGTCTTGACCAACCTAGTGTCCAATGATGGTCACTACTTTTCCAATGCATTGAGGGAAATTTTGAGTTGACTACTTTTTGAACCCCTGAACACTCTGACACATACAAAATGGTATGACCTCTATATAGTAGTTAGGGCGCACATTCGGACACAGCCCTGGTCAAGTAAACGCCTGAATGTCTCTACCAGCTTAGCTACCATTTAGCTTTTACCATCATTTCTTTTATCCCATTTCTGACCTTTGAAGGAAATATAATCAGAAGCGACAAACATATTCTTGATGGGAAGCTTGCTGGAGGATTTTATGACTTCTATTTGCTGAAACTCAGGGTGCTTCTCTATTATAATGTCAAAAGCCCCTAAAATATATGACAGCCACGCTCCAGACAGCCTGGTACTTCCTCTGCGCAGACAAGACATCAGATATGTCAGTTAATATACTTTAATACCCTGTATGCTAATGAAGTGCCCTCACCTCTTTTCACATAAAGTTCGACGTCGTTTACAAGTCAATCAAGGACACTCGCACGGCTTAACTTTTCTTCGAAGACTTTAAATCAACATTAAGACAGTCTGGATTGTGGGAGGGAGTGTTTCTCTTTTTTTTTTCTCGAAACCTAAAGCTTATTCCTGGCAGCTTCTTCTTTCATACTTTTGTGAGTTTGATAAACAGCGAGAAAAAAAAACTAATGACATTTCTGAAAAACCTCTCAAATGGAAGAGGTCTAGCGATTGCTAAGTTACGGTTGCCATAGTGCGGAATAATTAGAGTGTGCACAGAGGGTGTGACTCAGCACTATCAGAGTACCAATGGGAACTGTCGAATCAACATCAAGAGCATCTGAAATAAAGTATTGTTTATGCAGCTGTCATGGCCAGCGTGCCAGGATGCTTCACTTCCACTATTTTACATTTGATTAGCCGGCCGGTTGAGTGGAGGATGACTGATACGTGTTCACATCATGTCTAAAGTCACATTTAATAGAGTAAGTTTGTAGGGAAAAATCCCAGTGCTTTCACCTCACTAGCATGAGCTGAACTCCACACTTTTCATTCAACGGAAGCAGAGAAAGCAAATTCTGACAAAGATAATTGATGTTGATTTGAGCTATTAAAAACAACTGTGCCTCTGCAGACCTCACAAAACAACAAAAGCAGACTGAAATGTTTTGTCAAGGCCAGGCATGTTGAAAAGCCAAAAACATTTCTCAGCAATATAAAAGACAGAAGGTGATAAGACAAATTGCCTAAAACTAAAATGGGGTTGATTGCAACATTATGAACTGTATCAAATCACAAAAAAATAAGATTGAGTGCTTAAGCTTGTCCAACAACTTCCTTGCTCTTTGACATTTCTACATGCTTTAATTTTTGGCTACAATTACCACTGAACACCTTTTTACAAACAGCATGAGTAGAGAACCCAAGTACAGCTAATCAAGAACATTGGATTTGGCTTCGAGAAGGAAAACGCTTTATTATTTTAGTTTGACAGTCCCCAATGGTCTGATCTGAGACACTTCAGAGACCTGGATTGGGTCATGTTGGACCTGGTTTACGATTGATTAAAGCCTCTCAATGAAAAAATAAACTTAGACCCTGTTAATCAATTAAATAAATAAGCTGGTGTGTATGCAAAGATGAATATATTTTGGAGAGAAGCACTCTAGTGTCACCATGGCTTGACACGCTCTGTGTCTGCTTGAAATGTGAAGAATTAAGTGTTCGAGACTCAGTCAAACATCAATTTATAAATTGGATATTTGCGTCTGAATGTTACTTTAGAAAACAAAATCGCTGAAATGGAAACATTTATTCAATGCTTAATATAGTATTGTTGGTTATTTTCAATAAAACCTGTGTTTATTTGTTCGTGCAAATTTCATTTTACACACATTAATGATAATGCAGAGGAGCAAAACGAAACACTTCTGTCAAGCATCGACTCACGTTTAGGTAAACTTGGCAAATGGTTTAAATATACACTGAAGTTTCATTTGAAGTTTCATTTGACTTAAAGGAACCATATGTAAGATTTTGATGTCAGACTTTATAAACATGAATTATATGTGACCACAGATACAAGGTCAACAAGTCCAAATATACTATTATTTTTACTGAAAGTCAATGTAATTCTGAGGTATTCTTAATTAAAAAAGCAATGGACATGATGTCCCTTTGTTGATGTTTACATTTATTATCCAATCAGAAAGCAGAATAGGCCTCACATGACCCTCTCAGTTGGGTTGCCAGTTTGGTTTCTTAGAAGCTGAAGTTAATTTTAAAACAGAAATCAGTAGCTTCCTATCTTCAATGTATGGGCCATTTCACACCTGGCAACCCAAGTTCATTTGTGATTGTAATACCTTTCTAAAATCATAGTTGTGCATCTTACATACGGTTCCTTTAACTTACGGTACAAAAATAATCTGGTACTTGTCAATACAGCTTGTCTGTACCCATTTTGGTTAGATTTGGGAAGCTAAGCAGGTTTAGGACTGATTAGTACCTGGAGACCAGCCAGTCCCTACACGCTTTGACAGACACTTTACAAACCATGAGGGGTCTAGGATCAGAGCGCCGGGGTTCAATTTCGAAGGCGGGCTCTCCGAGTGCTAAGTCAACCAGTCACAGAAAACTGTGAAATTCCACCAAAACAGCAACACCCAAAGCCTGATGTTTTTGTAAACATGTAGCAAAAGGATTTTTCAGTCTGAAGCCTCTCAACACTGTTTGCTGCTCAGGTTTTAAGGAATTGATACTTTCATTGTTCAAAACCGAAGCAAGAGCCGAATGAGCTACGTTCGCCATCTTAAATGTTTTTAAATGGGGCTTGAAAGCAACTTACGACTTTTTAGTGTCACGTGTCAGAATCTTCATAGGAATTATTGGCCGAGGCTCCGGTTTCAGACCCTAACTGCATTCAAACAGAATGTACCAGTTTGTAGGAGGGGCTGACTGGTCAAGCAACTGGAACACTAGGTACCACTGTGGGACAGCTAGACACTTCACCTACAGTGTGTGTAAGTGGTTAGTAGTGGTTAGAGGAGCCAATATCGTACACTGGCAGCCTCACTTCAGCCAATCTGTCCCAGGGCAGCAATGGCTGCTACACAAATGACTTACCATGACTATGTATTGAATGAAAAATACTTACTACAGTGTGGTGCTTTGAAAGGCTTCGACAAGATTGTAAAGTGCATTACAAGTGTGGCAATATTATACCTCAGCTTTTAGACTGAACACATGAGAGCTCCCATCATTAAGCTCTGAAACAAGAGACATTTTCGCAGCTGTCTCACAAAGTCTTGATTCATGCTATACTACATTTGAAAAGAAAGACAATAGCAACAGAAAACACATGAAAATAGGAAATGAAAAAGCAGATGGGTCGACTTTGCAAGTGGTGCCAGTGACAGAGCTTCTGAACAGCACAAACGCACTGATGTTAGCTGGTATATTTAGCAGAGATTAAAAGAATGTGTGACGCAACGACTACACCAGTGCCTGAAAGATGCTGGGCTGCTGCTTCTGCTCTGGTGCTGCCATTTTATAAGGTCACGTTTGGCAATTTCTTAAAAAAGAGAGAACAAGATAATCTAAGGAAAGCAGCTACGAGCTCTGAGACACTTTTGGCGCATTAAGTCTAACTTTATCGTCTTTACTGTCTGACACATATGACTAGTCTGCATGTGTCTGCCATCAATAAGAAAATTAGTGATGCATTCTTCACTAGATCTTTTCATGATTCACAGTTTAATTTAGGTTGAATCTTCATCCAGCCTCACTTTTGCCTTAATGCTACATGGGTATTCAAAGCACAGATTTTTCTATGCTTAGTGAGATTCATAAAGAAGTCTGCACCTGCAAACATGCTTCTGTCCTGAGCCAATATGAGCCAGTTCAAACAGAGCAGCTGAGCGCCGGGCCAAAGCTACAATCAATGTGACCTGACATTCAACACAGTCATTTCACTTCCAGCTCTGCAATAGTGCCTCTCAAAGTGTTCTGAACATGGACCACATTTGAATAAGTGAGGCTATAATAAATACGAGGTGTTATCAAACCAAATAAAGTTGCTTTGTCTTTATACCAGGAGAGAGCTAACGGATAAGCAGCACACTTGACTTTAGACATACTTTATGGGGATTTTAATCAGTCATGGATTTGCTTTGGTGAGACCAATCTAACAATAAAATATCAACAAGTGTATTAAACAGCAGTGTTTCTCAAACTGAGGTGTACAATTGGTGCGCTCCCTTTAATGACAAGGTTCTGTACAGTTTTAACAATATAAAATTCTAATATTACTAAAAATATTTTCATTTAAAGTAAATGTATTCACGTTTAAGTTGTCTATTTTTAATACTGTACCGGTTAAAGCTGTAAGAAAGACGTAGTTCACTTTTAGGTGACCTGGAATTGTCCTGTTTCAGATGTGGCGGTACTCAGAAAGCTTAAATAGCTGGTTTTCACAGCATTTAGTATTTAGACATCTTACTGACAACTATCTGATTCTATGTGCGCACTGAAAACATCACAGCACAGGAACACAGCGGAAGCATTGCATTTAGCTTCATTTTGATGTTTCTTTACTGTATTTGTGTCTTTTTTCTCTCGGTTTTCTTTTCTCTCTCAATGGCATCTTTTGGAGTTTCTGTACAGGAGATTGTATACATAAAGAAGATTGAAACTAATCATCTATTAGCACATGCTTCAGCCATACATTGCTGCTTCTGAGCTACTAGATAGGCGGTCCAACTCAAACATGAATGAAACACGTTAAATGTCTGTTTGGCAAAAACATCATGCAGAGACAAGCGCAAGTCTACTGGGACACCAAACTCTTGCCATTACTTTTATCAGAGTGAAAAAAGAACCTGTACTATGGCACAGCACCCAAGTTGTCGAGTTATTTATCATTGTAAGTCAACCTCAAACACTGCAGCAAAACTTCCCCTTGATAAAAAAAAAAAAATGCTTGCACCACTTTCATTTTATTTCCTAAGTATTGCAGTATTGTAAGTTAACGCTAATGAAATAACAAAGAGAAGCTTATGCCTAATACAATTGTCCTAAAAGTAAATAAAGATTAAAACATTCTATCACAAACTAATATTTTAAATCTGGAAAGGCTGTTCATAAAAAAACCCTAAGGACTTTCCGTAAGAGAAGTACTATTTAGTAAAAAGGCAATGAAATCTACTAGTGCATGACAGGATCAATACATGCAACTCTGGTCGTGGGGCTGGGGCTTTTCTTCATATTTATCTATCTAATTCTGCCAACAGCGACCGATGCATCACTGTCAGTCCCAGAGTGGAGGGCTACAGAGGCTGGGGCTGCTCCAGGTCATGCGGGGTGAAGCAGGACATCAGAACTCTCAAGCCCCAAACCAGACACGAGCGTTAGCTGCATGATGCAAAAAGAAACAGACAGATTTAATTGGACAGGCCTGTGGTTTTGCGCTATGTGTGATTTTTCATGCGAGTCCAGGTAAAGTCTCAGTCAACAACAGACAAGACTGAGTGTGTCGACGGGGCAAAACATGAATGTGTTTGTACTTTAAGTAAGGGTACAGTATAAAACCAGGTATGTACTGACTCTAGGACTACAGCTAAACTAAGAACTTCTTGAGTGTCTATAGATTTATTCTGGCAGTTGATTAGACAAATATAAGAGAGAAGTATTAAAAGCTCTCAAGCTAAAAGGATGTTTTGTATTGACCATGTTATCCGACCCAAACTGAACTGTAAATGAATTTATGTTTATGCAAAACCAACTATTTCTACACCAAATTATATGTAGATCTGGCAAATTAGCCCAGACAATTGTTTCTAAATCTTCAGCTAACTTCCTACTTTTTGTTGTCCTAAATAAATCTGTGAAATCTCAACAAAATCATTAACCCACTAACAGAAATTTTAGTCAACTAACGACACAATAGACAAACAGCTCTACCTGATGCTGATAATATTACAGCATGACTGGCATCAGACTGATATCGGTAATCACAAAATGTACACTAGACTGGAGCAAAATACGTTTAAGTCGACTACTAATAAAGACGTAAACAGATGGAAATCAAAGGCACTATGGCTTTAATAAAGTATAAGTTCAATGGTCAGGGCTACTCTGCTTTCACTCAAATAACAAAATGTTTAGCTTTAATACAATGCTAAATGGTCGCATTCATACTGAGCTGGTCTACTTTCAAGGCACTCGGAACACTTCACATCAAGGAACCACTCAGTCATTTACACACTAGTGACCAAAGACACTGGGGGCAGGGAGTGTTGAGTATCTACAAGACACCAACTACCAACCTCTGGACCAATGGATCTGATTGCCCAACCAAGGATGTCTGTGTTAGGAGTGGGATTTGAATCGCCTGTTTTCGGATTAAGGGACAAGCACTACCTAGTCAGCTAACAAAAACCTGAGAATTCAGTACAGCACATTTCATTGTGTTCTGTATACAACTTAGGACTGGGCGATAGACAAATAAATATATCTCAGTAGTTTTTTGGCACATCTCGATTACGATATTCAGACGTCATTATTTCAAGCCAACCAGAAAATGTTCAAAATGCATAAGTTTAAAATCAGAAGATTAATTGTAGTTCACTAAAAATTTTTGGCCGACTTAGACGTGCTATCAATGGATATGTCGACTAAAGGTCCCCCTTTCTCAAAACTAGTTTGTGTCTCAATGTTCTGATCAAATATTTGGCCCAAACTGTCCTCACAAGACACAAACTCAGAGGTTTGCATGTTAAATTACTATTCACGAAGACACATTTCCAAAGTGCTTCTAAAATAATTGGTAACTAAGAGACCAATGAGTGAATAATTGACTAAAACATCACCTTCCACACTTACTTGAACATTTACAATGTCGTAACTTTCTTCATTTGTATCTTCAAACAAGCATTGAAGCATTTTTTACTACAGACAATTTAATCTTTCCATTTTTGCATATATTTAAAACAACTATCACGATATTATCAAAAATCCGATATATCGCCCAGCTCTAATACAACTTAATAGATTTGATTTTTATATTACTTTTGAGCATTGAAATCAGACAATTTAGGGATGCACCGATCCGATACTGGGATCGGATATCGGTGCCGATCCAGGACATTTTGCTCTATCGGGCATCGCCCCCAACGATATCGGTTCAGCCGATATCATGCTTGTGCCTTTAATTGGACATAAGGAGACGAATTTGTTGGCTGATGTTGATCCAGAACGTCTCATAATATTGGCATTTTATTCAGATTAAGTTGTTAAATAGTGACTTGTACCTTAAATAACAGTTACATAATACAATATGACCTAATTTATTATGTTATTATAAGAAAAATTGCTATTTCAGTTATTACACTCGTATCGGTTGATATCGAGTATCGGCAGATAGTTAAAGCCAAATATCGGGATCGATATTGGAACTGAAAAAGCTGGATCGGTGCATCCTAGACAATTTACTCAATTGAGTAAAACAGCTTGAACAAGTATTTTGGGAGAAGTACGTCAGGGCCTGTTCTACCTTGTCCTTAACACACAGCCCTGGATGAATTCAAAACTAATGTTATAAAAAAGACATTTTGGATTTGAAGTACTTTTATTCTCTGCAATAAGAAAACACAATTAAAAAGTCTATGAACATAAAGTAGCGTACTTAGTCACAATGGGACTCATTTATTAAATCCTCTCTGATAAAGGGCAGCGTGTGATTCAGACGGACACACAGCCCCGGTCCTCTGAGCCAACACCAAATGTTAGGAGCTGCAGAGAAGGCACAGATTAGAATGTAAATGACCAGTCTGGAGGGAATCTGAAATATGATTAATAAATGAACAGGGTTTGGTCCAAAAGATTTCACAACTATCATTTAAAGCACTTTTTGTCACTGCTCGACTATGGATAGAGTCGGACTTTTATCTAATGCTCTGGAGAACAGAGACATGGTGTCAGTTTGGTGATTGCTGCAACAGTTTTGTTTCAAGAGAATCGCTGCTCAACTATAAAGTGTAATGTAAGCTATTACTGTGGAGACTTGAGAGTGCCTCGAGTGTCTGGTGTTGGCTGCGTTAACAGCAGGAGTTTCTCTCAGGGGATCTAGGGGACTTTAGTGCCATGTAATAACTGAAAACAAGATCGTTTCAGAAATATTCCCTTGAAATAAACAGATAAAATGGCTTTCTCAGAATCTGATGAGGCCACAGGGGTTTGGGGTTCTGCTGCCCTCTCAGGTTCATACACCTGCAGCCTGCCACCCTGTTTTTGTAGCTCCGCCCACCTCTGACAAGCACCACATCACCACCGTGTTTTTAGTTTGATTTTGGACACACACACCTACATGAACTGACTGACCACACAAAGTACATAATCAACATATAAATATATTGATTATAGTTTGAGAAAATGTATGTCAACTGGCATCAAAACTTTTTGTGGTGTCTCTCCATCTTTTTTGTTGCACCAAAACCCAGGCAGGCATAACACTGACTGACAGTAAACTGTTAGAGCTAGTTGACAAAGAGGTTGGTACGCTAGTTGCAACTAAAGAAAAATAAGGAAATAACCCTAATCCCTTTGAATATGCTAAAGAGAATTAACAAATGATTGAACTGGTTTGAAAACCTTAAAAATAAAGGGTCACGAATGACTAATCAGAACAACAGTCACAGAAAACTGTACTGTCACAATGGATAATCATCATCATTATCATCTGAATAACAAAATCTAAAAAACGTGTTATTAAATATAATTTCATGACCTATATTAAAAATCGGTGTGACAATTATCAAGGCCAGCTCAATGTGCCGACAGTCAATTTTTATTGACTCATAGTATTTACAGTTTAAATATTATGAATATGTTCAAACCACAATTACATTAAACCTCATGTTATGCTGCACTTGAGTTAGAATAGCAGTATTTTTCTGTAAAACTTGGCCTAAAATAGTAATTCATGATCTTACAAAACCACAAACGATTGATGTCGATCCTCCTTTTTATCTCAGTAAAGAAAAAGATTGTTTATCATCCCATTCCTATGTGAGATAAATACAAGATGATACATTTAGTCACAAGAAGGCAGCAGGTGAGCAGTCAGCCTATGTAGAGCAGTCTGTCTCAATATGGTCTTTAGCTTAATTTGTAATAGAGTATTGACTGAAGGCTAAATGTATATCTAAATGCAAATGCTTTGATAGGGGCTTATCTTGTCTGCTTCAACAAAAATCTACATTTCAAAGCATCCATTATGATTCTGGTAGTAAACAATGTTGCTTTTTTAGTGTTTTAAGTGTCATCAACTTGAAAAATGAATGTCTGGTAAGATCAAGGTTCTTTTTAGTTCAAGTTTGAGCAGACGTGGAGCCCTTCTTTTGATGGCACAGTTGTCATGTCAACCAGCCAAGTCAAAATTATTCATGCAGACTCTTCAGGCACAACATAATAAGATCTGGGGACAAACCACATTATAAAACTGCTTTATATTCGCATTACACAATACTGTGGTCCTTGGGCATCCATGCAAAAAGACTGGGACGAACGAGCCACTGACCAGGGTTACTGCAGGTCCATTGGCCGAGCCGTTTTTACACTCGCCGGCGTTGTGTTGAACCATCAGTTTTGTTCAGTGGACAGATGAGGCAATAAAAATCTGGAGGGTACAGGTGGCACAGACTGGCCATTTATAGACATAACATTTTACACACTACACCATCACCACAACATAAAGGTAATTCAAACACATAAAAGTTAACATAAAAGCTTAATGCGGCTAAATGCTTCAGTGTTAAAATCTGATGTGGGGGAAAAAAGTTGAGAAAAGTTAATCATAACAATGTCTTATTCATTCAGCTAATTATTGTACAAGTATATTTCAGCGACAGTAGTCCTGATACTCACACATTTCTCTATTGCAGATGACACATTCTTCACAATGATCATATAGTGTACCTTTAAAGAGACATCATGTAACTTTCTAGAGGTGAAAAGTCAGCTGCATAAACGATGAGAATGATTTAGAAGTAGTTTATGCCAAAAAAAACACCTAAAGATCAACTTTTGTTTTTGCCATACAAGAGTCTCATTTTTGCAACCAATAAGAATACAGCTAATTCAAAAGCATTTCTTTGCTCAAGCTTATTTTTTGGCAAAAAAACTTACACAGTATAGCTTTGACTTGTTGCTGTATCATCAATTGAGAAACTCAACTATGCAATGGGAAACAGTTTTAAAAGCAAGTCTGAAAAAAATGTTAATACCATTTTCTATACAATGCAAACAAACATTTAAGATTTGCTTGATCTATGAAGAAAATATAGTAACATGTATACTTGTTTGTAATGTCCCAGGGATTAAGGTTAGCCTGAAAATATTCTCCCTATAGTCCCAGTAACAGTCAAAATACTCATAAGAAATAGATGTCTATTGCTACTCTTAAAGATGCACTGTACAACTTTTTGGTCAAACATAAACTTGAATAAATGCATGTTTTTGTCATTTAGATGTATTTGTGACACGAAATAAATAGTAAAAATCTGTGTTTTTACTTGCATGGCCACAAAAAGGACAATTAATTGGCTTAGACGAGGGCCTGATTATGTTTCTTTCCATAGAAAAGGGCTTCCTTTAGCTGAGATTTTTTTTTCATATAATGGTATAAAATGTATTTATCGCCATACAGAATGTCCAAAGTATAGGTTTAACTTTCTAATTCTACTGAATTGTGTCTATGACTTTTTGCCTCCAGAAAGTTACACAGCGCACCTTTAAATTAAATAAACCATTGTTGTAGGTTATATCTATATACAAATAATTTAATCTGATATGGTTTTGATTAAAAAGCACTGGGAAAGTATAGACACAGCCCCAGTGCCCACCATTTTTAATTATAAATGAGTGACGTTGCTATCCTTATAAGAAAACATAATGATTGAGGCTAAATCAGTTCTCTGAATGTATAAGCTCCCTGCATGACTCAAGGCACTGGTTACAGAGCACTGTTTTGATCAATGCTACATTCTTGACATCACTTGTCCTTTCACCTCTTCGTCTGCTTCACTGCTTGCTTTAGTTTCAGCTTGACATGTTGGGGTTAATGCCCTTTGTAAACTTAAATCGCTATGCATGCAAAGTGCCACCCATTTATTTACATACAGGCTGTCCCAGGTCTGTGCAAATGGTACTTTGTGTAATTTAAACTGCATCTTAATTATATATTCATAGGCCACTCAGCAGAGCATAAACTATTTACATTAGGACCTTTGCTGAAGTATTCTACAGATCGGAGCACTTTAAGTTGGCTGCACTGCCAGAGGCCATAGCAGATGCCTCAGAATCACTGATTATCACAGCGGCCTGTCGCTAAAACCAGGGTGCGCTCTCTTCATTTTGTTGCACATGTATTACTTTGTGCTCTGTCTGTCGGGGCAGAATCTATAGGGCAACAAAAATTACCCTCACGCAGATGTTTGAGTGTTTCTCCGAAGCGTTTAAGGCTTGATGTATGCTATTATAAAAGCAGTGTGACGGCGGTTGCAGTGTCAGCAGACTTGGGAGAGAGCTGGAGGAGGTGGTTGTCTATGGAGGCTCACACAGACAATATGACAAGATAAAGAATAATTCAATTAAACACCAGCAATAATAATTACTCTTTAAATGAGGCGTAAGCAATTAACCAAGCTGGAGCATGTTCATAAAAAAGATATATGCGGACAAAAGATACAGCAACAATAATTATTTGATTAGTATTGTAGCGGTCCGCCGCCAATCTGGACATTTTTAGAGTTTCGAATAAGATCGGTGACAAGATTTAGGCCGATGCAATGAATCTGTCCACCACAAGCAGCTGATGGTGCAAATGCAGCTAATGCTATAACCACAGACTGAAAGGTCACTGTGGAGACTAATACAGCTTCAAACATTATTAATGACAGACACAGTATTGTTTTACCTCACAATGTTTTCACGGAGCGTCCAGAGTCAAAACTTTGGTCAAATGGAGAACGGAGCAGGGCTGAATCACACAGGCTGAAGACGAAACTTGTTTGCATACATATTGTAGCCATCTGCTCTCTCAGGCTTCTTGTTTACAAGACTCAAACATGAATAATATGATGGGAAAAAATCATCGCTTTAGAAACAGAGGCTAAAACATCACATATACTCTGTCATATTAATAATAAAGCTTCAGACTATGGAGGAGACATTATTTAGACATTATTGAGTAACATAATAAATAAATAGGCCATATGTAAATAGGATTATAATATATAGGTAAAAACTTAATCTAACTTAATGTCAATTCAGCATTGCTTATCTTCTAAAGACAAGAGCAGGAGTAAAATGTGTCAATATAAAACATGAAAATAGGAAATGGGTATCGGAAGAGAAGTGATGATGAGTTGGAACGCAATATTTGGTGTAGCTTACTCTCATTATAACAGCACGTTTCACATCTTATTTTGTTCATTTATTGCAATATTTATTAAGGGCAGAAATGTAGACCCTAGCACAGCAAAGCAATCAAAAAAGAGCTGTAACTTTTTCTCAAAAATGTGTCGGGTGCCTGATTAAAACAGAGACCCCAGTTTCTCTAGGTCTTATAGACAGCCATAAACACCTGCATGAGTATAGTAACAGAACGAACTTGAAGCAAATGTGCATATAGCTGTAATATTGAACATCGTTTACAACACAAAATAGTGACAGTGTAGCCCAAAATGTCAAAGCCGAAAGCACAGTCTGCACATAAAAACATTGTTAGAAGAAAAAACAAAGCCATTTTTGTGACTGCATCAATCTTTAAACTGTCAAAGATTATTTTATAGTCTTTGCTCTATAAAAAACCCTGACCGTTTGTGAGCTGCAGTGTTCCGTTTTGTTACCGAATTTCTCTGATCACAGTGTCTATAATGGGTGCATAGTCTCCTATCCTCTGCCTGTTTACTTTCAAATGCCAGGTAAAAGGGGAAAACATGATACCAAAAAGTGCATCCAAAATGTTATTTTCTCCTCAGAGCAGAGTGTCCTTGGAAGAAATTGCCATAAAACGAGAAAATATATGTCATAAACAGTCAGCCTGAAGGTGGTCATAGAAAAGGCACTATTGAAAATATGGATGGATATGGATATGAACATGAACAAACACGGCCCGGTGAGTGAAGCAGTCAAATGATAGCATTGTCATTCTATTCAATGAAAAACACAATGAATACATTTACTTAGACACTCTAAGATTAAAGTTGTCACAATGTAAAAAGACACTCATTTTCACTCTGTGGCTAGGTTCTGGATTTGCCTATACCCTTGGATTGCTCCTTCTCGTATAATCTTAACATTAATTATTACATTAAATATATTAGGATTAGTTTAGGGACACTAACGGCACATTTTACAAACACATGGGTTTTCCCTGGTAAAGTTGCATGTGAAGGTCTTAACATGTTGCAAATGATTATCTGATTGTAACTTGTCCGTTTGTGCTAATTAAATATTAAATTATTTTAGTGCATTTTAGCTAATTCTCTGTATTTTCAGAACTAGCCTAGCCGCAGCGTAAAAAGAGACTATAGAGTCTTTCAGAACTAGCTAGTGCTGATATAACACTGATAAAGGTTGTTTTAAGAACTGCATTATTTTTTATGCATATATTTACAACAGAAGGCAAAGGGAAACAAAAAAAAACTTTTTTTCATTTGCAAGTGAAGACAAATGTAACTACAAGTCTCCAGTATGGGGTTCCTTGTGTTCTTATTTTTAAGTCTACTCACTGAAACCTTACGTCAGATTCAACTGACATCACATGCAACATCAAATGCCCATATTAAGCCCCTGAAGAGCTAAGAGTCAACACCGGAGATAACCCTAGGCATCTGGGTTGTTGGTTTGAAATACTATCCAGTAGAGACTTGAGCCTTAAGCCTTTTGCCTTGAAAATCCAAACTGATACCTCTGTAATATTTTATACAACAGCTAGAATTTGGTGCAGAAATGCTACTTTGGCATGTGCCAAACCCAAATAGGAAGGCTGTGGGTGTAAGATTGTAGCTACAGTATGTACATTTTCCATGTCTTTACTCCTTTATGAGATACAGTGGTGGAAATTATTGAATATAATGTGCATGATGTAGGCTTGCAACAAGTAATTGTTTTTTTTTCTTTCGAAGGCTTCATGTCAATAAATATACACTTCCACAATGTCCTCAAGTAACATTGAGGACATTATGAAGGTGAGTTTTTGAACTTTGTCTGGATCAAATTGTACAGAAATAGCTGTATTGTGTAACTGCATTCTGAGCAACTAATCGATTCATCGAAAGAGTGTTTGCCCAAACAACCAAGATGATCGTAAGTTGCAGCCCTAGCATGTTCCAACGCAAAAGCAATACTACTTCTGTTTCAGATATGTGTTTTATGATTATCTGGTAATACAGGTTCATGAATTAATTTGTTGTTGTTGCTGTTAGTAAATACATCATTTTTTGACCAATTATTTTCCAGACCATCTTAAGAGTTTTAATGTTTTTAGATTGCTTGGTATCAAAGGTGACTATGGCTATTGAAATCCTCGGAATGCAAATATATTCACAAAAGAAAATCTATTCAGTGAAGCTAAATTGGTCTCTATGCCAATGTTTTGTATTTAGAATAGGCATGTACTTGGAAATGGAAGCAGCGCAGAGACACTTAGATCAGTGCTCATGTACGAGGTCAGATTTGCTGCATTGGGACTGATACGTCTTCTAATGAGGCTGAATCATGTAGTAATATATGACTCCATGGTGAGCCCATTTATGACAGAATCAATCTACAGCAGAGAGGCGTAGGCATGTCTCTCTATGTGTGTGTGTCTGTGTGTGCGTGGGATGCCATGACAAGTTCAGTCACCCTTCAGACAAATTTAATAGCGCTGCCTCCCTCTTGTTTGCCACTGAACCCTCATCCATATTATTACGAAGCCTTCGAGGAACACGCACCAATCAAGGCAGAGACACAGAGAGCCTCAGAGGCAGCCAGCCAAAAGAGGAGAGTCCCAGCAATGCTCTGTCACATGCACACAGACTATCACTCATACTGCAACAGAGACTGCACACAAAGTCTATTTACGCTGGTTTGTAGGGCATAATAACTAGACTGTAAGATAAAGAGTTGTTTTCAAGTGTTTCAAAGGTTGCTGTTTGGGCATTGGTTTTAAAAATGAAACCTATTACAAAGTTTGTTCAGACTAGAATTTAACTTCTACACTTACACACACACACACTTGCAGATTCAATCAATTACCCACATTAAAATAAAAATTAGATTGAGCACGTAGAGACTAAACAGAAAGGGTCCCAAGACTGACCCCTGGGGGACATAACAGGTCAAAGGTTATATAACATGCAATGCCCAATTTCAACCAAATACTTATGAGGGGAGTCCACAAAGTACTTACCAAAGTACTTTATTATATATTTCAATTCAAATCATTAAAACCAACACAATATCCAGTCAGATCAAATGTATGGAGCCAAAAACAAATCAGTTCAGATGAAGTCTGCAAGTTCTTTTATGCTATGCTATTACTGACTGAATTAAATCTAAATACGAGGACTCTATTGATCTAGGACATAATGTAAATAATGAAGCAGCATATAAAAATCAATATTAAAACTTGTTGTTCGACATCTTTTACGTCTCCCTTAATTAGAATATTGACATGAACTAAATCTAACAAGTAAAACTTGCTTCTTAATAGTTTCTGTACAGACAATCAATAAGTCAAGAGCCCACAGCACAACTTTGTCCACCTACGATCAAAGAATTCTTATTTCTGAATGTCACAGTACAAGATGTGAAGAACACAGTATATACACTCTGCAATGCTTCACATGATTAGTCTTCAAATCAAGGGAACATCAGGCTCTAAGCTCTTTGTGTTAAGGTCATCAGAGGTTTATTTGTTAGCTAAGGCTAGCACACCGTTTTTGTCTTAATAAAATGTTGAGGTCTTTTGCTATTACTTTGAGGTGCACTCTTGTTTACATGCTTTGACAAAGATCAATCGTAGACGCAGTGAGACGATGTGACTCTGAGACAGAAATTTCAAAATATCAGACAAGTTTGATATCAGTTGCAGCTCATCTTTGATCATACTACGGTGCTAAGTTTAAGCTTTGCCACTGTCTCGCTCTGATGCCTACAACCTATGATTTTGAGCCACATGTCAAGATGCTGCAAAACAGACTTCGTTCGGATAGGCAAGCAGGTGGTATATTATGAACTACCACCCAAATAATTTGCTTAATTGTCAAATTGGAACACCGGCACTGTGTCCATCCTGTGCAGAGTGGCTTACCAGTATTTCACATTATTCACATGACAACGATTTTTAAAGAAAGGTCTAACTAAAACTTAATCCTAAGAGTTTGCGCCTTATACAGTGTAGTTTTATCAGCAAAATATGCAAGCTTGTTTCTCCTTTGCTTTTTCTCCACAGAAAGACTGCTATTATGTTCAACAACACAGCACGCTTCAGCACACTACCTCCCAATCATTTTCAGGACAAATAAGACAAAATATTACAAAATAAAAGAATATTACAATTTAATACTATACCCTTTGTTGTCTACAATAGCTGCCAGCACCTCTCAGAGCGAGTATCCATGGCGACTCAGCTTATGAGTGGACTCAAGCAAACTAAACAACTTAATATGAAAAACATTAGCTTCCGACTTTCAAGGAGTTAAATCAGCTTGGAGTGGATTGAGATACGGTGAAAGCTAGGTCTTGACAGAAAAAAAAAGTTAAATTAATTTATTTCTGTGTTAATACAACACAATTCCTCGAGAGAATATGACAACTGAATTTAAACTGAAAATGTTGAGGAACCCATTGTAGATCACCACAAACTCAGACAAAGTATTTACCATCACTTGCAATGACTTGGAGGTGTAACTGACTGTATTGTGTGTTACTGAGGCTACGGTTCCTGCACACGACAGCTCAAATATGGAAGTGACTGATGAGAAGGGATGGCACTGCGCTCCCAAAATGTAAGTCTAAGTGACATGCAACAAAACAGAACAAGGAAAAAGAGGATGAGATGAGAATACTTGTATCTTGTCAGTTTAGCTTAATTACAACAGTTGGATCATATGCTGAAACAATGCAACTGTGAAATGATGTTGCTTTATAATTAACATTATGTTTTTACATTGTTTGCTCTTATTTTAGTTTCGATTGTTATCCTCTGGTCACAATAACCACACACATAAAACCACTATTAATTTCTCAAAAGGAATTTCAAAATCTTGTGTTGAATTTTTTGGCAAAAGAAAAAGAAAAAAAAGAACAATCTCCAGTGCAATGTCTGTCATCATTATATTGTTGATTTTTTTGCTGTTCGCGGTGTAAAAGGCAAAGGAGGTTCCTGTGTTTTTGTCTATTGTGGAGGACTCTTCATGTCTTAATCCAGTTTTCAGCTTTTTCTCATTTAGCACAAATCACAAACCACAACAACCACACTTACAAAAGGTTAATGTGGGCAAAAACATTCAAAGAGAAGGGAGGAATTTGGTGAACAACAGAAATGTGGTACAAGCAACACAGATTTGTAGCTTCATGTAGATGATAAATCTCAATTAGCTTCTGTTAATCAGTTGTTAATCTCGTGGGTGTGTATTTACAAATAATTGCTTTGTTCAGATCCATAGAGATGAAAATAATTTAATCTTTCTTTCTAATAATTATAAGGCTAAGGGCTTGAGCGTTTTGCACTCAATTTAATATTGAAACCTATATTACACAAAAAAGGTAAGCATCACCTCAAATTTAGCATTTTTATTATCTGTGCGAGAGAAAAATGTCAGCTGTGTTGAGTTTTTTGTCCTAACTTATGAGGAAATGCTTGATAAATCTTTTTGTGATGCCTTTGTTTTAGTTCAACTCCTCAATCAGACCATTTGCTTAAAAGAACTTTGCTGATGAAAAATACAATATGCAACTTTTACTGATTTTAATCATGTCAAAACATGGTTAGCTCATCAAAACATTTAACTTAAAAAATCTGTTTCTCCCATTGTGCATGTCAAAGGTGCTCAAAAGTATGTTTAGATGACAATAACAATACACAATCTCTGAAAAATTCCCTTTCTTGTTAAATTAATATTTAAATGAAGCCTGCCGCACTTTATTACTTTCAACTTTCTTTCAAACAGTTCAGAGGAATTAGATTCACAAAAACAAAAAACAAGATCGTAATAAGAGAATAGCAAATGAGTATTCACATGGGGCGAAGCTTAAGAACAGCCACAGTGTTTTCTGCTTTTGACCATTAGCAAACACTTTGTCTTGTCGCGCAGATGGAAGTCGCTTATCCAATTTGTGATGTTGCCACAATCCAATTTGTGCAGCAGGAACATTATCTGCACATAATTCCTGTCCGCAACAAATGATTTGCATCACGGACTTTATGCTCATTTCAGACAATTTTACGACTCTCATTCAGCGGCTTTGGCATTTAGCTCATTAAATACTGAAACACACAACGCTAATGCCCCACCTGAGGCTGCATTAGCTGTTATGACTGCGAGAAATTATTTAGGCGAGTCCAGCAAAAATACCTGCATATCTAAAATGACCAAATATAAACATTAGCTACTGCAAGGACAAGGGAGGTCTGCCTCGGCCCAGTGGTTTTATGGCAGATTAGGCGCCCTTGATCAAAACCATAAAAGAAGCTGACGAGGGCTAGAGTTGCAGTTTACTCTAGTTTTAGCCGTTAAAATTTTTGTTCCTTTCTAGTTGCTATAGCAGTCATATAGTCCAGTCCTTTTGGAAACTAAATCTCACATTTCTGCAGGACCTATTAGTCAGAGGAACCACCATGTTGCATTCACACAGTAAAACATGCTGAAAGTGGGTATAACTGCCTTTTAATATTAGTATTTATATGTCTGGAATATCTTAAAAAAGTAAATCAGTGAAGCTAGAAAAAAAAAAGCTATTTTCAAATCAAACAATGAAAGTAACATTAAATTCATTAGAACTTTATTAGAACTTGCTAATTTAAGCATCTTATGTAATTACTAATTTGGAATTGGATTTTGGGAGTAATCAAATAACTGTAATAATTTTTAAAGAACTAGTGTAACATTTAAAAGTTACATGTTAAGATAAGTTATTTTACTTGGCCCTATTATTTCTACTTACACCTTAGCCTTGTTGTATTAAGTCTATATCATCAAAAATTGAAGGTCCAAATATGAATAAGCTCGTGCCGTAAATCTATAAGACAGGGTCAAGTTACGCAAGGCCTGAAATTTGATAAGCTAAGGATTTTTCCTCAAGTAAAACTCTGGGACACGGAATAGCAGAACTTTGGAGGAATGGTCGGTGTACCACTCTGATCATTGTATCATGGAGGAAGTTTTAAACAATCAAGACACCAATGAGTTGAATCGCTTCGAGCTATGTCTTCTTCATTTGCGTCAAGAGTGAAAGCGTTATCCAGAGTAAATGTAAGACATAAGGAGCAAGAGTAATTTTGAATCATATGTCTAAGTGTAAAAATGTCTAAATAATGCCTCCCAGCATACTTAAGAGTAGTAAATGTAGATGTGCTTCTAAAAATACCAATATCTAACTAACTTAACCTAGACTTAACCCTAATCCTAATCCTAACCCTAACTTTAGGGTAAATAAGTAAAACATGATAAAAAAAAAAAAGCACCTGTTGGACATTTTGTTTGTTGTACACTTCTCTTCTGAATGTTGGCGACAATGGTATATAAAATACACTTTTTTCTGTGTTCAAGTGTCACATCCGCCCCTATAGTCCAGTTCCAATATAGCCATGTCCTTGTATTCTTGTCTCCATTTCTTCCAGTGTACTTATTATAGCCATGTCCTTATGTAGGACTACAGTCCCAAGTCCTGTAGTCATGTCCCTATACATAGTCCTGTAACAATGTCCATAAGTAACCCTTTATGTTTGGGTTGGTTCCATTTATAGTGTTGAACTGGCTTTATTCACTTATAGTTATGGGTTGAGTCACGTCCAATATTCCCTAATTTAGGAACAAGTTTGGGGTAATGTGGCACTTTAATCAATGTTGTAAGTCACGGCTTGGGTTGATCTTTGAGACTTGGAGAGTAGAAGCTAATTGACTAAAACAGAGACATGTGTGCGGTCGACTATTGTGTCTTTCTTCTGTGATAATCAACACGTGACACTGGACGTCGCCATCGCCACAACAATAAACAAACCAATTACGGACTCTTCTTCTCAATCCTTCCTCCTCTATCACTTTGAACACTGCCTCTGCTGAAATTATGCTGCACTAATAAATTAGTTGTCATGCGTGTTTCTGTCTGAATGTCACAGCTTTCACAGGTAACCATGGCGACACGATTGGTCACGAGCCGTCTCCACAATGCATCCTCCACCGAGCAACAACTCTCCTTTTCACTTTTTATTTATTAAAGTGGATAAAGCAAGTGTTCCCTTGCAAATTATTATCTCCGGTGAGCATTTGTCCTTTTAAAATATGATAAAGTACTAGAATTGTTACATTGAAAATTTAACAAAGCAACTCAACTCTCCTTCAAGCTTTAAAATTTAATTATAAAAAATGTGGATATAAGCAAGTGCGCCCTTGCATAATTATTATACGATTCCGGTGAGCAGTTTGTCCATTTTTAACATAAATAATAAAATTGTACTAGAATGTTATCATTGAAAAATTTAACAAAGCTTTCATTTCACAATCCCTTGTTTAAACATACTATAAGTCAATACAAAGGAGAAATTTTCAAGACAATTCATTTTTTAGCATTTAATAACAATATTGATGATGACACCAAAACAATTGCCTGTTAAAACGTTTAGTGATGCAATTATTCTTAGCTGAATTGAGGCCAACTTCGATATGGCCTATCTATGGGGGTTTTTTATACACATTCAACTTTCACTGATATGAGTAACACTTTCACTGATAAGAGATAATCAAATACTTGTCATTATCAAAAGCTATTTTAATGTATTGTCATGCATTTTACAACAAATATATATATGCAAATCAATGTGAAAGTGTTGTAAGTATACAGTTTTTCTGATTTGTAGTAGTCTTGTCTTGACCCTTAGTGATCTTGATCTTGTCTTGATCTCAAGTCACTGTAGCCTCGATTAGTGAGTTCTTGACTATAACACACAAGTAATTAACAATGCAGTTTTGTAAATGTTCTTCAGAACACTGCCAACAACAATGTTGTGGCGTGAATAATTATTGGTGTTGATTAATCAAATATAATTTAAGCCTTGTTTTCTGGCAGGAGCGTGGAGAGGTGAATGTGTGTGCGTTACTTTTTCTAAGATTGTATTGTGTTATTGTCTATTGTGCCAATTTTATGTTGCAGACCCCTTGAAAATACTATAAGTGAAATAAAAAATACTGTAAATACTGTATGGCTAACTCTGGCACATTTACATGTTGGACAAACACATGTTGATTAATGTGCACTGTCCCATAATAAATAAAATAAAACTAAAAAAAAAAAACTAAAACTAATTACCTGCCATTTTCAACGCAGCATACATCTATTCTACTCTATGCCTGTCTGTCCATCTTTTACTTGGCATTAACTGATATCAGTGGTCAAAAGAGATTAAACTAACAGTAATCCACTTCATATAAAAATATTCTCTATCTAGAAGTTTTCAGTGGCTATTTTCCTCCTTTGCTTTTTCAAGAAAGTGTTTTTAAAATCTCCAAATGCGCCAAGAATAACTACTCAAAAAAAAAAAATTAATAAATTAAAACTGCTGGCTAATTGATCACAAAATAATCATAAGCTGCAGACCAAAAAGACATCAACAGAAAATGAAAAGCATATTAAATTCTTTTAAAATTACAAAAATGGCACATGACACGCGAAGCCCTTGAAAACAATATACTTAGGTCCACTGCAATTTATTCTTTAATCAGAGCCTGTGTGAGTCTGACAGCCCTTTGAGTCCAGTCTATGAAATGTATTGAATTGCCAGGTTCTTGCCATTTCATAGCCGTATAACAACCACTTTTCTCTCTACATGGGGATCCGTTCTGACCACTGCACAACCTCACTGCCCTCAAAGCCCTCGACAAATAACACTGGTGGTCTGCCCGACGAATTAGCCACAAATGAGTGAGTGCATTTGAAAATCATCGCTATTACTTTACCGATAAGAAACACCAGTAAAATGGGCGGCTCTTCGATTGGAGACTTTAGGGCCTATATGTAAAGTGCTGGAGTACATTAAGTGATTGTAGTGGTTCTTGCACTGACATAATGTGGTGAAAAGAGAGACGCACGTACCAGACAGGGCTGCAGACATGAGCTACGTGCTTCTGATCATGGTTTTACTGCTGAATGATTACAGCCACTCCAGTAGACGGCTTCTGAGAAAAGGATCTGACTGTATTTGTCGTCATCAGTTTTCAGTCAAAGCTGAGGCAAAGGCAGATGCATCAGTAATCAAATACTGTATTGCTGTTTTGTTCGTTAATTCTTCAGTGACTTTGGGCTTTAGATGTGGGAATACCCAGACAATGGCTAATTTATTGGAGTTGATGTGACACAGACAGACAATTTTTCACTTTCTCTTTCATTCAAAAGGAAAATTTTACAATGTTGCCAAATGGACCTATGGTTTGAAGCTCAGTGACATAAGGAGAACATGCAAACTTCACGCAAAGAGAGATGTTCATTAGGCCTTACCTCGGATTCAAAGCCACAGGAAGTCAGATTTACAAAGCATTCACCCCACATGTTGTTCTGGATATGCAAAATGTGAGTGTTATATAAATGTTTAAACAACAGTAATAGTTATTTACATTGTGCAGTTCTACAACGTATGGCTGCTCAATTATGATGGAAAGATGAATCTCGATTAGCTAAATCATAATTGAAATCCAGATTATTCAAACAATTATTTGTTTAAAGAGACTGCAAAGCGTTAGTGAGCCTTAAATTTAAAGAGTGACAAGAGAAAATGAAACAGGTGACAGGTCTCAGAAATAAACGTAAATGTATTTTACAGTTGAAAAGAAATCACCTACAATTACATCAAAATTACTCGATTACACAATTTTTGTAAACAATTACTGCAAAAATTGTAATTGAAATTGAATATTCATTAGTTGCACATCCCTACTACAACAAAGAGTTTTGCAGCACTGTGCGTGCGAGGGGGAAAGGGGGGTGGGGGGCTTATCCTTGAATTAAAATAATGCATATCTTTGTTGTTGTTTCTTGTTTTTTTTATTTAATGTTTACTTTAGCTTAATGTGGGTCTGTCCCTTTAACACCAATAAGTTGGAGCAAGCGCAGTTTTAGCTTGCCAAAGCAAACCACTGACTCAAGTGTTTATAAGGAGCGCTATCGTTCATCTCATCTCTGTCTTGTCATTGTCTCACTGCAACTACATGTAAGTACATTTCTGCTCTGTGTGCGTGCTTCTGTGCGTGGTGCATGTGTGAATGTGTGCGCGCTCACAAGCGCAAAGCGCATGCTATTCCTCCAATTTCAACTGATCAAAAAGTTGCAATTCCTAATTTACTGACAGAGTAGCACCGTGCAAACTGCACAGCTGCAGGGCAGTTCAATTTTAAAGGGAACTTTTTTTCGCTGTGGCGGCCAGAATTCTGGCATGACGCTGCACCACACACAAATGAATCCAACGGAAACACTGGAACCATACTGGCCAACTTTGTACGCCACATAAAATTACAACAATGGGCATCATGAGTATCAAGTTATTCTAATGCCCATTTCTAACACACGTCCCACAGGTCAGATGTCATTTCTCTGCCACGTTTAAAAACAACTGCAGTTTACTAAAGAGCTGAACCGAAACACTGACAGTTGTAATAAAAACATCAATCAACAAACGGTGAAGCTTACCAAAAAAAGTTACTTTAATTTGTGTTAATGCTACAGTAAAATACTGAATTGTTAGAAGACTTGAGTAAAGTGCTGCACTGCTCTGATGGGCAAAGGAAGGCTGATATGAAATAGAAATGTATACGATGGGTCTGTCAGGGCTACTTTATTCAGTTGTTTACTTTCTTACTTACTTTCTGAAGTGAAACCTTTCAAGTGTAGAAAATCCCGGCAGAGGAGTTACAACCGTGGTTCTGTACAAATCCCCAAGAGGAGAAACTGCAGAGATGACAGAGACAGATACAGTATCAACATGTTTACAGCACATACAGTGATAAGAGCTGGAAACCCTCTAATGAACAGATTATAGACGATGTTAAGTGTAATTAGGCAGAAACAATAAGGATCTGCAAACACGAGCGTTTATTATTACTGAAAGCATATCTGTTATAAAGATACCATCACATCACTAATTATGGTTTAGCTCTAAAGGTTGACAAAGATTTGACCTGCTAATTTATGTTGAGCTTTAGATTTGGTTTTCTTACAGTTGTTTTCCTTCATTTACTTACAAATACCTTTTTAAAATGTCACAGAGGCTCGCAGTTTATGTTAAAAATACATTTTCAAAGAAAACAAATGTTTAACAGCAATCAAAAGTTACCTTATCTCGTCTTGACAAAATCTCTGTTTGATAGTTTAAAAAAGGTGCTCGGTTTAGAGCCATGGCTTCCCCATAAAGAAAATTGTGGGTTCGAATCACAAGTCATACCAAACCAACATTATGAAATCTCCTGTGCATGTTCTCTCCATGTTATCGTAGGTTCTCTACTTCGGCTTCCTCTCACCTCCAAAAACATGCATGTATAGGTTATTTGGCAACACTGTAAATTCTCCTTGTGGAAAAAATATGACTGTGAAACATTGTTTGTCTGTATCTTTGTGTTAATCCTGCGATTTGTCGGTCCCCCGTCTAAGGCCCAAAGCAATTTTTGAGCAATAGAGGAATTTTTTGTTTATCAACACGGCCGATGCGCACACACCCTGCCTCCAGAAATAGCCTCCGCTCATAGACAAAGACAGTGGAAACAAACAAGTCGAAAAAGCTCAGTTGTCATCTAACTACAAGAGTTTATCACTGTGAGAGAACAAAAGTTGTGCTGCTAAATCAACATTTGTGAATGAAATTCGATCCTACAACTCTTATAAGTTACATTCAAGGAGTGAAAAAATGGCGAGAAAAACGCTGTCTCAAGTTCCAGGAGACAAACGTCAGTCAGACCGGTTCATATCTGATCGAAACCACTAGCTCTCGTCCCGTTTCGTTTCAAAAGAGTTTCCACAGCTGAGCAGACTGAGAGCGGGTCTTTCTGCAAAACACAAGGGTGGAAAGTGACGGCGATCGAAAATCCCTCTATACAAACATTAAAAAAAAAAAAAAAAAATCACCTTTTTCATATGCTTTAAAGGTAACATTCTAGGCAAAGCAATAACGTCACCATGAAGTCAAGCGGCGCACGGACTTTCTACCAGAAAAGTTACACTGTGCGCCTTTATACTGAAGAGCCCAACTCAACTCTTTAAGTATAACAAAGAAAATCATAGCTTTTAATCATGTAAATCTCCAACAGTATTTTGCACTGATGACTATGTTAAGCAAATCCAATCAGTAAAACACAGCAGAACAGGCTATAATCAACCAAACTCGTCTTTTAACACAATAGCACCAACAGCAGCCTCCATTCAGTCCCCGTGTAAACTCCTCTTGACCCGTCACATCTGTCTCCAGTCTCGCTTATGCAACAACAAACAAACAGTGTCGCTTCAGCAGACGGCTAACCGCCAGCAAAGACAGAGGAGGACGCTTTCCCTCAATCTCCCAACCGGAGAATATGTCTGGCTATTTGATTAATGCTGCAGCTGCGAGCTACATCTAATTGTGAAACGTGGATAAACACTTGCACCGGGAGAGGAAACGGAGCACATCAGGCCCCTCCCCGGAGAATTGGAGACGGAAATTGGTTTAAGGATGAGGCACAGGCTTGCGTACCAATGCATGCTTTGTCAGGAGTATTTTAGCTTCCCACAGTGACCTCATGCACCCCTGCTGAGGCCATTTGAGGCCATTTTTTAGAATAATATCAGGAAGCCATCATTTGGGGTTTATGAGATTTGTAGGAAAATGTCCTCTAAATTTGACCCATTCTTCAGAGTCACAAGGGCGACCTGTCAAGAGCGATGGAGAAACTAGCACAGCTTTCAGAGTCAAAGTCACGTTTGGACGATTTAGGAAACCTGAAGAATGAAGGGAAAGGGATTCTTCTGGTTTAGACAGAGTGTATTTTTATTGACTTAAAAGCTCACTGTGTTCTTTTTAGACAGAAAATTAAAGCAAAAGCATGTTTTATTGAAGTAAAAATATCTTAACATATCCACAAACCTCACTAGTATCAGCAAGAACCTTCTCTAGCTTGTTTCCATGGAAATATTGTTCCTTTAGCAGCACTTTTGTCACTATGGCATAAAGCAACTCTATTTCCAAATGTTTCAATTCCTGACATAAGTAACAAAAAAATCAAGTAAAAAAACAAAAGGATCTAATTTGTATCTCAAATTAGAGTCATTTTTTAATAACTACATGAAATGAACAAAAGAGAGTCAAACATCTTAGCTTTTACCTTAGTGGGCGCAGTGGTGTTGGTTACCCTTTTCAGCCCATGCTAAATACATGAGTATAACTTTTGTCAGATGCAGTTAACGAAGGACTTGGAAAGTGCTTAAAATCAACGAGTGCTGTTACAAGAACCTCAAAGCAGTGTGGCGTGGGTCCGAGAGGACAGTGGGTCTGTGGAAAGAATCGTCAGGAGGTCCATTTTTCCTGGAGGTTGATGTGGCCTGATGTGGCTTTCAGGCGATCTTGATGGAGTCCAAGCAGCGCTGGACAAATAGGGACCGCAGTACACTGTAAAAGGTAGTTTGCATAAAACCTGCACAAACCAAACTTCTATGTACACAAGGTGTGTTCCGGGTTTGCAGATTAAAATGCTTGCGGGCCAGGAACCATAGTTTGTCCCTTTCATAGATTGGCTGTAGACTTCTCATTTTCAAGCTGGTGATTTGATTTGATTCAAAATAATCCCAATTTTACTTAAGTTGCACTCATTGCAGTCTCAAAACAGTTCTAAACACGTCATCTAAATTTAACATTCCCTTCTTTCATGGTTGATGTGGAAGTATTTTGTAAGTGCACCAGGAGCTAGACTACCTTGATCTAAAATGGTGCAAATCTGGCTCCTCCCCACTTCAATGAAACATGAGGCACGAGCGTTGAGTGCTACTGCGTGCGATGTCATATCTCGCCCTTTTAGCTCCAGCCTGTCGCCCCCCTGCTGCCAAAACCTTGATGCAATTTTGGAGCTTCAAATTGTAAATCTGACACACTTAGCTTCTTTCTCCAGTATTAACTATGCACGGCCGGTGGGCAAAGTGTCCGATCCTTGGACGTGATTGTAACTGATGACTTGAGGAGATATAAATCACAGTTGAATTGCAGCCCTGAGATGTCAGCCATTAAAATACAGTGCTGGCTAAAGTAGGTAGCGGGAATACATATGAGATGATTGGTAGGCGGCGATGCAGTTTGACATCCAGGGATTACCTTATGCAAAGGTGGTCGGCTGAATCTTTAATACATGCTGCTGTTTAAAAAGCTGTCACCGTGTATTTGAACTATCGCATCTACGAAAACCAAATGAGATTTTTCTTACTACAAGTTTGAAACAATGCACAGCGCAAAACTTTTGATGGGAAAAAGTTGTTAACTATTCCTTGGAGAAGAATTTACATTAAGATTTTGATATCATTCGTAAAATATCTTGAATCGCAGCCATGAGCCCTGTTCAAAGTGTAATACAAAAGAGATTACCAAGAATAAAGATCACTGTTTGAGTTTTATTATTTAAAGAAGATGTTGAAACCTTAGTATTTTAATAGGTAAGACTGAAAAACGGACAGAATGTTAAATGCCTTTTTTCTCTGCACACTGTAGCCATTTCCAACACAGGAGATAAAACCTAAAAAATAAGAAAAGATTGTGAACAACAATGGTTCCATCTAAAAGAAGCTATAGCTCGAATAAGTAAAGGCCACGACTACAATACATTTTCAGTTTAATTGTCTTTTACTTATAGGTCAAATTGCCTTCTTTCTCTTTCTTTGTGCACACATTTCTTTTCATATAAAATAAACTCGAAGCTTGCACAGTGTTGTCTTTAGATTTTAAAAGACGTCTTCCACACCTCGAGAAGCCAAGGCAAGGATCGAACAAGTCGGCAAACAGGATTTAGGTGTTTGCAAATAATCCTGTGGCCTTGACTGAAGACAACTGAAAAACTGATGGCTGTTAATCACCAGAGCTAAAAGTCAATTAAGGAGAAGGCTAAAAAGCATTTTACATCTAATTACAAGACACAAATCGCCCCAGGACAGAAGCACACGCATGTTCACTGCTCACATATATTTGCCATGACAAGAGCCTGTGCCTTGCGAAATAAACGAATATCTAAATTTTTGGCGTATCTTGATTATTGAGTATTTGGTCAATACTCTGTCAGTCCAACATAAATGTGCTAAAACCTGTCTTTAAATGTATTACTTGAGATCTTAATTGTCAAAAGAATGTGACAAGCATGTCGAGTCAATCACAAAAGTGCAGTAAACTTGGTTTTATAAACATATGTTCTTATTTTACACTGGAAAATAGACAAATGACTATGTGCCTGAAATAAGCAACATTTAACAGGTTTGAGTAGAATTTGACTGGGTTAAAATAAGACAGAACAAGCCTAGAATATCTTGTTTAAAGGTCGACTTGAAATTGGTTTTTTCTTTGGCCGAAGGACTTTTTTTTTATTTTGTCATCCGATGTAAATATCATCAAAAATGATTTTCTTATTTTAGTTTTCAGAAGACATAGCTGGGATGACATAACACAATAGGAAAAACTTAATTATTTTGTTTCACTGACTAATGAATAAAATAAAAACATATTACATAACATTTTTTAAAGACCAATTCAAGAACGTGCAGCTTTTCAACACACAGCAAATGTGTAAAGTGAAGTGTAAAGACACAATAAAGACACAATAATGATACATTTAATGTAGGAATAGAGAGATAAAACAAACCTTAAGGTTTCTGTTCAAAAACTAACTTGGAGTTCAGCTGATCACTGTGCATAAGACTGTCCAAACTACTGCCTGATCAAATATCAGTGAAAATTAAGTGATATGCAATAAAACAATAAAAATACACACTTACTATGACTTCAAAAGTTGCAAAACTGCTTTTCTACTTGAAATAAAGAAGAAAAATATAATTTTTTTCTATTGGCAAATCATCATAAAAAAGTCCAAACAACCTCAAATCATGATAAATACTATTGATAACAAATTAAAGTTTGCGTTTTTCTTGTGTGTACTATATATAAGCACTTTAATTAACTTGTTGAATAGATTCTGCTCAACAAATAACTTGCCTTGTTTTTATTTACTGGTAGTTCTCTAGTTTTGATTTATCGTTAATTAGAATTTTTTTGTAGGATTTTATTATTACACGTTAAGATATGATCTAAACTGTTATATATTGCTCAGCTCTACCTGCGCCATCACCTCTTCTACTACTTCCACTCATTTTCTGTGCTATCTCTGCAGCTGATTATAGAAGAGAGTCCACACAAAATGACAGCGCCCCTTTTAATGCGGCCACTGGCTCATTGGATTACACAAGCTCCCAGGGATAAGTGCCCAAAGCCTGCACTACCACCACAAAAAACCCCACAGATTTAGGCTGAAATACGACTAGTGAGTATCCACTGATTTGTGACAGTTCAACTAAATACACCATTCATTTCAAAGGATTAGTGCAAAATGTGCATTAAGTTGTGAATGCACATATCGTTCACGTAAGTGGGGAACATAAAATTGCATCTTAAATCTATCAGTGCTTAGGTCTAGCAGTGAGTGTGCAGTGAGTGTGCACTAGGATGGCAGCTAACAAATACTTTGGTAATTGCTTATTTTGGGCAATTAATCGTTTCATTGTTAAAATCAGTTGCTTAAAATGCCAAAGTCAAGACAGTATTGCTTGAGTGTGTTCTGGAGGTGTATTTTACAGGTAAACTAATGATTACTTTGATCAACTGTTCATTTTCCACACTTTTCATGACATTGCCATTTCTTTTTGAAGCCATTATAAAGAACAGTTAACAACTAATCAATTACTGAATTAGCTGAATCTGTCTGTTAACGCAGGTCACGTGATTCGGCTCAAAAACGTGAATGAAAGCGCCCGCCGTGCTGCTGCTGACTAATTTCCACATGAATAGATACTTTAACAGGATATTAGTACTAGGGAGAAATTGTTTTTAAGTTATATTGTTGCAAAAAAATTAAGTATAGTCCCTTCAACTTTTGTGGACCTGCTTTAGGAATGTCTTGGTGCTACTAAGGGCTCGGTAATATCGGGATAAAAATCAAATAGTGACAATCTGCGTCTTTGATAAATTTTCTCTTTAATGCATCTGTTTGTTCAGAAACAGACTTATTTTTTTCTGCCTGTTTCTCTGATTGACCAGCCTTTGTAATGCTTTTGAGCTGGATTTAATCAATCACAGTGAAGCATGAACTTTCTGAAGAAGCAAATCATGTTATTTACCTCAAAGACAACAAAATGCAGAGTCAAATTGAATTAAGATGAAACTGAAATCATGCTCTTGCTTTGAGAATATTGTGATACATTTTTTGCCATATCATCCATCCCTATTTCTACTGCAACAATCCTCGCATAGTATAGACAGACTATTTCAGCGTTATATCTGTTTCAACTAGGGATGCCCGTTTTCACTTTTTTCTTTAACCGTTAGTTGGAGCTCTTCACGGTCAATAATCGGTTAACCGACCGTAACGCGGTACTTTTTTATTGCTGTTATTTTCACTGGACGTGTTATAATTGAACACAGCAGCGCTACCAGAGTGAATTTAGAGCAGCGAGTCAGCGACAGGCCTTTAAACTGGGCACAACACGGCTGAATATAAGCCTCAATAAACACTGTTTTAATGCACTTTTGCACTATGTATTATATAAAACTACTCTCAAATAAGAAGTCATGTTTTAAAGTTGCTGCTAACTTTAGCTGCTTACCTTAGCTTGCCTTGAACAGGGTAAAACATCGATAGTTTCCCAGGCAAGTTAAATAGCCCAGTCTATTTTCTCACCAACGTAAAATCCAAGTTAATTAATCCATGCATGGTTGATATTAGTTCATAAACACTGCAGTGCCATGCAGGTTTGCTCAGTCCTTTTGAGATAAACAGTGTTTTTGTAGTTTTAGCGACCTTTTTTTCCTTCTCTGACAAACACCAGAACTGTTCAGGGACAGTTAGCGCCATCTGCTGGAGCAATTGAATATTTGTCAGTTAACCGGTGAAAGACGTCTCACTCGAACAAGGCATTAGTCACGGTTAACCGGTTAATCGGTTAACTATGAACATCCCTATAGTTTCAACACTCAATTATACTAGGAGAAATCCAATCATATCCCCTGATAAAGTTGCTCCATTATGATGACATTTGTAATCACAACTAAAATTGAAATCATACCTAAAATCACAATTTTTTACTTTAGACAGAAGGCAGAGGATTAGCGTCCCATAAATGCAGAGATTGAACAGTAGGTGACATATTAACAGAAATAGTAAATGTACTCTAAACTGAGAGATACTATGATAACTAAAGGAAATATATGAGATCTTATGAACACAATTATGAGTTAGGGTTAATAAACATGACTGAATTTAACTCTATACAAAATGATAGTAATCGATTACAGCAATAAACAAAATGGAAATAGAAATATCACAGCTCTCACTCAGAAAATTTTAGGAGACACTTGGTGAGAAAAGTCTGAGAACTATTGATCTACCACTGCATAACAAAGAATCTGTTCTCTTTTTTTAAACCAAAATTACTTCTAAACGCGTGTTCCCAGCAAAGAAAAGAGAAAAGTACACATGCTTCCTCATGAATGCTTCAACAATGCTAGTAACATTTTAATTCTCAATTTGCTAAAAGAGGCAATTGTGCTCAAAAAGACTCCTTAATAATACCCTTGTTAATTAAACAACGGAGGCATGTTCATTTGACTGGACTCGGTGGTGTTTCCCACTCCTGTTTTGGCGTATTGCTGACCTCCTTCTTCCCGTCTTGGCGGCTGTAGTTCACCATTGGCAGAGCCCCGTCTATAAAAGCCCTGGCCGTCAGACTCAGCATTCACTATAAAACCCTTCTGCGGGGCTCGGTGAAAACCCCAACCCGCCGCACTAATTACACCCGCACTGTGCAAATCTAAATGAAGTCTCCCTGAAGGACAATACTTTCATTAGACATGATAAGTGGGTTACTGTGCTATCGTGAACCCAACAATGGCGCGGTAATATGAGGGCCCAGGCTTAAGCTCAAAGGGTTTCTCAGGACGGCCCCAAGTTATTCATGTTCCCCTAAAATCAGCACCTCGCACCTCGAGACAGCTTCAGGCAAACACTGGGATGAATGAGGAGATGATGTTATTAAAGATGTTCAGAAAGGTTAAGTCTAGAAGGTCATAACAAACTTCTGCGTTTCTCTCTGCTTTGGTATTAGCGCTAATGGGAAAGACCTGGCTGTGCTCAGACTACCGACCTACTCATCTGAATAAACAAGACTATAGCTCATTTAAGGCTTTTAGGAATCACTGCTTGCATTGATTTTACCACTAACTGCCTAACAGTGTCTGGACTGGGTGTTTAACACAGTCCCAGAGCGCGCCGCTGCACTCGTTGGCCCCTGAAGCCGGCAAAATCCTGCCATTTTAGCACAGCTCAGCACTGACAGCGAAAGTGGATGGGTAGCATTCTGTCTGTTGGATCTGTGTGAGTAACTCTTGAATTAAAAGTACCTTGTAACTTTTCAAGTGGAATCACCATAGAGATAGTGCATTGCCTGCATGTTATTCTGGCTTTTTAAATATTTACTTTTTTCAGGCATTTAATTTATGGGTATGGCTAGGCGATAAATCAAATTAAATCGATTAATTTGGGACTTAAAAACATCAAAAATGACAAAAATAGTCACATTGTAAAATCGGGGTCAAAGTGCTGTGACCCAGTTCAGTGACTTTACAGATCTTTTCCTCATGACTCTTACAAAGAACAAACGAATCGAAAACTAGCACCTGTTTAGCAGGCATTATTATCATCATTTTTTGTGAGGTTTTCTCCAATAAAGTTAAAGTTTGGCAGTTCACTGCAGGTCTTCGCAGCAGGCACCGTCCCTTTTCCCTCAGTCTGAGTAACTATGACAACGCAGTTTGAGTGACAGGAGTGAAGGAAGGACACATGCAAATATAAAACTTTTAGATATGAAACAACAACATCAACATAATGATGATCTTAATAGGGCCTAATAGAAGGAAATGCTAAACCTGGATGCAGTAGCAAACACTTTTGAATAGTTTTAATATGAATTAAAACAAGTTAGGCTCATTGGCTCATTCTATATGCTTTCAAATATTATGAGCTCTAAAGCAGATGTCATTGATGACTTCGGAAAAAATCAATGAAAATTGAAATTCCAAAAAAATGAGAAATATTTTTTGGCCATATTGCCCATCCCTGCTTATAGATGTAAGTTCTCATTTCTTATTTAATTAATTATTAGTGTATTAGCCTCTGCAGAGCCTCTACAGCCTGTAATCTGGCTTGTCTTGTGCTGGGTTTTTTAAATGACCCCACGGAGCTTCCAGACATTTGTCCACCGTCTGTCTGCCTAACTTCACAACTTAGAGAAAAAACAGCTACAGAAAACACACAAAAATATACTAGAAACAGCAGCTTCTCCACGTCACAAAGTATGTTATGCAATATGATAATGCCCAGCTCTACTAACAATGTTTATACAGACTCCTCTTGTCACCTCAGTCTTATTTATCACATACATTTGTCCCAAACGGAGCACATGTCTGCGATGCGTCCACCAGAGTCCTGACAGCTTGCCTCTCCAGCTGCTGGTGTTTCCTGCCGCCTCGCTCCCACACCATTTAGAGTTTATGTATAGCTCATGGACTCTGCCATTAGCTCCACCTGCACTTCCACACCACCTGCTCTTTCTCTCACTCAACTTATTGTCTTTCTGCTTATTGCTGGCTGGCTGTGAGTAGCTGCAGCAGGCTTCAGCAATTGTGTAAATGATATGGACAAGGAATTGGTCTGACTCCAAACTGTGGGTTGTGTAGTAAGGATGGCGTTTAGAGAACACATTTTAACCATGAGTAAACTAAGATACGGTCTGAAATGAGCTCACAGACAGATCGTGACTGACAGAAGAACAACTATACAGTCTTTTTCTCTGAGCTACAAAATGCTGCGAGTTTTATTACGATTCGATTAAAATTCACTGACATACGAACATAAGGAAGACCTGAATTTCAAAGCGCTAAACTTCAAAAATACGCATGCAAGTAGCGCAGACACATACACTCTAACCACATTTTTAAAAATCAACCTGCCCGAGCATGGCCACAGTCCGTCCCACAATCACATAAATATTTCTCAGCTTTACCAGGTCCACAGATCAGTCCACTCAGGTTGTTGAAACAATCCGATATCCAGAATAGTCTTTCAAAACTCCGGCAACAACATTTGAAGTTCTACTAGTTACGATAAAGCTTCGCTAGTTCTAACTAACACTTCCTTTGATTCCTTCACAATAAAAGCCTCATAATCTCCAGCTGCAGAAAGCGCTTTATTGTGAAAGAGCAGTGTAATAAATGCTTATAATGAGTGAGACAAAGCAATACCATGATTTAGCCTAATGTTTTGGGAAAGCCTACAAAACATTAATTTACACTTCAAGAGAGTAATACATTTTACAATTAAAGACATAGTAAACAGGAATGAAAGCTAAATATGTTATTAGAATGCAAATACATTCAAAAAAAATATTAAATAAAATAATTTAAAGAAATGCGAGTTAACTCAGGACAACATGCGATTAAAAATGTAATCGCTTGACAGCCCTAATTTAAACACATACCCTGGAATACGTTTGAAAATGATCAGAGTCTTGAGCTATCCCTATTCATCACCATGAACAATTTACAATGCTAAATTGTGTCAGAATCAAATCTCGTCTCCCGATGTGAACCTAATTTCATGTCTTTTCTTTATTCGTCTTGTGAAAACTGTGTCACAATTCTAGTAGGCAGTGTGAATGCAAATGATGAATCCTGGTTTGACAATCCTCAAGAATCATAAAATTGAGATGATTCTCCTTGCATCAATCATTACACTAAAATGTGTTGTCATGACAACCATAAAGGGAACGAGGGCTGGGCGGTTACTGGTAATTGAAAAATATATATTCATGTCAAATTGTCAGTAATTTGGTTTGTGTTATTTTCACTGAGATTTCCAGACAATCCTCTCAGTATCAGTAAAAACATGTAGCTTGGGGCAGAAGTCAGAATTTGGAAGCAGAAATGTGATTCTTTTTTTGTGGTCATGAAATCATTATCAAAAAACATTTTTAAGTTGTTTTGAAATGGTAAATCAAATTAGATTGGCCAGCCCTAATGGGGATGTTAGATAAACTTCACAAAGCAAAAGCTTGCCTTTGAAAGCTGGCAAACTAACAAGAACCCAAGGCAGAAACACAGGGAGGTCGTGATTTCAGACATAAAAAATATGAGTGGTCCTTCTAGTATTGATTAAACTGTCACACGTGGCCTGGGAGATTGATAAAACTTTGTTCAAACGTGTCATGTGTAACGGCGTGGGTTTGAGTGACACAGCAAAAAATAAATAATAATATAAAAAAACGCAAACTACAAGTAGGATTTGACATGAAGGGCTTATCCGTGCTGTCACCTTCGGAGCAGATTCGCATTTGAACGCCACATATGAGCGCCCGCTATTGTTTTATTCAAGGGCTGAGTGAATTTAGGTCCCCCTTTTTACACATCACAGGAGCAGCCCCTCGCTTATTATCTGTCAAGAGGCCTCACGGGATGGATGTATTTACCAAGTCGACGTGTTTGTATAGACTACAGACAGACACTGTGGCTTTAACATGAGGTGGGTTAAGGTAATACAGCGGCAAGCAAACTTCAGCGGCTATAAAAGTCAATGATTGTGGCAATTCTTGGGCAATTTAAATGCTAATTAAGCCTTAATTTGTGCCACTACCACAGTGCTAATGCAACCAGGATTCTTACCAGAAAACAGCAAAGAGAACAGATGCGATGGGAGTATTAAACCAGCCAACCATTTGAGAGAATAGACTGTATTCTACTTAAACAAATCAAATCAATTATTTAACAAGCACTGAGCTAGTTTCCAAAACAGAGGATCCTAAGGGTGCAGTTTGGTGGATTTTAGGTAATCACGATTTTAGAAAATACGAAAAGGAACTAAAAACTGTGTTGGTGGTTAATGGCTGCTTAGGAAAATTGTGTAATTCTGGTGTTAGGACACAAACTGAGCCAGAGTTTGCTTGGCGTAATAAAGCGAGGGCACTGTGAACATGAGTAACACCGCACTGATGCCAGGTGGTTAACTAGCAACAGAAAACGAAAAGGAGTAATTAGGATGGTTGTGTATTTGTGTTCTTTTCATCAATAAGATTTATTTGTTGTATTTTGTTTGTGTGAACTGGTAGGGTGCAAAAAAACAATTGTGACATAAATGTTAGTGTTCATTATTATAAAGTTCGACTATTTCAACAGCCAAAAGTTTTGGAGTGAATCATTTTCTAAACACCCAAGTAGTTTATTTGCCTCTGCAACAAAAGTGTACAAACAGTCAAATGCAGCACCTAATCAAATTAGAGCTGGATAATTAATCCAAAGAATGCAAACATGTAAAATTGTCAATTATTTAGGTGCGTTTTTTGAAAATGAAGCTCCACAGTTAATTCTCTGCCAGGTTTGGATCAAAAACCAGATTTTGGAAGAAGAAATGTTATTGTTTTTTGTTAAATGGCTGAGATCTGAGAAGTGTCTTTAGTTTATGTTCCAGAAATCATTATCAAAAGATTTCTGGAACATTATTTTGATTTAGAAAATGGTAAAGAAAACTCAATCGAAAATTGACAATAAATAGCCTATGAGGAGGAAAAAAAATTTGATTAACAGTTACCCAAATCACCCAACTCTAATTCAAATTACTGTACTTGGCGTTTTTACAGAGAATAGGTGCACCTGACATAAATAGAATCAAACAACAGCAGACAGATATCAGCAGATACAATATCTCACGCAGACTAAACTTTTAATTTGCATTAGAGGTACTAAAGAGTAGGGCT
Source organism: Mugilogobius chulae (assembly GCA_038363315.1). NCBI lineage: Eukaryota > Metazoa > Chordata > Actinopteri > Gobiiformes > Gobiidae > Mugilogobius > Mugilogobius chulae. Next base: position 4,867,932 of record CM076400.1, read on the forward strand.
GGGCCATTATTGAAAAATCCAGAGATCGAATCGAACCGAGTCATTAATTATGTGGTGATGGGTTTTGAATTGAAAGATTGAAAAACAATCTTTTGTCATTAAAAATGTGTAGTTTGGAGCAAAAGTCTAACTTTGAGGCTGAATATTGTTATATAGTTTCCAAAAAATCTAATAAATGGGACATAAAAAAGTTTTTGTTTTGTTTATGTTCATGAATGACATTTTCCATTTGTTTTTTGAAAAGGTTAAACAAAATCAAATCGAAAATCGAGATGATCAATATGAGGGAAAAAAAGATCGCCCAGCCCTAATAAGGAATCATAACTATAACTAAGTTTTGTTCAAATCCACAGCCATAATTCAACATTACACAAAAAAAGAAAAGATTAGGACGTCAAACAGTGCCTGTATTTTAGGTCTAAATGCTGATCTTCATAGCTTGGACAATATATTGCACCCACGGGACAAATCATGACACCTTTTACCTATCATTCTTCACTTTTAAGAAGCTTGCAAACGAAAACAATATTCAGAAATAAATGTCTTCCTCATCAATGTGCGCTAACTGCAAATGTCTTAGTTGGTTTTCAAGTCCAGGTCAAAATGTGAATGAACAATAAAATTCACAACCGAGCAGAAAGAGCACTTATATTCGCCCTGTTTGAGAGTTACACTTGACATCTGTCTCTTTTTTAATTACAGATGATATCTCCAAACCAACATCTCCCACCTCAATCAATTAGGCTCATGACACGATCAAACACTCAGTTAAGATAATTCATGCATAAATGTGCCATAGTGAAACTGCACAGTGGCCTTACAGAGAATCACATTTACAGACGCTCAGCTGCAACTCAAGAGATTTTCTATGAATAAATATCCAAAAACTTACACGACTGCAGGTCCATTTCGGCTCCGCGGGTTTGATGAGTCTTGTTGTTGTCGCCTGGGCCTGAAGACATTTGAGAGAAAACGCTAAATTTGTGGCCAGGTCTTCATATGTTCGCTGGTTTCTTCTTAAATGTTCACAATGAAGAGTTTAAACTTTAAACACACTGAATCACTCCGTTTTAGTTGCTTCTGTTGCGTGTTCCACTAACATTATCCAGCAAAGTACGAGCTCGCGCCGTGGCTCGCGCTAGCATGGAAGTGTGCTATTTAGCGCGCTAGCCTGTGACCTTTGACATTTAGCCAGAATAATCGATCTTTGTTGATTGAAAAAATAAATAAATACATCTTTACATTTTATTTTTCTACTCATTATTCTACTTCTTGAACACCCCCTTGCCTAAAATTTCTAGCCAATAAATGAATTATTTTATTGAATATAAAAGGAGTATAGACTGTATATATCATACACATATATGATTATACAGTCTATGGTTTATGCTCAACAAAACCAGAGGTGACTGAAGTTCGTAACTCAAATCTGGTAAAAGTAGGCTATTGCTGAGGCTTCTTTGAGTAAAAGCACAAAAACTACACTTTTGTAGAAGCACTGGAGCACTGAAGTATGAAATGGAATTAATATATAATTATATATATTAAAAATTTATATTTAAAACTGGAGAACCTAAAAATACCATGCAAAAGTAGCATTCTGTGACAAAAATCAGACCAGTGTACCATCTGAATAAAAAAATAAACCTTTTTTTTCATAGATGAAAGCAGCGTTCTGATGGCTGTGCTTGAGTGGTCCACCTCAGTTTTACTTTTCTTTCTTTAAACAGCTAGGCTAAAGCCAAAAGTCAATGTGGATATTAATTAACCATGTGCCAAAGAGAGCTAGGAACTAGTTAGACAAATTTTAAAACCTGCTAAGTATGTGATTTTAAAATACAGGTTGAGAAATTATACATTTTCCTAAACAAATTACTGGTACAAGACAGTACAACAAGTGTGCATTGGTTTTAAAATAAAAAAGTATGCTGTCTAAAGATGATGAAACAACTGTGCTTAAAACATAGGGAGCAAAAAGTTTACATAAGTACAAATAAAAAGCCACTAGACTTTTATACTGAAGATAAGTAGATAAGTACTATATTTCAGTACAGTAATACTAATGCTACTAATGAACATCACAAATATAATACTTTATACGGCACAATAGAAAACAGAACAGATTCAAGATGAAACTTGTCTTAAAATACTTTATTTAGATATAATGCAGGCACAATATAAGAAAGTATGCACTAATAAGCTCTCAATAATAAAACAAAAGTTCCACAGCAAAACTGTTCTCCGCAGAAAAAAAAAACACAGGTTAAACAAATAATAATCAAAATTGGGAAAGCTGAGACATTTCATCTGAGCGCATGTCAAATACAATAAGCCCTTTGTTCTAGCTCAAAATAAACCTTGAATCCCAACACCAATCGGCACAGACTTAGTTCTCAGGACATGCATTTTAGGCTGAAAGAGCCCAACTATTCAGCACGAGTAAAATCCAAATACTTTCCCTCCATTTTAAAGCTCCATCGCTGCTGCAAGCTCCTGGGTTTTCGTAACGATTGGCACAACACAAGTCTTGATTAGTGTTCAAGCTTCGGGACAAGAACCCAACAATAAAAACAGTTTAAAGTGAATGAAAAAGTCGTCCCTCTCTCACCACCTCTAAGCAGTATTGATCCCTCATTTGGATGCATTCTGAACATTGTGTAGGTGTTATGGTGTCAGTGTTGGTTAATGAAGCTTGTCGATGCATTGTTTGGCCCACTGGGTTTTTCCTTTCCCTCTTGGATTTGGGACCGATTTGCCAAGTTTTAGACACTTGGTGCTTGGTGATGACTTCAAAAGTACTGTCTAAAAATGACCAAATCTAATTTGTTTTTATTCTCCATGACAACGTAAAATCACATAAGCATCAGTGTATTATCAAAAATACACCCATAACATTAGGCACAAAGAAAAATATCAAAATTACTTTCAGTTAACCCAATATAAAAAGTTTTTACAAGCCAGTTATGATTTTGCATAGTTCAGATCAAGCTCTGTGGAAACATCACAAGGGGAAACAATTATTAGATGTTAGCAACATTTTATAGGACCCTTGCAAATTAATTAAGAACTTCTAAATTGTCAGTTTTTCCATCTATGCAAATGTTTTTGAAATGAACATTGTCCAGTTGTCTTTCTTCCTAAAACACGCCATTAATGCTACAACAGCAGTTACAGCAATAAGTAACACAACTGAGTGATTTTAATTGGTCGGACAAGCTTTCTACAACAATGAAATACAGTTTACAGTATTCAAGACCCTTGTAGAAGCTTGATCTCTATATAAAATCATTGGTCATATATATGTTTTCTCTAGTGTAATACAATAGGCTCTGTGCACGAAAAGTCAGTTGGCTTATTAACATTCAAACTAGCTAACGTATGTGCTTATATGTACTTCCTGTTAGCTTTAGCATTTCGACACAAACAAGTCTCTTTTTAAGCACAAGCGTCCAGTGGTGATTCAATGGATATTTTTTTGATTTGCAAAGCCTTTTAATGTGTTTACAAAGACCTGCACCACAACTCACTGTTCACTGTCTAATCTTCCAAGTATTTATTCATTTTACACTGGTGTAGTGAAAACCTTCTAGAAAAGAATTGAATAGAAATGCTTATTAGCACAGACGCAGACATGCAGTTATACTCATATACTGTCAAACACTTCGATCATTCATACTAAAGTGTTTTTAAGGCTAATACTAATGCGATAGGAAAAACTATAGCAGTTAGATTAGACTTCAAAAAACATGTTATGAATGATCCAGAGTATCAGCTGTACAAAGCAATAAACAATTAGCATGTTCAGAGCTTATTACAATTATGAGAATATACACGCAGAGTTATTAGATAAAAAAAACTGCCCTTAAGCTAACAGCTAGCGAATTTTAAGTTGAAACTTCTCTTTTGTGCATCTTAAATACTTCAAAGACAAATCAGCTGTTTTGCTGGAATGCTGGTTTTAGTGCAATTTATGCACAAAAAAGCAACTTATGCCATTGTGTTCAATTGATGGCATCATGCTGTTCCGTGTTATAGCAATTGAACAAAGCTGGGTCTACTATTTAACTTATTGTGAATATAAACAAACCAACTAGCGTTTCATGCACAGAGCTTATAATTTAGATGTCTAGATGTTATCCATGGCCTTGAACTCGCTCAGCGCTTGCACGGGGTTCACGTGTTTCTTGTGGGACGATCTCTTGACTCTGTTGGTTTGGCCGTCATCCTGTTTTTCTCTCTTCACCAGGGGCTTCTTCTCTGGTGCCTTCATCCTCCAGGAGACCGCGGGCATGTTCAGCGCCTCCATGTTTTTGTTTTTGTTGTATTTGGTGGAAGCTACGTATGAGGCTTTCACCGTCGACACCACGGCGTTCATCAAGTTCTTGGCGGCTTGGATCAACGACATAGCGCTATCCAGCTAAACAAGAAAGAGAAAATAATTAATTAGTGATGGACTACTACTAGTGCAGTTATACGTTGAAAGATGGAACAGATTTAATGGATTAAAAACAAGGTTATTTAGTTATTTAAAAAATGTAATTGCTCTGGAGAGAAAAACAAATCTAATTTCTCAATTTAATTTAATCTTTTCATTAACAAATATATTAAGATTTAGTTATGATTTTATGGACTAAATCTTTTAATGCATGCCATTTAACAGACATTTATTTTTTCTTAAAGATCTGTTTTCTGGTGCAAACCCTGGATTTTAGTGATAATCGTTTGCGGACCTGTCCATTAAAAAAATCTACAAAATAATTGACAATTTGACAAAACTGAATCTCAATACGTACATTTTTAAATTAATTGCCAAGTCTTACTCTAGTTATTTTTGTGCATATTTTATTACTTCGGCTCACAACTTTAATTGTGTACAACTTTGCCCTGATTTGATGTGTGTAAGCAAAGTTGTCAAAAGCACCAAAAATCTGATACTGGTCAATAGCAACACTAGTGCTGAAACTAGAAACTAATTTGAGAAAGAATCTATAATAAATATAATCAGACACAACTGAGCCTTTGCTGCAGTTTTACAAAGATTTTCAGCTTACAAAAACTTAAGTGCTTTTACAAAAAGAGTACAATTATATTGTGCTAAAAATGTCAGTCTATTGTCTGAAACCTTGAGTAACTAAATAACATTTTGCAATTATCCTGTCAAAAAGGGTATTGAGAATGGAACAATTTCGTAGTATCAAAATGAGTTTGAAATTGTATTACTATTATTATTACTACATGCTAGAAATTGAAGAATTTGGATTAAACTAACCAATTATAATTTTACAATTACCAAGCTACATCATTTTAATTTTGCCAGCTCCCTGCTTTAATCTCACTGACCAAAACACAATTTATATATGCAGTAAATATTATACATTTAAGTTTCTGTTCGACTACTAAAATAATCATTAGTGACAGTCCTGTAAGAATACATTGTTCCTATGTTAATTTAAAAACAACATTTCGATTTTGTGAACAAATACTTCTAATGATACATTTTCTAAAACATAATGTGCAGATCCACATCAAATTTTTTCCTTTTTTCACCCTCTCTTTGCTCAGTTGTAAAACATGTCAAAACCATCCACTCCCTTCTGAGCGATTGCGCAAAACACGGGAGTAATAAAGAACCCGAAAACTGACCAAGCAGGACAGACTTTGGCAAAGGACACTATTTATGTTTTGTTGGGAGATTCTCAGTTTAAGGTCTGCAACAGTAACAAGCCTTCAGAGTCTGGCAGACAGGAAAGGTGATTTGAGGAATATTGAAAAAGGTCACACTAATTTGAGCTCCGGTATAGAGTTTATGCAGATGACATCACAGCATTGTAAATGTCAGCAGTGAGTGGCAAAAACACATGAGAATCGTTGGTGAGAGAAGACATTAGCCATGTTTCCATTAGTCTGGATCTCCTCAGACTGGTTCACTTTGGAACGGTTTGGGGCTTCCGAGGGTTCTTCCGTGAGCAGCTGATGTCACTCATAAATAACACTTCTTAACCTGAATTACTTATATTCCTGGCGTCATTAGATTTTTTTTTTTAAAAAAAGTGTATTATTTAGTTTTGTGGTGCTGTGGCATAAGAGTCGGGCTAATGTTAAAGGTCCCATACACAAAATTTACTTTTTTAAGTTTTTGTCATGTTAGAATGTTGTTATCTCAGCAAAAACATACCCAGAGTTGTGTTTTGCTTCATTCACAAAAGCTGAGTAATCCTGCTTCTGTTTGTCCAAAGTTTCATTTAACCTTGTGATGTCATTAAGTGGTCATTTTAGAGTTAATGCTTTTTAGTCTAAATTGAACCAGTTTACTGCATAATTCTGCAATATTCAAATCACTAGACTGTCTTAAGTTGTATATTTAATTTGATCTTTTGTTCAGTTCAGAATGCCTCAAAAGTCTTTCTAATTTTGTAGTAAATCGAGTGCTAAGTTTAAATGAGGCTAAAACAATAGCTGTAGCTTATACGAGGCTGAAATTATACAAATGACTCTAGTGAAAGGAATGAGTTAAAAAAGCAGAGTGAAGCACATTTGGTATTACCACTTGGTGACATCACAAGGTGTTTTCAATTCCAGAGAAGAACACTGAATAAACATGCACAGTTTTTGTAATAAACGAGTGGGATTGCAACAAACAAACCTTTAGATGTGTTTTTGGTGATGAAATGACTTTGTAACATGGATCAAAAATTTGCAAAAATATGAACCTTTTAAGAATAAAAAACAACTTTTGGTTTATTTTTGCCTTTATAAATTTTTTTCTGCACAGCCTCTGTGACTCTATGATGCATTTAGCACTGAGTTTAGTCTTTTTTTAAACAGATTTGCCTCAGCAACAGGAAACAGCGGATGCTAACACGCTACCTTGGCTCTAAGATCAGAAAAATAAACTTTTCACCGCTGGAAATATGACAATTTGTCACAGGATCAGGTTAGCGTTTGGCGAGGAACATTATTTCATGTTTCTATCTGCTCGTTTCCATTTGGTTTTCAGCTGAGCCTGTGTTTTCTCATCATGCTTAAAGGGGGAACGAAATAAGCCGTGAGAGGGTCTGTTCCAGGGTCCACTGTGAAAGAAGGGCCATCAGCCGCTCACCTGTGTGAGCTGCTGATGTAGTGTGTGACCCTTTAAGTCTGTATCAGTGAGAAATGTGAGAAAAACAGAAGTGCTGTTGTAGTTCGGCTTTTCCATCATTGTTTGACTCTTTCTATTTCATGTAAGACGCAACTCACTACTTAGCAGTAGTTTGTGGTTGTTTATTATTTGTGTCACGTTTTTTTTTTTTTGGTAGTGTTGTGGCTCTTGCAGAAGAAATTGCAGTTTGTCTCAATTGACTCTCATTCATTTTTGCCACTCACTGCTGATATCTAAAATACTGTATTTTTCAAATAAACGAATGTCTGTGCATAAGCTCCATTTAATGGCCGGAGATACTGCAAAGTACAGTCAGTTTAAAACAAAGTTGCACAGCCCAGCCAAGATTAATCAATAGAACCAATAAGGATTAATTAATAGGAACAATGGACTTGTGCAAGTTCATCTATACATTTAGGAGATTGTTTTTGCACAAAGAAGTCTATTATTTCCCATATCTCTTTATTGTGCATAAACATAAAACTCTAATTGCTGTGCACAGTGTGAATTGCTGACTTATCTCTGCAAACAGCCCACACTATAGGAGCTTAGTATTTTTAATTTATCAGGAAAACAACAGATAATAGGCCTGTAATAAAAACGTAGCCAATGCATTTTATCTGATTAATCCCCCCATTTGGAAATGAGAAGTATCCAGCCGGGAGTTCACTGTAAATGGATGCAGTAGTTTTGTTTTCAAATTAAATTGGAACCCACAGTGCATTAAGTTCTTTACATTATAGAAAATCTCATAAAGTGCGGCTCTACACGACTCTGCTCATTGTATTAACGGTTTAATGTTACATTTTCTTTATGCTACTTGCTCTGCTTGTTTCTATAGAGATGTCATTATAGATGTTTCACAGTACGGCTTGAAATGTATCGCCATGGAGACGCACCAGACCAAGCTAAATGCCAAATCTAGATTCTTACAGCAACAATGTACTTTTATTTTCCAAAATCTTTAGCAATTAAAGTTTATTAAATTAAAGTTGTTTTCACATTTTAAGTTTACTCCTAATTGTTTTTTGGATTGATAGACTGATTCACGCATGGCTGAATAATCTTGTATTCGAGTGCTCAGAAAATTCCTGTTTTGACACTTACCTGTGTTTACTCAAAAAATATGATTCTGAATAAAACTAGAAGGGGAAAATTGACATATAGAAACTTTAAATATGTTAAAATAAGCTCCTTGTTACAGTTAAATTTTACAATGAAAAGGCGCCTCTTAACAGTTGTGCAGCTTTGAGCAGGAAGTTAATCAATCTGACTTTTTTGAGTTTTACATGGAAAAATATGTAATCAAAGTTGGGGTAACTAAGTATATTTGTAAGGTATACTTTATTGTCCCCGTAGGGAACTTTGTCCTCTGCATTTGACCCATCCTTCAATGCCTCTGGGACATCTCCTCAGGAGCAGTGAGGATGTCCTTGCTGGGCTTAATCAGGACTATCGTAACTGGAGGATATTACTTTATCGTGCATGGTGCATTGGTATATGATAATTGCAGCTCCTTGTCTACTGTATGAAATGAATAATAAAGAACTTTATTTCTTGCCGAATGATGCGCTCTGATTATTGGCTGAGCTTGCATGGTCCTCTCCACTTTCACTTTGTTGCTGAATTTTTGAAATCGTAGTAACAATCAAAACGAATACATGTCAACCCAAACCACAGGCTTATGGATTTATAAAAGGAAAATATCAGATTTAAAAACTAAGTTGTGTTTGCAATGTGAAAATCAGCTATCCCACCTATAACTGAACAACATACTGTATGTCATGGTTTTTCTAAATACAGGGCAAGAAGACAATATGCCTCATCTATTAGGCTTTAATGGAGTATTTATTCATATTATTTCATTTGACCAATGTGACTGTCGCCAAACTTTTCATCAGTTTTGCTTTGTTTTTTGACAATGAGAATTCACACCTCCTCTTGCTCCCCCGCTCTACCCACATGCTGCAGAAACACTTCCTGGTTACGTAAGCTTGTGGGTGGAGCATTATACAGCATGTGGGGCTTTGCAGGACAAACCGTAATGGGGATACGAATAGTATTTTGACATTGGCAGAAAGAGATTGTAGATTACTCAAACATACCCAAATTATTTTAAAAAAGAAATAAAATTCAAGTGATTATCACATTTTTCTAATTTGACCTTGTTTGACTTAGTTTGGTGTGATACTTCTTGTGGTAATGATTTATCATAGTTTCACAGCCGTTACAACGTGAATTATGAAGAAATTCACAAATAAAAGTTGAAAATTACAAGTAGTAAAACAGAATTCCTCCACATGTTTCAAAAAGCGCCAAAATGCAAAGATAATTTATAGACAACTGACAGTTTCCAAAGAGTTTAAACACGTATTGAGCAGATTTAAAGTGTTTTAAGATATTATCATTTGTCAAATTGTAACATCTGTGTCGTTTATGTCGATTTTTCCCTTTTTTAACAATATGGCTGCTATATAACAGCTGTGTCATTACCTCCACATATGTCGTATTTGTTTGGACAAAAGACAATTATAAACCACATCAAAATGGTTAAATTGAGTGAAAACAAGCAAATTGTTGATGAAATCTTAAATAGAATCATGTTCACTGTGTTTTACTGGAAAAAATTTAGCTAAACCTGTCGTACGCACTGTAAGCCGCAATCTTTATTTTTGTGAAACAGCATGTACAATTGAAAAGGGCTCTTAGACAAATCAGCTTAGCAATAGTAAAACCTCTAAACTGCTCTCCTGCACTTTAGGTCTCTGCAGAGTTGAAGATTTGTGAGAAAAGTTAAAACGGTGGCTGAGACTTACTCCGGACACGACCAGCTCTCCTCCCAGATTCTGCACCTCGGCTTTGACTTTGCTGCAGATGTTGAGCTGGTGGCAGTACAAGGCGATACGCTGCAGGTAAGCGAGCAAGTCCTGTTTACAAGTGGAGTCTGGGCACTGCAAGAGAAGAGGAGAGAGGAGACAGAGAAGTGAGCCTGAGTCGCAACATAACTCTGTTCAAGTCATAGGCACAAATACAAACAAGATTAAAAATGTACTCTTAGTGGACGGATTTCTGCAAAAACACCACAACATCCTGCATCGAAAAACCATAATGCTCCAGTCTGAATTTTTCGTATTTAACTATTGATTCAGACAATTTTTATAATCTTAAGACATTATGATTAAAAAAGGCTTAGCTTTCGTTTTTTCTTTGGAAAATAGAGCTGCAGCTAAAAATTACATTGAAAATCAACAATCTAATGTCATTTTGGAGTAATAGTGCCATTTCGGACTCAAAAAAGATCTTAAAGCACATGCCATGATTTGGAGTTTTAATGTAATGCTAAGGACACCATTATCTAATTACTAAATTATTTGATCATTATTTTATGAATTGACTTGTGAGTCGATAGGTGCTTAATTCTGGGCCAATTAAAAGATTAAAAATAAGTAGTGGACAGTTTTGTGGTGGACATAAATTATCTTTGAGTTTTTATTAAATGCACTTTACTCTTTTATGACCTCAAACATTTTTCCACAGTCAATAAGTTTATAAAATACACAAAAGTGTGGCGGAGACACGGTGGCGCGGCGGTTAGAGCTCTGGCCTCATAGCTAGAAGGTCCTGGGTTCGACTCCCGGGCCGACCGAGGCGGAGTTTGCATGTTCTCCCCGTGTCTGCGTAGGTTTCCTCCGGTACTCCGGTTTCCTCCTACAACTAAAAACATGTCCATTAATGCCTCCCCTGACCCTTCCCCCAGGGAAGAGATTCTGAATCTCAGTGGGACTTCCCTGGTTAAATAAAGGTCAATTAAAAAAAAAAAGTTCTTCTCACACATTCTTCAAGTGAATCGCTGTGATGTGTACAAATGCTTGTTACTACTGTCAGATATTTTTGTCAAGGTAAAGTGAATGATAAGTAGCATATTATAACACAGACTTCCTGGTTCTCCAAAGATAGAGATCTTATTTTTACATTCAGAGCTGCTTTTACAGTGCTGGTGCAAGAAACATTGCTAAAGTACATGGGCAAGATACAGTCATTTCAAGGCCTTATTTGTTACACAATTTGCATTTGAACAACAGGGCGTACAGAATATGCATAATAAATTAGTCTGTAACTATAGAAGCTCCCTAGCTCGGCAGAAGCGACAAATCAAGTTTTGTCACTTTCTTTCATTTTGTGGCACCACTCAATCTGAATATTTATGCGATTGCACAGAGGCCATGATAATGCACTTTATCAAGATGAGTTAGGAGTGGTGTGACAGGTATGGGAGACACCCACATTAGGGACGAGTTCGCAGCCAAAATGACAAACACACGCCCACAAGCTCAGAGATTGATCACTCATCTCCGCCAGGTTAAGTGCATTTAAGACCAGAACAAATGGAATTTTTGTATTAGGATTTGGCTGTCACTCTGGTGAGATTTAGTTTGCAATTTTTGGTGCAACAATTCCGTTCAGCGATGGTGCAAGTTTGAAGAGGAATGTAAACAAGTCTGTATTTATAAGTGACCTTACAAAGATGAAATGTATTACTTGCAGCTAGAGTTGTCTCGATGCCGAAATTACAGACTTGATTTCAAAATTAAGTAACTATAACAATAATATATATATTTTTATTTCCAAAAAATATATACTTTCTTTCTGCTACAATGAAGTCTAGTTCTAATGAAGTTTACCATCATTCTAAATTGTTCAGGAAAATTTTGTCTTGTTTTAGGGTATTGTATTTTCGACTAGAACTAGAAGTGGGCCAAATATATATCGAATTCCACAATATGTCGTGAATGTAGCCATTGGGATTAATTTTGATATTTCGGTCTAAAAATGATTATCTTAGAGAGATCTTAACACAAATCTGATAGCTGGAATTAATATAGTCTGAAAAGTATTTAAAAAAAATATTATCTACATTTGTGTCCATTTTGTGTGTAATGCCTATACATTTAGAACAATACAGCAATATAACAAGATATGCTAAAAAACGTAATCAATTATACAGTGCCCTTAAAATCAGCAGGTGAAAGTTTCTTCCAAAGGCTTCTCGTTTAAAATTGGCAGCCATTTTGAATGTCTAATTATACGATATTGGGCTGTTTCTCGCAGAAGTGCTTCCAAGCCTTTTCCAGAGTTGTCTAAACAGCCTCCTGCCAGGACAGTAATTAGACCAGTGTACTCTTATCTGCCAGTCATCCAGTTAGAAGTAAACACCCAGATGAGCTCGCACTTAACCACTTCCCACTTAACTACCTGAACCAGTAAAATACACTGGGGTGCGCATAAGGAGGCCGGCCAAATCTACATAAAAAAAAAAAAAAAAAGCTGGAAAAGTGTGAGTTTTGCTGCTGCAGCGCTGTCCTTCAGTAGCTGTTAATTCTGAGAGCTGAGAAAAGGTGAAGCAGAGGTAATGGCAGCCAATCTTTTAATTGATGATCGGTAACGCTGTGGAGGTCTGAGTGGTGGGGCCAGGAGCGCAGTAGAGGTCTGAGTACAGGGGCTTTCAGCAAAAAGGGAGAGTACATCTGGTTGCTAGGTAATATAATTGCTAGAATTGTTCCATATAGACAGAAAAACTTCCATAATACCTTTGTGATGCTTCGTATAGCCTTTAGAGAAAAAGGACTGTGGTTAAACTAACTGTAAAATGGTCCAACAGAAGCACTAGCTAACAACGCTAACAGGCTAACTTGGACTTTTTGTTATGTTGCATTCATTTAGGACGAATTTTTTTTTTACAGGCATCACGGTTGTTTTTATAACACACAGAGCTAGAAAGAAACTAAATAAGAATATACTCAATACAATTAGTCTATGTAAAATGAAAATTACATCTGACTCCAAATCTGTAACAGTTAGAACAACAGACATCTTTATTATGAAGTAACAGCATTTTATTTATGTAGAGTGTTTTTTTCTTTTTTTCTTTTTTCTTTTTTTTGCATTTTAAGACTTATGAGGCCAGTTTGCAGAAGAAATGACTTTCGGTTGAGAGTCGAAACGTCTTGATCTTCGGAAACACTGTCCAGATGACAACTTTGAAGACTTATACTATTCTTTGACCATTATACAGTATTACAATGTTTGGTTTGGACAGGTATCTGTATTGGCACCTACTATGAAACAATCAGTATCTGATTGTTTCCAAATAATGGCATCAGAACAACACCAGTTTTTGTTGTTCAACCAGAAAATACAAAACCCATCAGCAAACTGGGCAAAAAGAGACAAAATGCGAATTAAAATCTTAAACATAATCATGTCCTTTATCAAGATTATATTTAAGATTTTAATACGCATTTTGTTTCACTAAGCATTTTACTGAAACCTGTAATCTAACTTTTATTTTTGTACAAATAAACCTAATTGGAATGTGAACAAAAGAGCCATTTAGTTTTTGATCACTTCTTCCAACATCTTTCAGCTGATAAAAAAAAAGTAGACTAGAAACACTGAAAACATTAGAGAGACAATTACTAATGCTTTTTATTTTTCCAAAAAACTAACAAAACATTGTCGCCGTAGTAATCAGTTTAACCATTACCCTTGGTACAAATAAATGAAGATTTGTTTTATGTCAGACCCACTTTGACAAGATTATCTGTTTTTTCCTAATCTTGCTGGGTCTATTAGATCTACCTGGGTGAACAGCTGAATCTTAAATATACAAATTAGCATTTAGAGAGAAATGAGTAATTACTACAAATACAAATGGTGCTAGTATTGAATTTGAATGTACAACTGGAACAAAACACTTGTAGGGCCACTTCCAGACGCCTGTGATTAATAAAAGATGAATGAGAAAGAGCGAGCTGATCTATTGAGGCGTCCGTAACGCAAGACTGGGTAGGTTAAAAGAGCTGTAGCCTTTATCAATCAAAATAGAAATAACACGTGGGCTTGTTCTTAGAAATGGGCAGAAAAGTGAATCTGAAAAACCGGTAGTTTAAAATATGGACAAACTTGAACTTTTGCAGAAGTAACACTGGAAAAATCATAAAATTGCCTGAGCCACTTTTTCAGGCGTGTGATTTCCTGTTATGATCCAGCATAAGAAGTTGTAACTCAAACATGTTCCTGACTCATGGTTCAAAATCAGTCACAGGTTCTAACAAACCAACCCAAAAGTGAGGTTCATTCTGCTTTCTGATTGGATAATCCTCTTGAGAACCAAATCAACAATTGTAAACATCCACAAATGAACATCATGTCCAATGTTTTTTTTTTTTTTAAATCAAGAACAACTCAGATTTACAATGACTTTCAGTAAAAATAAGCCAACATTTGAACATGTTGCCTTGTATCTATGATCATTAAAAGTCATGCTATCAAATCTCAAATCAAAATTTTACATTCAGTTCTTTAAAAATAGAAAGAAAAATGGTCACTACACTTGAAATATGAACAAAATATACTGTTCTACAAGCACATCTTGTAAAACAGCACATTTAGATACACATCACTTGGTGCAGTTATCTCTCCTTATACCCTTATTATCCTGCTTCATAAAACATTTTGAATTACCTATTGTAAACTCTGCTTTACATATACTTTTGTTAGCTTTTTTGTAACTTTTTTTTACTCCATGATATACACAGTAATGGATTTCTGTATATCTTTAAAATAAAATTCACAATATTATCTAAAACTTGATATACTGCCAAACTCTAGCTGTAGTCTTTATCAGTCAGAATAGAAATAACACATAAGCGTGTTTTTAGAAATGGGCAGAAAAGTGAATCTGAAAAACAGGTAGTTTAAGATGTGGGGTGATGGTTGCCTGAGGGGAGCAGCATGGAGCAGTAAATAACAGTGCTGAAACCCCACTGGGCACAGCCACAGCCGAAGGAGACACAGAAATGGACTATTCGACATCAATGTGGGGGGATCTTTAAACGGATAATATTATGCTCAATTCTGAACCATGTTGCAATGGCATTTCCTCACCAAAACAACTCTAATGGTGTGTTACATTCAGACTAGTTTAATTACAAAACCCCGGATGTCTAGGCGGTGCTCTTCACTTGATTTGAAAACACTCAACCCTATGATGTCACTCAATGGTAATACAAGACGTGCTTCACTGTGCTATTATTTTCTCCTGAGATTCAGAGTCTATGCTTCGGCAAATTGCAAAGAGTGAGTCTGGTGATGATGCCCCCGGCTGCATTTCAGATCAACTCCACAACGTCATTGGTCATCTGTCATTTAGACCAAAATCTAACTTCACTCTTTGCGTCGCTCATTGGAGAGAAACTTGCAATGTTTTTCAGTTCCACGTGATACTTTTTCCATATTTTTCCATGTATTTTTTTGTCATACGGGAGACAATGCGTTTCCCTGATTGAGGAGTAACCTGTCAATCACTCCCCCTGAAATTTGAAAGAAAGACCTGGTGGATTTTCCAAGCAACTACTATTCTTACTTCAAGTTCAGTTAAATCTTTCATACAATTTCAGCTCTGTGATTGTCTGCAAGCTAATCTGTTGCTGCAGTAGTTAAATGTTTACCATTCAATTCACTCAAAAATCTAGAAAAATTTTGGTTTTATTTAAAAAAATAAATAAGCAAGAATGCAAAACAATCTAGTGATTTGAATAGTAGAGAATTGTATAGTGAACCATTTCAACTGAAGCTCAAAAGCTGTTAACTTCAAAACTACCACTCAATGACATCACAATGTGGACCAGAGCATTTTCAGCTCTGCAGGTGCAGAAAGAAAGGTTACGAGAACATTTGGGATTGAAGGAAAACGCAACTATGTTTTTGCTGAGATAATAACGTTTTAAAAGGAGTAAAAACTCAAATAAGTCAATTTGTGTTGTAAGGGACCTTTAGTCAGTAACAGTGAAGCAAGAAGACTGAGTGTGCATTATAAATATATACAATAGAAAAAGGCTGGAGAGACGGCGGTGTAATGCAGCGGTCCATGCTAATGAGGGTGCAGGGAAGTGTTGAGACGACTCAGGGCAGGCCGCTGTGAAAGCATCACTTGTGTCCATACTCAGCTGCACTCAGGAAACCCAGCCACACACGTGAATACATTAGCACGGAGGGGACAGGAACATGTTGGACTTTTATTCAAATAAAACCAAATTAGTATCAGAAGAAAGGATCTTTTTTTTTTAAGGTCTACGGCAATGCTAGTTATGAGGAGGGAGCGTTATGTGGATCACTTGTTTAAATATAGTAACAGGTGCCTTGAAAAGTAGCTCATCAAAAGTGTGGATCGAGGCTTGTGTTGTGTGTTTTCAGCAGAAATATGTTGAATCCTTGAGCTTGGTTGAGTCTGTATAGCAATTCTGAATAAAAAACTAAATAATTACATAATGTATTTTGATTGGCTGAATCCAAGTCTTTTTAATTACATTATAAATGCACTATCGGTTACATAATGCTCATGCAGATAGGGCAGGGCAGTTATTAAAAGACTGAGAAACAAGAGAACAAGTCATGTATATTAGTCAATGATGTAGGGTTTTAAATCAAGAATTTTACAGTCAATTCATAGCCAATCCTCATTACGGACGAGACACATGGCTTTAAAGATGAATTGTGTGTTAAATGGTCAGTATGATGTAATTGTGGCTTTTGTGTTGGTTGAAATATTGGCTGCACATTTTCATATATGAATGCACCTTTTTTCTAATAAATATATGATCATGGGAGACCAGGTTCTTTTATGGCAGAACAAATGCCACCCAGTTCCACTGAATCCCATTATAAGCCACAGACAGTGTTGCGTCGCCTAGATCTGACCTTTTTGGGCTTTTCACCCTGAGGAAATGCCAATTTCCAACATTTACTGACACGCCGCATTCGGATGTGCTGCTGCCAGTAACCACAGGTACAACACCAAAAAAACCACATACAAAAAACAAAAACTGGAGTGACGCTCTGATATGATATGCTGCTGGGGCCAATATCCAATTTGCCTGTGTGTAAATGGTCAGTGCGAAAACAGCCTTTTCTGAGAGAGCTGGCTGTGACGCTGGCTTTGACACAGTCCATATTCTTAGCTTCCAAAAGGCGCCAATCACAAGGGACTAATGGAAGCTGGGAGAGGTTAGAAATGTTAGGTGAATGTGCACTTTAGAAAAAGCATGTTTTTTTTTTAAATGCGTTTCTCAATAAGGGTAATTACTTGCAAACTCTCTCTTTTCTTCAATCAAATACATGAAAAATGTTTCAGAAGAAATGCGTATTCTCGACTCACTGCAAGTATTCTCAAGTAACTGCATAGCTATAAAACTCTCAAGTAAAAAAAACTCCAGATACAATTAACACTCAGACCACAAAAATGGCTCAAAATGTTTTAATTAAGCTAAATGTGTATGTTGAAAGCACAGAGGCAAATCAGTCTAATTTTCTAAGTAGATCCATAACTATGACTCAGACCTACTAATCATTTGTTTTCCCAACAAAAGTGACAAGCCAATTTGTTTTCCCGCTGCTGTTCAGAGACAAAGGCAGAGACAACAGCACAATGAAACCTTCATTTACAACATCTTTTGACAGTGGCTGTGGGAGAAACACAGCACAGACTCAGAACCCAACTTCAATAGGATTGTTTTAATTTGTGGCCTTACATTCAAGTGTTAACAGGATTTTGTCGCCATGGGGGATTCAGCGCGAATGAGATCTGGGATAGAGATTTGAGAAATGCCATCTTAGGCTTAAATCACATTGAAGAAACGCATACTAGAATGGCTCTGGATGTGTGGAGGCGGACACAATAAAACTATCTGCCTCAATCTTCAAATAACTGACTAAACTGTTTGTGCTTTTGTGAAGTCCATTAAAACATTCCTTTTTGAAGGAAAAGAAAACACAAACTCAACAAGAAGCTTGCAAGCAATTTTTTTTTTTTATTATTAATTCAAATTCCATGCTTAAAGTGGTGGTAGATTGTAAAAGTTTCAATGACTTACTGATTTCCAGAGAAGAATAGTTTAAATTATATTACTTGAAACATATTTTTGTCCTTTTCAGAGTCACTTACAGCATACTCTTTTTCTCACTATATTAGTACAAATTTTGATTGAAGTACCAGTGGTCTTCTTTGAGCAAAAAGTTATGTAAGATATGGTTTAGTTTTAGCATTAGGGCTGTTTTGTTCACTTAACTAATACATTCAGAGCCTCTAAATTGTTTCAGACAATGTATTTTAAGCTTTTTTCACAGTTGTTAAATTAAGAGTATCATATGCTAACAGCAGGCAGACTTAGAGAAGTTTGGTGAACAGTGCACCACAATCTAACCAAAAAACGCAACATTATTCGAATCATAATTGCAATTAGATAGCTTTCTCAAATTGTGCAGACCTAGATTTTACGTTCAGAAAGTTACTCTTACTAGAGTACCTTACCTCTTAGAGGGGTCCTATTGTGTTTTTGTTTTATATTTAGTAAGAAAGTAGAATATATATACTGCATATATAGATCAGTTATTTACATTTGATTCATCATAAACACAAAGTTGATCTAAAACAAAAATAGAACAGCTCTACTGACTTCCTGTTCAAAACTGCAGAACTGATAAGCCCCGCCTCTTCCTTTTAAAGTGAGGCTAAACAGGCATTCAGAGACTAACTCCGCCCACAACTGAACCTCAAACAGGCTCGCAAAAGTGGGAGATGCCCGGAGGCCTTTGAAGAGACGCCCAGGTGGGTGTGAACAGACATTGATTGACAGCACCAAATATGAACAGCGAGCCTGGTGAATGCTGAGTTTTGTATTGGAGCGGTCTTGTGAGATTTACAGATGAGGAAGCTGTAGTCTGCAGCACTACAGCTTCCTTGACGTGCAAGATTCCTTTTATTTTTACTTTACAAAACATATTATGTATTTAACCTTTGCTTTAGTCTACATAAGCACATGATCGTATGATGTGAGTGTTTTCTACAAATGAAAATGAAAAACGAAAATGATAAACTTGTCACTGGCACGAGTTTCGAACCAGCGCATCGTTGATGCAGGCAGCTACACCTCGCACCACTCGCTCATCAAGCTAAGCTAACTGACTGCTGATGTTGACATGCAGCGAGTGATGCCTTTCAAACTCTCCGCAGCAGCGCTGTCAGAGGGAGGAGTTTAGATAAACCATCTGGGCGGCTCGTCTGCCGCGTCAATACACTGTAACGTCAGAGGGTACTGAAAATGCACTGACAGCGTTTGCCCAGCGTGGCAGTACAGCCGCGGTTTTTGCACACATAACTCCAAAATGAGCGAGTTTGCACAAAAATGTCTAAAAAAGGCCTGGAAACAGTAGATAATTCAATATTGACCCAGATACACAGTTTAACAGTGAAAAAAAGTTGATTCTGAGTTTAGTTTCTCTTTAAAATGTAACTGTAAGAAGCAATGGACTTAAAATAAAAAAATATTATTGTTGGAAAGTGGCTATGGGACAGTTTTGAACCATTTATGCTTATGCTTTGAGTATTAATATTTAGAAGTATAACAAGTAAATACAGACAAGTGGGAGGGGATAGGTGGTAGGTGAGAACGGGGATTTCTGAGCACTTGAGCTGCAGTTGAAGAACAATACAAGATTACTCAAACATGCATGAATCAATTCAAATATAACGGAGTAAACTAATGAAGGAGGAAGGCCATCATAACAAGGTTAAAAACTTAGAAAAATGAATCTGACATAATAGGTCCCCTTTAAAAATAAAGTTTTTTTTTTTTTTCCTTTGAGTCATTTCTTTGACCACTAGGTTTTACTTTTCTATGAGTGATATTATTTTAAGTAGCTTTATTGGTTTCTCTACCCACCTTTGTTGATTCTAAAACATTACTGCTCATACATTTTACGGATTTCCTCTTTCTTCTTCTAAATAAAACATCACTTTAATGCCTCCCTGAACGGACAAAGTAAAATCTTAGACAAAACTGTTGCACTTTTTAAGTTTTCAGAACATGTCTGCCCACCTTAGTGTAGCGTTAATATTTGAAGGGATTTTTGACATAGTGGAAAATGACAGGGGAAATCTGAGCTGGGGGCAAGCCAAAAAGGCTCACTTTAGAGCCAACCACAGGGACCAATTAAATGGCACTCATCAATTTTTAATGTCCGCGTTGCAGCTGTCAGTCAGAGCAGTACTGTAGCACCTGTAAGCAAAACTCAAACCACTGTGGCATCACTGGACTAGGACACAGTCGTTTTTACTGTGGGGCATGTTTGACATCTACAACTTGACTTTGTTCAGACTAACCCAAATATCTGACACATAATTGCTGCATGAAAACCAAAGCAAAGGTACAGTACAGTTAGGGATGCACTGATCCAGCCTGTGTTACATAATGTCAACGTCAGCCAGTAAAACAGTCTTATTGCATTCAATTAAAGACCCCAATATTTGGAACCGATCATAGTAGATTCTGCAAAATTTGATATCTGGGAAAACGTGTAATAAAGAACAATGAAAGCTTCCCATTTCAGAATTTGAGTCAGAGCACCATCTACTTGCTGCAAAGGGAATTATATAGGTGAAAAAATCAAACCAATATCGCCTGATATGTTTATGCTATAGAAATGCTTAAAACAAGTCTGGATGATATTTGGTTTTAAAAACTGTGGAGAAGAACTCTACTTATGACTTTGCAAATTTTGGAAATTCAAGTTTGTTTTATGAGGCTCGGAGAAACTAACCTGGCTCATGCCAGATGGATATCAGGGTTCTCACTATACCCATCTGGGACTTTACTAGCTGAAAGCGTTTGAGAAAAGGTGGAGCGTTTAGTGAAATACTTCGAGCTGATTGGGTGTGGGGGCTACCTTATTTGTGCTTAGCCAATCACAGCAACAACTCGTAATGGTGTATCCAATGTCCGCGTGGGATAGAACAAGTACGTGTCAAACATACTGCTCTTCTTTCAAACAGAAATTACTCCATATTTCTGCTAAAACCGCATCAAAAGCAGCAAACAACACGTACATCCACGGAAGCCACCATCTTTGTTTAGCTTGAATTAGACCTGGCAGCACCGGAGGGGCGCTAGCAGCCCACATTAGCCCGCCCTGCTACAATGTGACTAGGCCTCAAAACCACGCTGCTGTGATGTGAGTGGGCCCAAACACCGCTGTTTCGGACTTTCAAACCAATCGGGCGGCTGGAAGGACAGATGGTTTATCTCGTGTTTGTGAATTCACAAATATTGCAAGACAAACCATCTGGCTGGCCAGGTTACTGAGAAACTATAGTGTCTCACAGACAGGATTTTAAATGTGTTTTTGATGAGGAATCTGATTTGGTGTTAGAAGTTGATTAAAAAGTAAATCATGCATAATATATATCCTTTAAATTGTCACAGTCAGCTTTGCAAATGTATCCTAAAATAGCTCTCATTTCCTTTTTAATTGTTGTTGGGCATAAAACTTTTTCTATACTTTTGAACAGTGTGGCCTTGGTGGACAATTCAAAGTAAATGGCAGCAGTTTAAAAAGAGGTCTAAATCATTGCCTTCTGTAAATCTAACTGACAGCAAAACTCAGGCAGGGGCATTTTTGAAAATATGATTCACGTTTAGCGGTCATTCTTCATGCGCGTAAACCCCTGTAGTACAATCAACTTTGTCATTGGATAAAATATGGCATAACAAAACAATAGAGGATGCTGATTGATGCTGTAATAGGCTTGGACATGGGATCTCTAACTTGAACCGAACTGTAGTGGATCGAGGACTGACCCTTGAACTGCTGAGCTGAGAATTTGTGTGCTCCTTGCGTGAACCTGCTTCTCCACTGCAGTAGGTAATTTACAACCCTGTCTGCTGTAAAGCGTCTAGGGCCAGTGCCGGGATTAGACTGACCGTCCACACAGCTCACGGATCACTATAAATCTTTCCTGATTGAATGCAAATTGGAAAAGTACACTTTGTATGTCAGTATACATCATGAGAATAAAGCTCATACTACCCACATATGGCAAAGACCAGCCTCTTCCTTAAATAAAGCAACTTTCTGTGCATGTGTTTGCATGTGCACACTCCAATGTTTATGCGGTGAGTTTCCAAGGCAGCTGAAATTTATGGGCTACACAGTGGCTAACACATTTGCATTATAAATCTCAATTACATAGCATTATTTGTTTACCAGTGCGCCCAGATGGAATTCTCATAAGGTGCCCCGCAGTGGAGGTCATAAATTGTTAATAAACTGCAGTGCAGACCTTTGTACAGTCTTGACCTAAATCCTGCAGCTCATCTCTGCACTACACTCATTGCTTCAAACTTTAATGAGGCTCCATTACACATATTTAACCGCTTTTCAGAAAGCCCAAACTCGACATTGTCCTCCTGCATAATCCTGATGGAAATATGTAGATGCTAAAGTCTACAAAAAGAAGCAGTGCTGAGATGTTGTACTATCAGACCAAGACCATCTGCCAATGCGTTTAACATGAAGGAGAAAGCCTGCAGGTCCTGTGGGCCACAGGCACATAGCACAAGTGATTAATATGCCTGGGTTAATGAGGAGTCCCAGCATCGCCTCTGCTCATAGCACTGTGTCAGAGTGCGAACATCTTGATGGTGATTCGCTTAAATATTTCTGCTGCAATATGCAGTCCATCTATAAATGCCAAGGCTGTGCTGAGAGTGAGCCTGTGGCATGTCCTGCTTTGTACAATATGGACCTAAATATAAACCACATAAATAAATATTTCAAAATGCTGCCACCTGGCAATTATTGTCCTAATTAAAAGGCGAAGTGTTCGTAATGGATTTATCTCTCAGGAGGTTCCTGGCCCCTTCTTCCTCTTATCACTCCATCCTCCACCCTCTCCTCACCCTCCTCTTCTCTGCCCCACACTTTGTGCCACTGGCTGGCATGTTGTGGGTGAGTGTCGCCTGCTCCTCTCGTGTATAGTCTGGTGAAACGCACGAGGCTGGGAGGGACAGCTGGATAAGTTCAGAGGCTGGAGGGGTCCTTACTCTGGGCAAAGACTTGTGCTTCAACAGCCAAAGCTCTTCATTTATTCATACTTTGAGTGCTTCAATCCCCAAAATCCCTTAATAGTCCGCACACAAACGAGTACCTACAAATAGTGGAGTGGGACAGTAGAGCAAATAAAGCGGTCATACATCTGCAGAGTGAAGATTGAGGCCAGTCCTTCGAGTCTGAAAAGAACCCCGCACCTGCACTGCTGCACATCTGTTTTCTTTGGGGGAAAACAGTGTTTTCCATAAAGTGAGTAAATGTCTTCAAAAAGGCACTAAGGCAAAGAAAAGCCATTTTCCATTACAGCCCGTTCCCAATTCAGATGCAATTAGGTCAGCACAGGTACGACTTCTGCTATGAGATTGGCGACCGCCTGTAATATTGAAGATCTGAGGGTGACTTAAATAAAATATTAGCTGAGCAAGACAATTATGTCATACTATAGAGAAACAGTTTCAGTAAGTGCAATAGTTGGTGGGGTGCACGGTAGCAGAGTGGTTAGAGCTCTGGCTCCCAATAGGAGGTCGTGGGTTCGACTCCCGGGTCGGACCATATCAACATCTCATGATCTCTCTGGTGGAGTTTGCATGTTCTCCCGTGTCACCGTGGGTTTTCTCCGGTACTCCGGTTTCCTCCACCTCCAAAAACATGCATGTTTAGGTTAATTGGGCATCACTGTAAATTTCCTTAGTGAATGAATGAGAGAGTGAATGTTGTCTGTCTAACCCTGCGACAAGTTGGCCACTGTCAGGGTGTTTCCCGCTAAGGCCACAGTTCTGGGATAGGCTCCAGTCACCCGCGACCCCTAATGGGATTAAGCGGTAGAAAATGAATGAATGAACAATAGTTGGTGCAGTAAAGGAAGATGAAGACTTGAAACGTAACAGACAGTGATGAAGGCTTCACATTTTTTTCAACTGAAAAAACTAAACCTATAGTAATATGTGTATTGTATAAAATGTATGTAGTTACATTATGTTAAAATATATATTTAATACTTAAACACTAGTGGCAATTACATGATTGTAAAGTAGTGCTAAATTTTCAGCCATCAAAAGAGAGCTGTTAATTCAAACGTAGTTACAGATTATTGATAGGGTTGATCATCTCACAATCTCTTTTATAATGCAACATTTGTAAATGACGGCCAGAACAGAGAGTGAGAGCAGCCACATTACTGTCAAAGCCTGAGTGAGTATTTTGTGATGTTTTGAAAATGGAAGTCAATGGATGCCAGACTTTTGGAGCCAACCACCTCTTCCAGCTTCAATTCCCAAACAGCTCTCGACTCTTTGTCTACTAATTGCCAGTTTCTAAATACCTAGTGCAGGCAAATCAAAGATTGAGATAAAACTGTAATTTTATTAACAATTAGCTCAAACTCAATTTCAATATCACAAACATCAACTTTAAAAATAAGTTTTCATTATGGTGCTTTAAAGTCTGCCAACATATCTATTTACACCAGCAGGGCTAAAATGTTTGAGTGTCTGACAATAGCGCAACTGCTATCAAAACTGAAATCTAAAGCCAATGCGGCTTTTTCCTGAGCTGGAGCATCAACCACGGAGACAAGCTACATCACAAACAGACCTCAATCTGACAAGCGTGTCTTGTTGCACACTTCTCGCACAACTCTTTTATAATTCAAAAACAAAATATACAGTACGTATCACACAGAGACAATAAGTCACGATTGGCTCAGACGTGGCAGTTTGGAGAAGTTATGGGATGAATCATGCACATGGTCTGCCCATGGAGACACTGCTTGTATTTAAGTGAAATATGAGGCTATAGATAATTGAATGTGTGCTTCCCATGCAGTTCTCTGGAGAAAGGATACAAGGAAAGATAGTGGAATCAGGAATAGAGTAACAAGAGAGGACAGATGTGGCTGGTGACATTTGAAGTGGTTAACATGGCTAAGTGGGATTTGCTATAAATAAAACAACTTATATAAAAGAAAAGCTGAACTGAGTGAAATCTCTACAGAGTCCCATAAAGTGACAAATCTATGTTCAAAACATTACTACATTTCATATAAAAGATTAAATAGATAATATACGCTCTCTTACACTGGAATGACATGTCATTAATGTTTGCTTGGTTGTGCTGATATAATGCACTGACTTTACAAAACTATATGTGGACGAAAACAAATGCAGATATGAAAATTTAAACCCTTGATACACTATGTCGATAATGTTACATGACCAGGATAATATTAGAATAAAAACAAAAATACTTTGCCATTCAGTTCTAATAGGAGAACATTACTCTATGATGGTATAACACATAATTCATTAGCCTCACCATAGAGATTATATAGTACGTTACATAACAAGGTCATACATAAACAGAGCAGTCCAATGTGAGACTTACATTGTCGGCAATGGTGCGGCCCAGCTTGTCCATCCTGGATCCTGCCTCTGCGATTTTCTTGGCAGCACTGATGACATCAGAGGTATTCTTCAGCGGGCCTTTCCCCCTGCGGAGGGAAAGTGGAGAGATCAGTCACTGTTCTGATCTGCTGCAGCCTCATTCAAAATGCAAGAGCAACTTCTCAACACTGAGGCATGTTTGTTTTGGACTGGTGTTTTTCAGTCACAGCCAGCACAGAAAGACAGCATGATCATAGGAATATTTCATGGGAAAGCCACAAACATAAAGGTGTGCAGTGGAGATGTCCTGACAACAGCACCAGCAGACAAAGCAGAGCCAATATAAAAACACAAAATACTGAGGAAGTGAATATCTGAATAAGCACCACTTTATAAACACATGAAGTGCATCTCCATAATAGCCTTTTAAAAACGCAAAGATTCTCCTAATGCAGCCTCCATAAATACATATAATAAATGCTTTCTTCTTTTAGCAATAAGCGTCTCATAAATAAAATGACCCAGTTTTGAAGCGGCTTTGAGGGGTTGTTAGTGGAAGAAAAACAAAATCTTTTATGGCTGAGGGAAACTGGACAGTGTTAAAGATGTGCACTACCAGCTTTTCATTTACACCCGTCTTTTCATCCAGAAGGAGGGAGAATGGAGAATGGGTGCACGCATATTAAAAATGTAGCGCGATAAGAGGCTGATATGATTTCAGTCTTTTGGGTTTTGTCCTGACGTTACATATTCATCTCCAGATCCAAAGCTGTGGTCAGAGTGGGTCGCTCCAACTCCAACCCGACCCACTGTAAAGCTCCTCCACCATCAGCCCCATGAGGGACTTGGGGACACAGTTGGCAAGAGGCACAAATTGGATACAAAGCTGCTCTCTCTAGGCTAAAAAATGAGCCATCCAACCCCGAACAGATGGAATTTTGTGTTGTGTTCTCTGGCTTCCTCCCCCCTCTCCCTCTCCTCCCCTCGCCCTCCCGCTCCTCCCTCTGCAGCATGCCTGTGAGGTCCTAGAGGGAAAGGGGCATGCATCGTAACACAGCCTCCAACAACTCTGGGGACAAGGCAGCCCCACGAGACAGCGCCGCCAGCTTTGTGGGAAACAAAACATGCATGAGCAACTTGCTCAGCTTTTTTCTTTTTTTAAAGGAGTTCATTTTGCCCCAATAAAACCATCTCATCCACAAACACAGCTACACAAAGTACAACACTGGTCTTATCCCTAAAGCAACCACTCCAGGTAGCTCATACTGATGTTTAATTCATGTGTGTGCTCGCCGCTATCTAGAGAACTGCATGATCTAATGCATATAACGGGAAGGCTGCATGTACCTATGAACAGTATAGTCTATATATCCTTATTTTATATAATGTGTGACAATTAAGCATGGTGTCCATTTTTGAGTCTTCAAGGGGAAAATTGGGTGAAAAATGATGTAAGTGAACTAAACCAACCCTTCATGACTTTTCATATCTATTATTATAATTACATAGGTAAGAAGGGCTGTACAGTCATTTTGTCAAGTAATCAGTTCATGGTCTCTTACCGCATCACCAATGTTAATAAGATTACAATGATTTATAACGAGACAGAGTATTTAGAATCAGAATGACTTTGTCTGAGTTACTGACTGAGAATAAGGAGCTTAATTGTTTTTTATGAATAAATACTCTTTTCTTGTACATTTATGTATAGATCGTTATAAAAGAACTCTCTTGTGGGTAAACTTGTAAATGTTGGGTTATGCACACATGCTGTATATGCTTCTCTTTAATTTATCATATATGTGTCATATTGTAATATGCTGCCAAAGAACTTTTCTTGTTTGTGAATGTAGTTCACTGACTATGGCATTCAAACCTTTCCTGATTCTAATTTTGAGTTTTTAAGAGCTTTTGCCACTGCCACTTTCAAGACAGCTAATTTATCAGCTCTGCATGTGCTTACTTGTTGAAAATGTCATTAGTCCACTACAGCCCGAATATAGCATCACAATACAAGATGTTTTCCTGATGTCAACCCAGTAGCCTCTGCATAGTTGATTTGGAAGTATTACTGTGTATTTCAGGTCTGTGGAGACACTTGGTGATGGCAGTAGACCGCAGATTGCCCCTGCACTATGCGGTACACAATGCCCTGAGACAGGTGGCTCCCAAATATGTTGCATATTTCCCATCCTCACATGCGTTATTCATGAGAGCTGCCATAGAGCCGTGAGCGATGCACGAGTCAACAAGAATGCCTCTCACTCTCTGCAGATTTGCCAGGATGGAGGTGCAGATCAATTACTTCATATAGCATTAACCTTGGTGAGGCTCTATGCCAGCTCAAGGTTAAGGGGGCGATCATTTGGGCCTGCACTGAATTAGCCGGCCGCTGACCTCCCATATGATCTGGAGATGGTGTCATATGAAGAACTATTTATTATACTCGGTCAGTCTAACACGCTCACTGCTACAGTTCTGTTCAGAAACATTAGAAAATGACAGCACTCAGTATACACTGAGCGCATTAGTTGACAGAGGATCAATTCACACATTTCTTTTATACCTCAAATCTGCAAAGGTGGTACAGTAAGTATCACAAACAATCTAAGAGAGGAGATGGATAGATGCAATTGACTGTGCATGGAAACTGTTAATTTTTAAATTGCTAAGCTTTAGCAATTGGCAGACAAAGACATCCTTTTACAAACACATTTTGGTGAATACTTCATGTGAATGCAACCTATTGACAGACAAATGTAAAATGTTTTAGACCTTGTCCACGCAATGATAATTTGAAAACCAAATTGCATAAACATGGAGTGTCTTAAGTGAGAGTCCACACGAATCAGTAAACCAGCTTGAAGCCGGGGGAATTGCATGAAGCTGAACAGAGTGTGGCGCTGTGTCACAAAACAAAAGAAGGACTTGACACTGAGCATGCGCAGAAAGTTGTTGAATGTAAACAGAAACTTAGTGGAAAACAACGTGGATCTAAAACCTACAAAAGTGGCACAAACTGAATTTATGATTCAGATGTCTTTGGAATATTTTGACAAAGCTTCAAAACTGATTAAATGAAGATTGTGGTGGATTTGCTTAATTTTTCATGTCTTCTGTGGTTTATGGTGCAATGAGACAGCAGAGTATGGCAGTGACGTGACTCCGGGGCAGTGAGGTCAGCATGGAAAAAAAAAAAAGTTGCGGATATAGTGTAACGGCGAAGAAGCTAAACCAGAGTTTTGAAAACTTTTCACTCTGGAACATGGGTTCAGAAATATTCGTTTTCAGTGTCCTGAAACTCCTGCTTTGTGTGGATGATGTGTGGTTTCGGTCAAATATTTGTTCTGAAACGCACAAACTTGGCTTTGTGTGGACAAGGCATTAAATATCACAGAAGCGCAGTCTATTACATGTATACCCTAAGTTAAAAGGTTCTAGCATCATTTTATGTTACTTTGAGAGTTTTACTAAAAACAATATACTTAATAATACATTTTTTGATATTGTAAAAACATGATCTAAACTGTTAGTTATTGTGCAGTACTCACAACAGACTTATTTAAATCTACAAAATGATATAATTCCTTCCTTCTTTTGATTGCTTACAAAGAAATATTATGTCTGTGTGCTCAACACAACACACAAAATCTATTAGTGTTGTCTATGGGATGTGCAATGTGAACTAATCCTCCTGATATTAATAAAATATCTAAACATCAGAATAAAACATCTTCACATAATAAAAACACATCTTAAGCAAAATTAACTTGTTTTAGTCGTTAATCATGTTCTAAAACTGTCAAGTTCTGTCTGTGAGATACTATTCTTTTCTTTCTGGGCCTCAGAAAACACTGTTCTGAATGTCTCAAATTTGTCACGTCATAGGTCGACCTCTGAGATTTTCTGCACTGTTTTAAACAGGGGTGTCAAAACTTTTTTCAGAGGCCTCTGGGGCGCAGGTTGGACATGCCCCCCACATATCATCCAGGCATGTTGTCAGCATTTATGCAGCATTAGCACCCATGTACAATCGATTTGATCATTTAGCAAATGTAGTTTCTCCTGCAGTCATTTCTTTATTCTCAAATTTTGCAAGGATGTATGAAAATCTTTACAACTTGATTCATCCTATTTGTTATTTAGGTGTGATTTGAAGAGACTGCGATAACACAAAGCATAATGTCCACATTCTATCATGGTAGAGAACGTTTTCAGTCTCTCACGTGTCAATCCTTTGTGACATATGTGACTCCATAGGTTTTTCTTTAAGGCTCAGTTGGTAGGAAAAAAAAAAATCAAAGTCATGTAAATAATGGATGCTAGCCCCACGCGGCGGCAGTTGCTAGGTGACAGCTCCATCAGGTAGGCAACAGAAGAATCTCACAGGCATATATTCTGTTTTGAACAGACGTCACACATGGAGAGTTACAGCAAGAACCCACTAACAATGTACAGAGCTGTCACAATCAACAAGTTCAACAAGAAAATACTGTGTGGGTGCGCACGTGTCGGCTTGCAGGAGAAGGCCACTTCAAATTTAACTCCATAAGTAACATTTTAAAACCTGCAAAGCTCTTATATTTGCAGTGATAATAATTAAGAGTATGCACAAACGCGCCTACATTTTAGCAACTGCAAAAAAACTGATGCAAAGATCTGTGTTTGCCCCAAGACGGTGCCGTGAAAAGTTTTAAGTCCCATTTTTTTGTATGTGTTTGTTGTCGTTTCCAAAACTTTTCCAAACCCAGTAAAATTTCAAAACTTTTCCAGAGCCTGGAAATTGGATTTTCATTTTCCTTTTCAGGTTTTCCATGTAGCTCATAAATTATACCTTCGTGAATTGATTTCTGACTGCAATCATGGCTTAAGACAACAGCAAAGGGACAATCAGAGCAATGCTTTTGGTCATTTTTGCAAAATAATAGATTTTTTATTATTCAATGCAGACAGTACATTGTGGTCTGATTTTATCATAAAGTACTGCAGTTACAATACTGTATACTTCTAGGTTGAAAAGACAATGGAAGAAATTAATCTTATTCTTCAGAAAGTTTACACTTTCTGCGCTTCAAATCCAGCTGTCACTCACTCAAGACATGACAAATGTTGTCAATAGAGAGAGTGGGTAGGAAGATGTCTGCATCTGAGCAGACAACTGCATTAAACAGACAAACAGCAAATCATGATATGACGATTTCACCAAAAAAGCAGCTGCTCACAAGGATGAGCTCAAAATGAATTGGTGCAATAGTGAACATACTGTCATTACCTTGATTCTATATTAAAGGGGTCCTATTATGTAAAATCCATTATTTAAAGATGTTAACCTAGTTAAGATGGTCTCCCTTCACCATTAGTTTCCTTAAAATTATGTTTGAATTGATTCATGCATGTTGGAGTAATCTTGTATTGTTCTTCAGCTGGAGCTCAAGTGCTTAGAAAATCCCTGTTCTCACCTACCACCTATCCCCTCCCACTTGTCTGTCTTTAATTAATACATTAAAAAAGAATACTACTCATATTGAAGTATATATGGTTCAAAACTGTCCTATAGCCACTTTCCAACATAATAATTAGTTATTTTAAAATCTGTTGCATATTACAGTTAAATTCAAAATTTTACAATGAACAAAAGGTAAATTACTGATCTGCATATGTTCTAGTTTCTTACTAAATAGTTGGGAAAAACACAATAGCTCTCCTTTAAGAAACTCAATGTGTTTTTTAAAGGTATTTCAGAAAAACTAAGGGATATATATCAGTAGTAATTCACATGATCATTGTAAAACGCAAAATAGATCTAGAACAGCTTAGAAATATAAACAGGTTCATTGACTTCCTGTTCAAAACTACAGAACAAAATTTTACTGTAAAATTTGACTTTAACAAGCAGCAAATTTAACAGCAGAATAGTTTTTGATGCTGAAAAGTAGATATATAAAATTTTTTAACTCTACATGCGTTATTCAGAATCTGAATTTTTCAGTAGTCGCAAGGACATACAGACAAGTGGGCAAGGACAGGTGGTAGGTGAAAACAAGAATTTTCTGGGCATCAGATAAAGGACAGGACAAGATTACTGAAACATCCATGTATCAATCCAAATACAACTTTGAGTAAACCAAAGCGAGAACACGGTTATAACATGGCTAAAAATTCAGAAAAGCAGATTTTACATAACAGGTCCCTTTCAAGCCAGCAAATGGATTCAATTCAATTAAAAGTAAAAAAAAAAATAAATAAATAGAATGGACAATCTTTACTTGAGGTCCTATGGTCTGCTTTGCATTGTAAAACTGAGGTAGAAGCTGCCTTTATGTGGATATAAACATGTCAGTGCAATCAATAACCTCTTCACACACACACGGTTTAGCCATGACGCCATAATAAAACACGGATGGCAGATTGAGATGGAAGTGGCATCGGATCCGTTGTGTATCGTCAATAAGAGTAGGAGGTTATGAATTTAAATGCATTCTTTGTAGTATTATTCCAGTTGTAAAGGCAGCAATGTTATATTTATTGTCCTGCTGGTCAGTGATGGACTTTGTGTGGCCACGGGGAAACATCAGGAAATAAAAAGCGGCTTAGAATTTTTAAATTTTTTTTTTAGTTCTACAGAAGTGACTCACCGACTGGATCTTTGTTGTACAATGACTAATTTCCTTGAATAGTGAACTGCATAGTTGTGTAGTTAGAAGAAGGTGAATCTACAGCCCACGTGTTTTACTGGCCTGGCTGTCACAGAGATCCAAAAACATTAATGTTTTTTGTTTTTTTAAATAAACAGATACTGTAAGGAGATCTTTCTGAGTTTTTCTTTCAACATATTTGTGTTGCATTTTCATGGTATTATAGAGCATGAGTAGAAAGGTCAAATGTTATCAAACAGATGTAGGCCTGGGCTGATTGTGTTTGACATAAGATGAACATAAATATGTATTTTGTCTTGAAGGCATTTCCTCAGTATTGCAGAACAAAGGCCATTCATATGAGGAGATGGCAGCAGAAACATTAACATTCACAGGCTGGTTGTCAATGCTGGCAGCCTGACCAACACTGACCTGGTGAAGTCCGTCATCTCCATCATGATCATGCACATCTGTTTGGCCAGGACGATGATGTCGTTGCCGCTGTCGTCCCATTTGGAAACCTCAGCGTCCAGTTTGCTCTTCTCCTCCTGGAAACTGGCCACTTGTTCAGCGATCTTTGCCTTCTGCTCCTGGGGCAGCTGTGCCATGATGGCCTAAAGAAGGATTTATGGAGACCGTTAAGGGTTAGCGCAATAGACCTCTACATACGGCTGCAGCATGGGACTGCTTTAGTGCCTCGGGGGACATTTTTTAGAAGCCTTTAATGGATTCCACTGATGTATGGCAACACAGAAACACAGGTTAAACACATTAAACTAGATTTCGACAGACTTGGCTAGAATTTTAATGTCACTTACAGGAAGGGGTCTATTATTAATATTAACTAAGCATGAATTATGGACAATGTCTCGTCATACGAATCATTTGCAAAAACAGTCAAAATTGTAAGCCTTTTGCATTAACTTTTTTCTTTCAATTATTTATGTATATAGCACATTGACACAGACTTTGAATGTGCTTCACACAGTAAACACATAGCCACCCCTCAACGCGCAACCTTCTTGCTGTGAGGCAAGAATGCTATAGCTCTGAGGTGTACCATATACATACGTGACATCTATGATAAGAAAGCCAGTCTGTTTTTGGTAACTATGACATTGGCATTAAGTAATTTCAATATTATTGTTTATTGCCCTTCAAAGTGTGTTATCGTGTCATCTTGGAGCTGTTTACAACTTTACTAAGCACTAAGATGCCTCATAAAACCTGAATGTGTTCATGTCCAACCTTGTTCCCTATCCCTATAGTATTGTTGTGTGTAATTGCCTTCAGATAATGATCCCCTTTCTGCTGTTTCTGTAGCAAACACAGTCAAGTGAACTTACCCGTGCACTCTGGCCTTCGATGAGCTGGTCCTCCTGTGTCTGCACACTGGTCCTGCTGCGCACATCAAAGTCCTCTGTCTCAAAGTCAGAGTCGTCCAGCTCTTCTGGGGTCTGTGGCACAGACAGAAGCGGAGTGTAAGTGTAAGGGGCAAGTGGGTAGGAACAAGAGCAAAGGAGAGGCATGGGAAATTACACAGGCTTCCTACAATCTCTAGAATGCCGTTAAATAAGCATTAATACTATGAGAAATGCTTTACAGTTTCCTTCCACGACAACACCTGATAAACACCTTATTTTATATACCTCGTACACATGCACACACACACACAAAAAACGGTAAACTGAATTTGTAAATCAAGTCTAATGTGCTGCCTTCGCTATTTGAGAGGGAAAATGAAGGGAAGAGTGGCTATGAAACATATTGGGAGCAAAACGCCTTAGATTCCCATCTGTCGCTGCTATCAGGAGAAGAGGGTGAGGCATGAGTTATGCTCTTCTGGAGTGGCGCTACTTCATCTCTGATCCGGATCCCTGGCTCGGAATGCAAAGCAGACCACAGGAAAGTTTCCATGAATAATAATAGAAGAAGAGAATTTCTGTCGCAACAGGACACGCCTAAAGCAAAATACAATAGAGAATGACAATCAAATGTAGTGAGCTTCAATATGGGCCGAGAGAGATGATGTGGCTTGATAAAGGTGCATTATCACGCCTGCGCTGCTACTTGTGCTCATCCAGCTGTCTCAATACCTTCCGTCTGTAATGGATTTGGAGCCCCAACACTAAAAATAGCTGAAGGTCTGAGAACAACCTTATACTTCTTTATGGAATGTGGAGATGCTGCTGTTCTCGGGGGAGCAGGGCTATGGTTTGAGATTCAAAGCTGTAGTGACTCAGAGGCATCTCTTTCAGCGCAGACAATGGTGTGCAGCAGGGCATAGATATCTCCTGCTGTGGCCTGTGCAGAAGATAACCTGTGGAAGTGGGAGGCTCAGGAACTATACAGCTCAGGATGGGCACCCGACGCTTAAGCTCTATATCCAACTCTCCAGAGTCTAGGCAGCAATGTGACTATGTAGAAATAGATGTGTTCACAAGTACATAAGTAATCTGGGGCAGGGGACAGAGCTGCAACTGACTGTTCCCAGTAATTTGATCAGAGAGTCATTTGGTTAAAAACTTAGTTTGTTAAGAAACCAATACAAATTGAACATGTAAATTATGTGATACAGATAAATAAATTAACTGACTATTAAAACACGACTTATTTATTATATGACTAATTACTATGCAACATATCTGAGAAAATGTAGTCTGCAACTGAAGGAAAAATAAGGATCAAATACACATAAAAAATAAATATTAAATTCAAGTTTCATCTTAGGTTTTTAGTATTTTTTTGCAATTATAAAACTTTAATTGAGATTGAGATTTAGTCACCTCTAAAGTCTAAACAGTAAAAGATCAATTTGTGTAGATTCACAGCCATTCGCCCAAAACACAGCTGGAGTACCATCTGTGAGATACTATTCCTTCCCCTCTGAGCCTCAGAAAGCATGGCTGTGAATGTCCCAGATTTGTGACGTCATAAGTAGATTTCTTGAGATCGTCTGTACTGTTTTTAAGTCTATTAATCATCTAGAGTAGCTTTGAGCATGTCTGCAGCATTAACACATCAGGTGAGATCTGACTCAATTCCTGATATGGGAAATGCATGAATGCCATGTGTGCTTTTATCTATTTATTTATTTATTTATTTACAACCCCTTTACTACCATTATGCAGTTTCACATTTTCGTAGCCACACCGACCACCCAGCTTGTCACAATATACATGTTTTTTTTATTATTTAAGAACAGCTTTATATCCTAAAAATATACCTAAAATAGCTTTAATAACTGTTTAACTCCATTAAATTGCTTTGAAATGCACCAATTGCTACTAATACTAATAATAACCAGCATTACATGCCAAGCCACATAGGCCTATATTTTTCTTATAGCACACATACAAGGCCAGCCATGTTAAACCAATAAGGCTAGGGGAAACTGAGCGCTATTACCTAAGTAAATGTTTTAGGGTTAGGGTTAGGGTATGTTTAAAAGACAAGAACAATTAAAATATCCCATAATATTTGTGTTTCTGAATAAGCAAATAGAAACAAACTTGCATCTATCTCCTCTATACACATAGTGTACACTGGACCTACACATCCTTTTGGGAGTGGCAAAAAGTGACAACAAGAGAGAGAAAAAAAAACATTTGCATCTTGTGGCAGATGTTGGCAGGGCAGCACGGAGAGCTTTTTCTGTTTGGGTGACAAGCTGCTCGTCATGTTTTTAAGGAGAGAGCGGCCCGTCACCCTGGGCTGTGAGGATCGGTACACTCCGCCACTGCCCCCTGTATCTCTGTCAGCGACTGTCGGATGTCTCCAGGCATATTCTCAGATGTCACTGTAGGTGGGAAAGCCTTCTGTCCACCTGTCAAATATCGAGGGGGACATGCAAGACGCCGCCTGTACACCACTTACAGGGGTTAAAGACGTGTCTATCTTAGGCTGCCCTAAAACCATACTTGTCTTTTCACATCCGTTCAAGCATGTGCATTTGCCAGCATTGACGTCACAAGCACGAAGAGGCTGAAAGACGCTACAATTCTCTTTTATGTATAAGTGCCAAAAGACCCTTTTCACCCACGGCAAAACATGTAGGTACGAGGGTACTGCAGTTGGAGGCTGCTGAATTGCCGTAACTACCTGTGTAACAGCTGTGCAGTTGTGTTGAATAATCAACACCGGTGGCAATTACCTTTAACAATAAATCTTGCCAAACGACTGAACAGAGAATTATGTTTTCCGACAATAAATTGCTTCCTGACGACATTTGCAGAGGGGTACAGCTGGATTAAAAAGTATAAATCCTCTTAGTTTTTAATGTCTTCTCACAATCAAACGGCCTGTACTCCCCAGGGGACTGGTGTTAACAGCTTAATCAATCTGGCTAAAACCATAGCATGTGAGCTCTAAAGGTAGCTCACTGTCAGCTAATTAATACCTACAACCTTGAATCAATTGCTTATTACAATGTATAGTTCGAATGAAAGCACTTCTCTCATCCGGATCTTTTGTCTGCGCCTGAACACCAGTAATAATGAGTAAAGCTTAACAGTCAGCACAAATGCACTGTTAGGACGCATGATTGAATAGATTCTAGACACAAATTAGCTTATATAACAACGTTTATCTCTAAATTTATATAAACCAGTACAAAACAATTTGAAGAATCTAACATGAGCCAAGCGTGAGAATACATGGTACAAATTTCTGGCAATTTGAAAAACCCTTCAGCTGTACTCAACCTCCATCTGTCTCCCTTATACCTCCACTCAGGCAGAGGCCATTAACCCAAAGACATCTAAGGCTGTTGTTACACTAGATTGCAAACCTGGTCAATTAAGTTGGCTTATGCCTGAGACAACTTAATCACCGGCTTGTACGAATTGCACACACACATAGTTTCTCACATACCATTAAAAATGCATCTGCTTTAAGGACAAGGGAACATACTGTGTACAGAGAACGACTGATTGCACTTCATTGCAGAAGACGTAAAGATACTCAAGTGTTTTGAACTGCAATGTATACATCAATGCAATCAAACTAAGGTTTTGTGTTCCACTAAGCTCTTAAAGACATCATGAAACCATGGTTTGTATACATAAGGGATAACACAGAGGGATTAGCCAAGTAGTAAGGCGTACCATGTTGGCTTTAAGTAAAAATATAAACTGAGAAAAAGTACATATGCCTGTGGGTGGAAGGTTTAACACAAGGAGTAAATTTAACATCACACATAGAATAGACTCACTCTGATCATGAGCACAGCCTTGCGAATGTCACGAATGCCATCATACACCAGGCGGGACGCATCAATAAATTCGTTCTCATCCACAGGTTGTGTGGGGTTCACGCTCAAGGCTTCCACTGCAGACTCCACTTGTTCTGTGAAGCGTGGCATGACTAAAGAAAAGAGCAGGAGATAGATTGAAAAGAACGCATTTGAACATCAGTGTAAAAATAAATAAACAAATAATGTTTGAGCCCACAGCAGCATCAGATGTAAAGTGCTAAAATAAAATTACAAACAGAGCAGAAACTATTACTGCTTAATGTAGCAATTGCACTACATATTGAACGTCTCTTGCGTTTTACACCTAAATAATAAATATAGAACAAGTGCTAAGAGGAATAGATTGGAGATTTTTCACAACAAAGGATTCCAATAAAAGATTTTACAAAGCTCTGCCAGGAGGCATGCATTTTGTTCTTCTGACAGCAGCTCTATAAGTGCTTTTCAGGCACATCGGCATTAATAGATTTAAAACGCAGTATTTACCATTTCAATATAACTCTTGAGTGAAAGGCAATGGAATTTAAGCAGCCAAACAGTGTAATAAAGATATTCTACTAAACTATGCTTCGTTTTAGTTCATGATCATAAAACTAAGGGTTTCCTTTTGGTTTCTCTCATTGCACACAACATTTAAGCTTTCGTCTTTGTATCTCTTTGTCATTAAACCTATTAAAATATCATGTCAGTTTTGAGTTGAAGAATAAACTATTTGCACATTTAGCACAGGAATAACAACAAAAAAAGATGAAATAACAACCTTGGTCGGTGAGCAGTTTAGTGGCCTCCAGCACCTTCTCTGTGTACACTCCAGGTTCATAATTGTCCATTTCAGACGTGACCACATGGACGACTCGAGCAGCACGACCTCGGATGGCCCCAGCAGTACGATCCAGACCATCCACATCCTTCTCTTGAAGAGCGATAACACATTTGTTCACATCCTCCAAAATGTGGTTCTCTGTGGATATGACAGCATTTTTAAAATGACTTAATGAAATTTTAGACAGTAATAGCATACACACATGTGTGAAACACATTTTCTATCCATCCAAAATATTCCACATTGTAAACAAAATGTCTAGTGTGAAGTGTCGAGATTAAATGATTTAAGTTAAGAGTTGTTCTTCTCGTCATTTTGCAGAATTAACCCATGAAAAGAGATTAAAAAAACTGTACAAAGTGGTTTTACTTAGGCTCAAGTTAAATTTGGTCTTAGTAGTTAGATGCAAGATGCATTGCAACAAAAACAAATTTGTGAGTGGTTTAATATTGAACAGCCTGTAAAATGCTAATGTCCAGGGTGTAAATTATTCTGTCCTTGACTAGGGGTGAGAGGAGTCACTCTGCTTAATGCTTGATGAGAACTCTTTAAGACAACCCCTGACAAACAGTTTGTATACTTTAACACATGTGACAGAATGTCAATTTCAGAGCTGGTTTTGCTGATGCCTCCACGTTTTTCTCAGCTTTGACATGCACAGCCTTCATCAGTAAAGACTTTGCAAAGAAGTGCTCCATCTTCTGTGTAGTGGTCTCTAACATCCCATTTACAAAGCAGGTCTGTATCTGCGCAAGTGTATTCAGCCAATATTCAACATTTCTTTGCAAAGAAGAAAAAGAACTCTTGCCAGGACACAGATGAAATGCACTTACCTGACACACAAAGGAAGTCATCGATGGATGTGATGTCGTCAACAGCGTCAGTGAGGACACGAACCTGCTTCTCCCATTGGTCCTTGAACAAATCCATATTGTCCTGGGCCACCTTACTGTTGGGTTTGGCAGCCAGGGCTAACGCTGCATTAATCACCTGTAATCACCCAATTAAAACCATTAAAGCCCCATTACAGCAGAGCTTTCAGCCACAATATTAGCATAGGCTGATTGCGTAAAGCCAGTCCCACCCACCACAAAAGCAGTGACACAGGAAGCCAATTCAGTCCTGTGCCCTGATTAAAGATACTGTGAGATTGGTGAAATTAATAAACGAATGAAATAAAACTAATAGCTACTTGTTTTTCCAAGAGGAAACATCTGTGGGCTTCAAAGCTCAGAATAAATGAAGTCATTAGATGCAATTAAGGAGAGCACTGGCAGCACAGAGATAGAGCCGATAGGGCTCAAACCTATTAAAAGCTGCTCGCAATATGTATGAAAGGAGATATTAGCAATTGTTGTTTTTCACTACATTTGACTCCATCGCTGAGCTAATAATGAAAAACTAGCCCACAGATCAAAAACAGCATGTTTTGTCAATTCTATTAATGATTTCATGATGCAAAACAGCAGAGTACCTGAGGG
The DNA here is from genome assembly GCA_038363315.1 of Mugilogobius chulae. Classification (NCBI taxonomy): domain Eukaryota; kingdom Metazoa; phylum Chordata; class Actinopteri; order Gobiiformes; family Gobiidae; genus Mugilogobius; species Mugilogobius chulae. The sequence goes on from CM076400.1 coordinate 4,907,589, forward strand.
CACAGAGTATCCAACTGTGACGCAGCCATGCGAACCAGTTTCACTCCTTCTTCATTGTTAGAGATGGAGCAAGCAAGGTTGGCCACCTAAACACACACAAAATACAGGAAACTGTAGGCTTGCTTTAAAAGAAAACAAAAAGCAAGAGAAAGTTGCATAATTATCATAGATAAATTCATGATTTACGCAACCTGAAAGATGTGCCACGATCAGAAATAGAGCAGCTTTACACTACTAATGCCTGTGGGACACCAACTCACTGCTGAGGATTTATGTATGAATTGCTAAAAGATAAAATTTGGTAGCACAAAAAAGAGAAAACTAAGAAGTAAACAATATGTAAACTGTTAGATGAAAGGGTCTCCCCAAAACACCCCAATGAGCTGTTTTAAAAGGACAGCACGAGCTCCAGAGAATGACTAAATAAGGACGCTGCCAGATTACCATCACACTCCTGAAATCAGAGTGGCAAATATTCCTGACACTTTCACACACCGAGCAGCCAAGGCTGAAATGGAGTGCTGAGCTAAGCAACTCGCTGCTCACGGCTGCCAACACCCACAGTCTCATACCAATATTTTTTGTACTGACCAAGAAATCAAGCAGCCACGGCTTTTCCTATGTACATCCATTTGTTGTTTTATTAAGAGGAAACAAATATTTAGGTCACAGCCTTTAAAAATTCCCATATGCTGATACGGGTAAGCTGGCAACAATGAGGCTTGCCTGGAATATCAGCAGTGGTGCCAAAATGGATTATCAAGCAGAGAAAATGTGCTAAATGCAACCAGTTAACCAGTCTGCCCCCATTGCACTAGTTTTAGATATAATTCCTCTGTCAAAATATTTGCTTGCCAATATCACTGCAGAAATGTGGGTCAGACCAGCAGATGACTAACAAAACCAAGAGAAGCTAAGCTATGTTTAAGCCTTATAAAGAAACAAATAGATCACGGTCATACAGTATATGCACATAATGCACAATGGCAGACAGACATGATTATTTCCAGTCGTGTAGGCTAAAAGCCACTCAAACTGTGTCTCGAATAGAAAGGCTTTCTAATCGTAAACAAAGACAACTCAAGTGTTAGACAAGATACAAAAAGGCTGAATTTGTTGTACTAATACAGGCATTGATTTTTGTCTATAAAGTTACGCAGGTGAATTACTGCTTTGCGACAGAAGCTGCAAACAACAACATCAAGAATATGTTACGTCCACTGGGGATCATTCAATAACACAGGTTCATGAGCGAGCAGACACATAAAGATTAAGTGCTGCTCAATTGAGAGACCTGTGGTTTTATTTCCATGACATTTCACATAAGCTTTCTTAGTCTGACAGTGGCACCACAGAGAGCAGCTATTCCATCTTAATGGGACTATGGGGAAGACAAATAAGGACATTGTAGTTTCAAATTAACTAGTGTGTTATTCCGCTTACATAACGTTTAAATTGGAAGGCAAGTTTACCCTTAAAGCACCAAAGAAGCAATTCTGCACAAAGTCTTTCCAGGCCACTCTGCAGTGATCGAGGGATCAAATGTAAGTCCCTTTTTAAGATCACAACACATAATAATTATTAACATAACATATAAGATCTATTCATGGGTTGTGATCTATTATTTCAAATTGCTGCTTCTTTTCCAGAGGATTCTTAAGATGAAATTGTATCTTGCTACAATTATGAAAAATTAATTATTAACAAAAAGTTATTCCATCAACCAAATAAGAGTCGAAGAAACATACCAATTCTGCTATAGTATTGTGAATATTGATAAAAAAAAATTTAAGACTTTTTAAGGCCTTAAATTGAAACATTTTTATTAAAAGACATTTTTAGACTTTTTAAGACCCTGCAGAAACCCTGGTCTAAGTTTCAGTATCTTGAAAATCCCCCACTCAACCTTTTACCAGCTGTTGTATAAAATATTACAATTATGAGTTGGATTCACCAGGGCAAAGTTTCAAGTCTCTAAATTTATTGGATTGTATTTTAAATAAAACAGCAAGTATGACCTAAATAAATAACTGTGTAGACTAAAGCATTCGAGCATTCAGGCATTGTTGGAAAATAAATACAACAAAACATGAACAAGCATATATCTCTATTGAGTTCAAGAAGTTCATAAATGGGTCAGTAGATCAACACTCCACTCACACAAAAGCCCAAGTTGCATTTGGAGAGAATAAATGCCATGTTGAAGAATAGAGCTTTGCCAAACAGGACTAAAGTCGCCGGTTAAAGGGGGCGACAACTGAATATGGGTCAGTCATTATGCTCCTTTCAAAACAAGTGTGTGAACTAATGGACATTGTGCCTTAGGGCTCGTCCACAGCACCTCACCTCACAAAAGAGGCCTGACCGAGTCCACTCACGGCACTTGACTGTTCCTCTGTGCAATGTAACCAAGCCATATACTTTTCATTTAGAAAGAGTTACTGTACTTAACATTAGAGTTGAGATTATATCAAAAATATCGAATTGTTCATTTAGCAAATTTATAAAAAAGTAGTTTCTTCTTGTAAGGCTTAACACAATAAAAATCCTATCAAACATGAGATCAGTACATCAAGACAAGAACTGAAATGCCACAAAGAATCGTTCCATCTCTGAAAGGTTATTTTATGATGTTTGTGATGTGTGTATTCCCCCATGCAGCATTAGAACAGCCCTAGTGACACCGCTGGAGGTAGAGCTGATCCGAGTCATGCTCTGATGCCAGTTTTGACACATGAGCTGCAGGAGATACTTAAGGCCTTGTCCCCAGTGCAGCTGGTCCTTTCCTCTCTGATGCTTCAGCACTTTCTACAGGACTCCGACTCCACTGCACCGGCCAATCAAGACACACTCATGCTGATGTGCCCACAGGGACGGGTCACTTTCAAATGTCAGCGTTTGATGTTTTGACGCAAGCTTTCGAGAAAATGAATGTCCAATAGGAAAAAAAATTACTGTCTGTAATTTTTTTCTTTTTTAATAAACACCTGTAAAATTACTTTGACATTTTTAGACAGAACAGTTCAATGTTTAAAGACCAATACGAATACTGAATGCAATCTATTTCAATATGCTGCAATAGTTTTTATTGCAAACATTGACTACTTAACCTGCCTTTCTTCTACTTGAGCAAATACATGCAGGCTTTTTATGAAACTTATCTTTGTAAGAGGCTCTCAACAGCACATATGAAGTTGGCGAGGATAAATCTGCTCTGGCAAGGACAGCATTTCCCAGAGGAGCCTCTAATCCTTGAGTTGTACTTGTTTCACTTGTTTGGTTACACTTCAAAATTTTGATTTGTAGCTTTGATCGCATAGAGCAATAGTCTAGATTCGAGCTCAATATGGCAGAGGCTGTGTGTCCGATTACAATCAGCTTTGGGCGAACAAACCAGGCAGATCAGACAAAATATTTCAATGTTCGATTTAGTTATTGTTGAAAAAAAGTCACTAATAATTTAATATTTTACTGTGTTTTGAGATTTCACATGGGAAAAAAATTTATTACTAAAACAACGTAGTCTCAAGAATTTCAGATTCTAAACATAACAATAAATGTATAAAAGAAATCCCAGAAATGACTCAAACAATAGGATGCTTGCTGCACTAAGTATCCTTTTGTTTGCACAGGAATTGAAATAAGGGTTTATGTCCAGCATGCTTTGTACTAATGCATGGGCCGTAGCACGTTTGTCTGTGAAAACTTTCAAATGACTTGTCTAGACCGTTTTCTGTGCTGTGGGACAAAACGGCTTTGCTCTTTCCTCCAAAGCGAAAAGAAAGGAGGCATGCGAACATTTCCCCTTAGCTGTTTCTATCGCTGACCTGGGGCTGTCCTGTGTGTGTGTGTGTGTGTGTGTGGATGAAGCAGAGGATGTTACTGGGCTCAGAGTGGGGCTGCACCATTAATCTCAATCAAATTAAATCGCAATATTAAAAGACGCAATTAGCAAAACAATTTTTGAAGAATCTTAAGTTTATTTTAAAATCTCATTCTGGCTAAAACATCTAATTCTTAAGATTAGCTCTGTAAAGCATGTTTTAAAACCGTGTGATTCTTATATTGGCTTGTTCAGTCGATTTGTAAATTTACTTGTCTGAGAAATCACAACTAGATATTGTTCCCAAATCTTACTGCTCTAGCTGAGTAAAAGCAGCTAAATCAATGTATTTCAGTCTCATCATACATTTACATAATATTATGATCATTTGATTGTGACATCATGATTGCCGTAATCAAAGGTGGCAGATATTGTGCATGCATTGTTACATGCAACCCCACTAATAAACTACTAAATCCTGTAATAAGAATAAGTAACTCACTGCCTGCTATAAATAGACACATGCAGATCAGAGTCTCTGGGGAGCGAGGCATCTGTATGAAGCAAACCCTGGATGATTAGGATACACATTGACAGTTACCTCGATCAGCTTGTTGGCATGCTCTCGGAACACGGTCGCGTACTCCTTCACTTCTTTCTCATTTCCATTCTTGGCAGCTTCGATGAGGACCAGAAGGGGAACGTTGGTCTCCAGGAAGGAGTCAGAAACATGGTCCATTACGGCTTTGCGCAGCTGTGAAGTACCAACACAGTTAAAACTTTGCTTGTTAGTTCCCAGTACAACGCACTCACGCAAAAACAAACCTGTCGGCGAAGGTCTCTGGTCTTCTTGGTCATGCGATCAATGGCGGTGTTCAGAGCGTCACTTTTGTCCTTTCTTCCAGCCTAAAACAGAGAAAAAGCTACTGTCAAAAATGTTGTTCACATGAGCTTTGAAGAAGGCATTGAGTTTTTTTCCATGTATCTTGTAATAAGCTTAAAAAAAAAGGAACATGTAAACAGGCTTCCTGTTCAAAACTGCAGCACTGTTAAGCTACGCCTCTCCATTGTTCAATTAAACTGTAACCAGTAGCAGATTTTAACTTAATAATCTTAGACAATGGCTACATAACCTTTTTGATCCCTACATATTCAGATCGTGGGTTTTTGAATAATTCTAAGAAATTACAGACAAAATGGCGGAAATAAGGAGTCTGTGAAGACGAGAATCTTTTGCTTACTCAAACATGAATAAATCAATACAGATACAACTTTGAGCATGTTAATGATAGTGCTATTTATAATGGTTAAAAACTTAAAAAAGAAAACAAAATTGTACATATTGTGTTTCCTTTTAAATGTGTTTTTTAAAAAGATGGCGTTTTTGTGCCAGGAAAAGCAAAGTTGAAATGCAAGAGGCGTGTCCTAAATCTCTGCAGTTCTTTTTGAATGACAAAAGCCTACATTAAAATCAAACCAGAAGAGAATCTAACATAAACACAGAGCGGCAGCGATGGCAGAAAGGCACAGCTGCCTTTGGTTCAAAACACATGATTTGCATTCAAATCGCTGCTATCATTTCGGGACAAAATACCCTTTTAATTAATTAAGCAAACAGTGATTACAAACAGTGAATGTCTGCATTGATTTAACGTCTGCCATCTCATACTATGCGCTAAATAAAATACTATATGCATTGCATCGAAGCTTACGAGACATAAAGGATACAGTTTATTAATATACTCAATTCTATAAAAGAAAAAATGAGTGCTAGAAAATAAAATGGTTTCTGTTTAAAAAGATAGCCATGTAAATTATGTACAGTATCACAGTAACATCACTGGCAGTAGTGGCACAGCTAAAGCACACACGAGGAAAAGCTCCGACCACAGTTTCCCGCTGAGAGCAGAGAGATGTTCAGTCACATTGTGCAAACTGTTGGAGCGTAGAGTGAATAGCTAAAACTTTCAGGAGGATAAGGAGATGGAGGGCGGCGGAGAGAGGCGCCCAGATACACAGCAGTGTAATCACAAGCAAATTAGAGACGCTGAGGACAGCCACGAGAAAAACGCCAAACATGCACAGCTACTGAAGGCTGTCTGTCAACTTTGGAAGGCTCAAATCAACCCTAGCACAGCACAGAGTGGTGGCAGCATTGACCCACACCATCCCCCACCGGCCCTTGTCCATTGGGGGCTGTGTGCATAGTCAAGGGCCATGGGGCTTCAACAGCACTAATCTCCTATGATTTTGTGCCGGTTGGAGGCTCTGCTGTGGTAGGGCTTTACTGCGCTCTGCCCCTACTTCTCAATCCTATTTCATTCATGCTTGGCCAATATTTCATTTCCACGCTAGAGGCTTCCAAAGCACTTCTTCAGGTGCTTATTATGAAGGCAGTTTCTCTGCAGCATCTTTTATGATTCTCAAGTGAGTCTCTATCCATCTCCTTCAGGACAGATTAAGGAGCATCCTCGTTCCACTAAGACACAAGTCCTCAAGAACATTTATCAACAGAAAATGGTAAATAACATCTACTCTTACTTTGTGGGAGATGCACTCATTTGATTCTGATCAGAATCACACATTTCACACAAATGTGGTCTTCACACAGCTGTAATTTGCAAGAAACCGCAAACCTGGGGGAAATTCGACCTGCCCTGGAGATTTGAGCATCTTTACCCTTGTTTTTCTCACACATCCTGCATGGGCATCCCAGAGGGAGATGTAGTCTAGCACAATAAATATGCCGACTGACAGCCGTATGCTGGTCAGGTAGGAGAATGTCAAAGCCAGAGGCTGAATATGTCGAAAAACCACACAATTATATAATAACATTAAGAAGTAATGACCATTTTATGAAGGCTTCTTTTCAGCTCAGTGAATATGTGGCACATGCAAGTACAGCCCACAGTGAGAGAGAGTAGTTTGTTCAACACAGTCACCTCCTAAAAGAACATAATAAATCACTTATTTTGCCAAATACTACACAAAATGCATTTTCTAAGAGCATTGTATAATACTAAAAGATAACAGCTAAAATCTTTTTGTAGTAATTTCCCATCTGTATTATATTCCATTTAAGGAAAGGAAACAATGTTTTCTATGTCATTAAAAAAGACTCACATTACTATTTATAGTTCAAAGAATTTTCCTCCTTTTGCATGTTCAAAGTTTAATTTGATCACTGAGCAGCTGGCCATACATCCCATTGCTCAAAAATTAAAGCACGGCACTCAGAATATTTAAATTATGAATAAAAGTCAGACACCCTATGCTTCTATAACCTCCTCACTTCTGCCCAGATACAAGCAGACAGCACGTTCCTCCTGACATTTTCTAGAAACACGTTATGAAAATATTTGCTTTGTAATGATCATTTGTACATTCATATAAGGTGTATGCAAAACAAGAAGGCAAGATTCAAGATTTACAGCAGTGGTTATTTCACTGCCGGGCTGCTGCAACACATTCAAGTTATCAATATTCTGATGGTGACGAGCTTTGGGGGAGGAAGGGGGAGGGAAAAGAAGACTGGAGGTGCACACAAGTAGTGCGTATGAGACAAAAAGCAAGTGACTGAGGCATGGAGCGAGCGGCCGGCTGTTTGTGTGGGAGAGCAGAGGAGAGAGAGAAATGGTAGTGATGATCGACGCCAGGCTGCCACCACTCTGTAGCACTGAGTGGCTGCAACAAAAAGCACAGAATAACATCCCTGACTCCCCGCTCGGCTTTTTTCTCTCTCCCTGCGTCTTCGCTAGCAGACGGGCTCCGCTCACAGCTCTGCAGAGGCAATGCTGAGTCTCTCTCCACCGGCATCGAGAGCACCGCGTCTGCCTGCCATCAACAAGTTAGGGCTTTGAGGACCGCGGCAAACGAGAGGGGAACGCTTCGACTCCAATTAACCGTCGGAGGTGACAGGAACCACGGCTGAGAGGAAAAAACAGGAGAAGGAGAAAGAGAAGGAGCAGCAGGAGGGGGAGCCTGATCACCCGAGTCATTTTGGACGCAACTGATTAACTTGAGAAAATACATAAATATATCATCTGAAGGATTTTGGCAAGGGGGGAAATGATACTTGGACATTTTGAACTTGGAATTTAATGCGCTTAAACACAAGGATTTAAAAGCTTGGGACATGGAATTTCATATTTTGTTTCAGTTGTGTGGGCTCCGAATTGCTTTATTTCCAAGACTGATTCCTTTTGTGCTTAATCAAAAGGGTTTTTTCCCTTTGGATTCTTCTTCCGTCTGGTTGCTCCAACAGTCTGCGGAAAAGGACAGTTGAATGCAGCCTCCGATGTGCACAAAAGAATGGGTAAGTTAGCCTCTTTTATATTGCTGGTCTGGACATGAATAGGATATGGAAGTAAGGGAGAGGGAGGCTAAGCACTAAAAGCTCCTCAGCCTTTACTGCAACTGTCCTTCATTTTTCCTCCATCACAAGTTGAAAATTGGCCACGACTTCAATGACATTTGGCTTAAGTTTTTCTTTCATGAATTAAAAGACATAAAGTTACAAATAAGACATTAGTAATAACAACTAAACATAACAAAACAGAAAGAAATCAAATCAATAACATTGAAAATTTGGCAAACGCTGACCAAGAAGCGTCATTCAAATGCAAAGACAGAGCTGGAATTGAGAAGAGCTATTATTAACCAGTCTCTAACACTTATGTCTGGCATTAAAACCATAATTTATGTGTATATACATTTCAGCCTTCCAGCCTACAAAAGTTATTTCTTAATCTGAATGACATGAAAGCAATGGCTCACAGATCAAATATACACATGTAACATGAAAGTTGCCCATGCTCTACCAAAGCCAGTGTGTGCACAGGGGAAAAAATGAAAGCACAGAGAAAGCCGGATCGTCACCATGAATAAGTAATAAGTGCTCTGCAGAGATTAGCTTTACCGCCCCATAGTTCATTTTCTTATCTTTCAACCCACCCAGGTTTCCATTCAAGGTGGCCATTGGTGGGACCAGCACCAGCGGCTGTGTGTGCGTGTGTGATCAGCATGCTCCTTGTGTGCCTGCTGCCTCCTGCAACATGCACAACCTGCCCTCAGAAATGCCGCTGTGAGGACCTGCAGTTCTACTGCGACACCCAGGGGCTCCAGGCCCCCCCAGATGGTGTGGACAAGGGTGCCCTGGGGCTGTCCCTGCGCCACAACAGTATCACCGAGCTCAGCCCTGATCAGTTCTACGGATTCAGCCAGCTCACGTGGCTCCATCTAGACCACAACCAGATCACCACAGTACAAGAAGACGCATTTCAAGGGCTGTATAAGCTCAAGGACCTCAACCTGAGCTCCAATCGAATCACCAAGTTGCCCAACACAACCTTCATCCACCTCATCAACCTGCAGATTCTGGACCTGTCTTTTAACCAGATGACTTCCTTGGAGCCTGAACTGTTCCATGGTTTGAGGAAGCTTCAGATTCTCCATCTTCGTTCCAATCTGCTCCGCACCACCCCTGTCCGGGCTTTCTGGGACTGTCGCAGCCTGGAATATCTTGGGCTCAGCAGCAACCGTCTACGGAGCTTGGCCCGGAATGGATTTGCTGGGCTCATTAAACTTAAAGAGCTCCACTTGGAGCATAATCAACTGACCAAGATCAACTTGGCCCATTTCCCACGCCTTGTTGCCCTACAGTTTCTGTATCTGCAATGGAATAAGATCAACAATCTGACATGTGGCATGGAGTGGACCTGGACCACTTTAGAAAAGTTGGACCTCACTGGGAATGAGATCAGAGTCCTGACACCTGATGTATTTCAAACGCTGCCAAATTTGAAGATTTTACTTCTGGATAACAACAAACTAAGCAGCCTGGATCCACAAGTCTTGGATATGTGGCAGTCTCTAGGTACTATTGGGCTGTCCAGCAACCTTTGGGAATGTACCAAAAGGATTTGCTCTCTGGCCACTTGGCTAAGCACCTTTAGAGGAAGGTGGGAACATTCCATTCTCTGCCACAGTCCTGAGTACGCCCAGGGAGAGGAGATACTTGATGCAGTTTATGGATTCCAGCTTTGCCAGAATTTTTCAGCTCCGGTGGTTCAAACTGCAAGCATGACCACAGATGCTACTACAGCTGCCGAAATCACAAGCTCTTTGTTTGGAATTATGCAGCCGACCCCCACGCAGGACTATGCAGAGGAATATGTGAGCTTTTCTACGGCCATGACCACAAAATTTACAACACCAACACCACGCACTGCTCAAGCAACAACAGCTACATTGGAAGAGGCAGCTGTAACAGATGACTTCTCGGCTATGGACAACACTGTTATGACTCATAGGGTTATCATTGGAACTATGGCCCTCCTCTTTTCATTCTTTTTCATCATTTTCGTTGTGTATATCTCACGGAAGTGCTGCCCCCCTACTCTGCGCCGGATACGCCACTGTTCGGCTATCCAAAACCGCAGACAAATGAGGACCCAGCAAAGGCAACCTATGGCAGACCTAGCCACACAGGTGCCGTATAATGAGTACGAGCCTAGCCACGAGGAGGGGGCACTTGTCATCATCAATGGCTATGGGCAGTGCAAATGTCAGCAACTGCCTTACAAAGAGTGTGAAGTATAAACTCTTATTTATTCCTAAAGCATATGGTTTGCCATTCAACCATTTCAGATGATACAGGGTTTGCTTTTATGGTTTTCTTTTTCAATTTCTGTAAAAGATTAATTTCTACAAGTGAGATTTAAGAAAAAGAACATTTTACCGCTACAATGACAGAGGGTGGAAATGACAGAATATGGGTGATGTAGAGATAGTCACAAATTTATTTTTATATGAATGCAAGGTTGTTTAAAGGCAGGGGCAATCATTTTAAACAAGAAAATTGTAAACTGTGAGATTTGTCTCCACATTGTCTCTATATTCTGCAGCACAGAAAATATTTGGGCCAAAGGTCCATTGCTAACAGAATACATTAAGTGGAGAAATGTGATGTACATTTTCTTTTTTTTCAAGTGAACTTTGAACTCCTGTTTTTTAACTGCACCACAGTAACTGTAAGCCCATCACTTAATCACAGAGGCAATTGAATTGGACGACTTTATCACAATGTTTTGCTTTGTAGTTTCACTGTTTTGGGGATCCTATGATACATTAAAGACCATTATTACAAAACTCTATTCTGAGTTCTATCTGGAAAATATGAGTGTATCATTATGCCACAAAGAAAAGAAAGAGTTTCTGTAAAAAAAATCCAAGTACTTTCCTAACAATCTCTAAAAGGAAATACTTGTGGAAAATTATAGAGCTTCTACTCTATTACAATTAATACATCACTGTTACTGCCAAGTGAAAACAGATGGGTGTCTTCCATATATTGGACACAGAGTATATGAGTTGTTGTCTATGGTTTTTACAACTCCTGAAGTGCCATACAATAACCATTTATTCACATTATTTGATTTAAATAAATGTTTTGTATTGTGATAGTAGGACAGTGAGTCATGAATGGTGCATAGAGGGGGCCATTTCACTCTGAAAATAAAACCGTTCCAGTGGCCTAGCTTTTTTACTCCTCAAACTAATCAGGAGTGACAGGCTCAAGATTGAACCAATTAAGACGCGGCAAAAAGAATCTAATATTCTGTCAGCCACACCAGTGACCCAGCAACATTTAGCTTGTTCAGTGACTCTAAACGGTTTCGGCGGTATTCATACTTTAAAAAAGGCCACTTTAAAAAAAAGGGCACTTCAGTTTTCTTGAACAAATCAACATGGGTGCAGTTTACACCAAGTAAATGGGGTTACAAAAATTATACGCCTCAGATTCTCAAGTCTGACAGCCACACGTGTCAAGTTAAACTGCGGTCAATAGCCCAGAGCAAATGGAGATCCAGTGATAAGCGCACAGCCAGCCTGGGTCAGGACACATTGGTATGCAGCAGGGAGAGGATGTGCATTACCATCAGACTAAAGCTGCTGCTGCCGCAGCCCCGCACTGCTTTGTGTTCACTTTGGTGGTGGGGGCAGGGTGAACAGAGATTGAGGCTAAGTGATGGGACGATTGGCTAATGTCCTTGTCTCCTAAAAGAGCATCTTTTTGGCCAAGCAGTGTGATGGAAACTCAAGTACTTACAGGCAGCATCCAAGTTTAGATGACACGAATAATTAAATCATGAGTCAACAAATGACATCTAACAGTGACAGTGCAAAAAAAGTCAAAGAATGAGTGACTAAGCAGTATGTTTCAGTTCAAAAAGTAAAGAGGGACAGTCGCCTGGTGCAATCAGTATGAATTCATCCTATGACCACAATGCTTCTGCACATCAGCTCATGCTCTTAAGAATCTTCAAACAGCTTATCTGTAAACCAAAAATCTTTTTATCTCAATATTTCAAAAATGTATTATGTGAGGTTTCAAATTCAGTGATCACAAAAATGCATTCCACAGCATTCCAGTAAGAATTGATTTGATTTTTTTTTATTAATTAATAGATTTAACAACCAAACTTGTAGAGAGTCAAGACTAAACAGCAGGGGATGTAACATGTGTACCATTGCTTTGAAGTTGTCCACCATTTGACATCACACTGTCTAAACTTGTACCAAGTGATATCAGAAATTCCACTGAATTTGTAGAAATATGCACCCTTTGCACTCTGGCTCTTTGTAAACCGATTTGTTTCTTCTTGTCACCTTCTTGCTCTAACTTTTGTCCTGCCAACAAAATAAAAACAAAAAAAAGTGAAGCAACCCCCGATATTTCACAAGCTCTTTGTGCAAAATGACTGCTTTTCTCTTCCCCTTTTCCTTTTCTATTGTAAATGTACAATTTCATATGTGTAAAGTGGATAAGATGTGCCAAAGTAACAAAAGAAGCCCTATAAATCAAATATATTTTTAAATAAATCTGTTACTGCATACAAATGGTTTTCTAGATCATCTCATACCTTCATCATTAAGCACAATAATAAAAACAATACTGAAAGCAAACTATAGGAATACAAGCTATGCATTTGTACATATAGCTGACTATACCTGCCAGAAACTGTAGTGCAGTATATGAATTATGATCATTCATAGACTCAAATTGTGTAAAGTGTTGGTATTTGTATTTTTGAATAGGACCCCAGGAAGAGTAGCTGTTAACTTAATGACAGCTAATGGGGATCCAAACAAATAAACAAATGCAATGAATTAATACTACTGAAATACTACTAGCTTACTAAACCCTTATGAATGTTAAAAAGGGTTGAAAGCTTTTTTTGTTTGTTTTTTTACATAGAATTTTGACTAACGCTGTCAAAATCTCTTAAAAAACTAGCCCTTCTAAAGATGCAAACACATCAAAATATTAGACGAGGCAATTGGACTGGGAGAAGTGTTTTAATTTTACCAGTTCCTTTTTGATGAGTGCAACAGAAAATCTGCTTTAGTAATTAAGGTGCGGGGGGGACCCAGGTGGGAGAGGTGGAGGTTTTAGTGCACTGCTGGGTTCAAGGACTCAGCACTTGTATACTTTAGGTACTCATTACAAGACCTACGATAAATCTGGAAAATGCTTACTAGGATGCTCATATTGATCGAGACTCGAAGCAAAAACACGATTCTAACGTGTTTATTACCCAACACGTGATGGAATCTTTTTATTCCCATGGTAAAAACTACCTAGTCAGTGGATTAGCAACTGAGTAGGTGTATCAGAAGGAAGGTTGTTAATGACTAGAGATAAGTTTGGGGCTTTTTTAAATAGGCAGCACATAATGACATAGAATTTTTGAAAAGGTATCTGCAATGTTTAACAAAAACATTAGCTAAGATTCTGAAATGAGATTTTTGAGCATAATTATTTCTGAAGGCGACACATAATATAAAGTGGGTACTACCTAATTTTACCAAATAGACGAGTGCTGAGTTTCGGCCAAGTTCTAAAGTCATTAAAAAACTTCACATTGTTCCAATAAGCCTTGAGTGAATATGCCTGCATGAACAAAATTAATCGGTATACTTTGTTATACTTGTACCTGACAGGTCTATCTACTTGATGTAGTACTTAACAGCACCTTGGCAAATAGCTGATGTTATAGCAATATATCCCTGCCATTCAACTGTGTTTAAAGTTATTTTCCATTCTTGCGATGCATTGTTCCCAGTTGTAAAACAGCCAACTGGGAGCAATACCAACACTCCAGATGGCCAGTCCACTATTGGGGTTTCCAACCCAGAAAGCAATGCACATGGGTTATGGATACACATTCATCGAAAGATGGAATCCCACACACTAAAAGGGCATCTAATTAGCTTTGGCTGTAATGTCAACATTTTGGACTATGGTCAGTCAATCATTTCATTATGGTCACCTACAGAAACATGACTGTGGTGGGGGGAAAAAAATCTATACAACTTCCAGTGCAAATGATGATTTTCAGTGGACAAGGTTAGTAGTGTCTTGATAATGTCAATAACTTTAACATTACTGTTGAAAACATTTTACACAAAGTGCTATTCTGGTTAATGTTGAGGCAGGCATGACTAAGTGAGATATGTTTTTGTTCACATTTGTCAAAGAATTTATTTAAAATCATAGTGACGGATAAAAAGTCCAAAACATTTGCTTATTTAACTTAATTTAGCCCCAGTGCAGAGTCAAGCAGTTTCAACCTCAGCATGGTGTAAAACTGTTTTCAAGCGTGATTAGGCACAAAATATTGCTTTGTTTATTCAAATTGGCTTGTCATATTTTGCGTCAACCAGGTAAAAGCAGAATCAGCCCCTACCAAGTTATGGGGCTGCATACTATTACCATATTATATTATTATTATCAACAGTAAAAAGGAAATAGCTTTCATCTTATTTCCTACTCTCACAAACTCACTAGTTTGAACATGTTGCTTTTAAAAACAGGTTTTACAGACAAAAAAGTAGCTTACCATCCTTTGCACATGACTCTCAAAGAGTCATGTAGTAAGAGACATGTCACTTTCTTACAAGCATAAAATATGAAAAAAATGCAGAGGTTGCTGTTCCCCTACAGAGATCTGCTTTAACAATTCACTTTCTGGAAACAGAATTAGCAAATTAAGAAAAAACAAAAGTACCCCATTCTTTAAATAAGAATTTTGTTTCTTAAAAATACTTTTAATGAATTTGATTTTCTATAGCTAATCCAAAAGCAGAGCAAAGCCTTTTTTTTAAATCACATATTTGGAAATAATAAAATGATGATCAAAAGGATACAACTAAAATGTATAATAATTAGGGCTGGGAAAATGTACAAGTTAATGCAATGCGTTCATTTTTTCGTTGAATCGCGTCAAAATAAATTGACGCATTGATTAATTTTACTTGCACCAGACCGCGTAAGGACAAGCCCCTTCTGCCTTTTCTTTCCTTCTGTACATGTGCTTGTGTGACATATGTGGCCATGTGTGCCTTTTTGAGACACCATCACCACGATCTGCTGCATCTCCCGGACTGTACCGGCGGATCACATCTCCCGGGCCGTCCCGTTCTCCTGCGCTCTTTCCTGTTGCGTTCTCATGTGCTGCGTTCTTCTCTGCCACTCTCCCGTCTATGCCTCGCTCTTCTGTTCTGTTCCACTGCTCCGTGCCACGCATATCAGTTTGTTTGTATATGAACGATCTCTCATTCACATAAATGAGATTGTTCTGTGAGTAAAATCTAACATGAGACAGACAAGCCTCTTAAAGGAGCAGAACTCCATTAAAGGACTCGTGTATTATTTTAAATATATATTATTTTAGTGTCATATTAAAAATTTATTATACCCTAAATCAATCCAAAAGGATTCAAAATAAAATATTAGACCTATTTAAGCCAATTGTGAATGGACTTGTGGGCCATATGAATAGGACTCGATCACTATGTCTAAATTGACAATTTAAAACATCAAAACGAAGGACAAAAAGGCATTAGTTGCGTTTAACAAGGGTATGCAAAAATTAAAAATAATCGCGATTATTTTTTTTCAGATTTGCGATTAATTAGTTAATCAATTCCCGGCCCTAATATTTGTTTTTTTTTTCTTTGCAAACAAACAGCACCAAAAATAATGTGCTTCTTTTGATTTTAGTATATTTCTGGGACTTCATAGTGGCATGAAAAAAACGACCACAGTGGTGAACTGCATATCAACTTGCTGACAAAACTAATACGAAACAATGCAAGCACTGCAGAGAAGATCTGGGTCCTTGTCTGAAAAGGGTGCCTGACTGGCTCTCACTGACAGACCAGTGTTTTATGGAGGCTGTAAATATAGGAAAGGCCTTGGGGACACTAAATCTTTCTGTGTTACATTGTGTGGAGAGTAATTTGTTTTAATTATGCATTTAGATGAGATTACAACTAGATAAATTGAACTGCTTTTGAGCTGGTCTCAAATTAGGTTTAGCCCCTTTGAACCTTTTGCTTCTCCTCAAAAGCATCAAAAGCTCATTCATTACCATAATCTGGCCTCTTCCCGCATCAGCTCTGTCGGAGAATAATAGCATACACAATATGGTTTAGTTAACACATGGACAGCCACAGATAACAGTGTTTAGCAAAGCCACTCACTTTAAATGACAGTTGATGAAATATTTAAAGGCGTAAAAGGTGAAATGTGGTTTAAAATTTCTGTAACACCTCTCTATTGTTTTTATAAAGATGAAGTAGGCGAGAACGACACAGTACCCAAGCTGCCCTTTTCATCAAAACCAGAATGATAATGCATCATTTCTTAAATGTCAGAGGCTTAATATGTCAAGGCAACATGGCTTCACCTTGTCGAGGGAACTAAACTCAGTGTACGTCAATTTGAAGCATAATTTTGTACTAATGAAGATGCTGCAGTTCTTTTCTATTACTCCAAAACATATGTAAATCCCATTGCTAAGTCTTAGATAGGGATCATTAAAAGTGGACATGCAAGATAAATGTTCTATACCAAATCAGACAAATTGCTGGTCAATGTTCTGGTGAAATATGTTTGTCTAACTACCTGCTGATCATAACAGTGTTTTAGGAGAAGCCCAGTGATGTAGAAAACAGGTTCTGAAGACGACCAGGGAGCCAGCATGATGCAGGCAGACTTTAAAATAATGTGGCAGTGGCCTGGATGAGCAATAAAGGGACCATGGCTGCGACAGACAAAGGAACAAGTAAACTTTGTTGACATCTGACCATCTGTGTTGTGGGTCATTCTTCAAGAGGAGCCAATAACTTCACAACAGATTATGCAATGATGCAGCTGAATTTGAAGTCATCCTTTCAATGGAATATACAACGAATTAAGTAAGCACTTTCTGAGACCCGTTCTGAGACCAGTGGGTGTTGATGAATTTAAATTCAAATTTTCTGCCTACAGAAGCTGGGAGGCTAATACAGCTGCATTGCAGGCCAACAGTCAAGGTGACTGTCATAAAACAGTGTTGTTTATCAAATGCCAAAATATATCAATACGATATTGGCAAGGCATTTTCAAATTGTCCTCTAAATAATAAGCTTAGGCTGCTGACAGGCCAATTGGCTGCACAGACCAACTAGAGAGAACTGTAGAAACTCCACAGAGAGAAAAAAAAAAGAGAAAAAGTGATGCAGTTCTGGATCATAGGTGGTCATAAATAAGACATTAATACAATTCATTTGAGCAGCTTCCCTCTCTGATACGCTGCCTGCATACAGAACAGAAAAAGGTGAAAGTAGCAGTTGTTGGAAGGCAAAGTAAGTAAAAAATGTGGAAACTGGCGACAAATCATTACCAGGAAAGTAGTGTCACTGAATATTAGATTTATCTATAAATCATTCAATGTGTCAAGCGCAAGAAAACACAATTTGGACTCTCAAGCATAGATTCCACCCAAATCGACAGGCAAATGTGCTGTTGGAAAAAGCTCACCAATAACTACGTTTTAATTACAAAAACCTTCATCTTAGAGAACTTAGAATTGCTGCTGCACAGGGATAGACAATGAGTAAAGTCACAACATTTTAAATGCCATTACTAGCTGATCGTGTAATTTGGGAAAAGTTGTTGAGAGGCAACGCTGTCATCCAATTTATGAAATCCCAGCAGACAATAGCTCTCCAGCAGACCACGTCAATCCTAGCAGCTGAAAATAAAGGGCCTACTCCTACTATAATAAAAAACACATTCAATCAGCCACAGAGAGCTTAGCAGTCACATAGGCAATTAACTTTCCCTGAGTGGCTCCTCAGACATATTTGTGCTCTAGTACCCACTGCCCCATTTCTATTTATGCATTTGTAGCATTGTCTGTGAGTAACATAAGCTATACGTTGAACCTTAAAAGGCTATGGTCTGTCAACTTAAATGTTTAAGTCTAAGAGACTCAACTGAGTGTGGACAACAAGGTGGAGCAAAAAGAGATTTAGAGATGGTAAGTCTGGGAAAGACCATTTTAAAGTGGCAATGGTGCAAACCTGTCAATGCAATGTATGTGAATGCATGGCACAAAAGAACGGTTTCCAACAGGGTAGTACTAAAAATAGTAGCAGACAAACACTCAAATATTCAACAGTTCACATGTTGATATACAACTGCAACTGATGGTTCTTTTGGTAATTTGCTAAACTTTTGCTTTATTCTTTGATAACTTGATAACTATATATATTTTGTTCGCAAAAGACTCTTGAATGGGATTTTTAACAAATTTGACCATTATGAAGCTAGAGAAATGTTTGAACATCAACTACAAAAGAGAGAGAGGAGGGGTGGGGTGTAGAGACAGAGACAGAAAGACTGTAACCAAAAATCTCTTAAAACAAGTGAAACATGGAGGCATTGTTTAAGCGTCGCTGTAACCACAAATTGCAAAAATACGGTTTACTGACGCAATTTCAACCGCACAAGATCTCACGCATTTGCCATAATCGCATTTTTGCATTATAATGAGATTTTGCGCACCTGTAAGAGCTATTTTAAATTGGGAGTAGCACATCTGAGTCGTGAAGACGCTGGGAAGACGCAGCGGACAGCGAAAGAGGAATAGTCGCCTCTGCCTTTTCAGTGAACTTTAATGCTGTTGAGTTTTTTTTTACTACAAAACATCCCCTCAGTCCAACACGGCTCGTGACAACGTTAATGCATTTTGCTTACCAGTTCGTTACAGTTTTCCAAAGTATGCACTGAGAAATCAAAAGTAAAACTTATCAAGCACTGCTGCACGTGGCAGTTGATGCCAATCTGGTTAATTTGTTCACACATTTTACTGTATATACACTGTATGTAAGCGGCAATAAAAAAATAAAAAAAAACTCAAGACATTTTGGTGTATAACATTGAGATAACATGATTACTGGCCATTACAGTAGCTTAAAACTTGATTTTATATGCATTTTATTGGGCCCATGTGTGTGATATCTATATAGACAGCAGGAAAAAAACTTAATCGCAACAGGGTAGTAGAGCAGGGCACAATTGAACACAATAATGGTAATATGTGGTATAGCAGGCGACAAGAAGACAGTTAAGGGGTCCATGGCACTTACATTGCCCATGTATTCAGTGAGCAGGTCCTGCAGAGCCTGGCGGACAGAGTTGCACTCTGCCACGATGCGTTCCCTGCGGTCGTCCCGAGTGCAGGAGGAGTCTGCCATCAGAGCTGCTCCGCTGATGATGCTCTCAAGCCGCTCCTCCAGAGAGGGACGGAAGCGCTCCTCACTAAAATCCAGGGGGTTAATGTTGATTTTGTCCTGTAAGAAAAGCCAGACAGGAAATTACATTCAAAGTAAAAAGACACAATGTTATAAGACTGTGCTACCTTTGGATCATTACAAAAATCTGACAGGAACGCAAAGGTCTGCTTTGTCAGAAACACTCCACAGCATTCAGAAGGAACTCTATGTGACTTTTGAAAGATAATTTTAGAGGAAAATGTATAAATGTGACTTTTGAAAGATAATTTTAGAGGAAAATGTATAAATGTGACTTTTGAAAGATAATTTTAGGGGAAAATGTATAAATGTGACTTTTGAAAGATAATTTTAGGGGAAAATGTATAAATGCTCAATTATCAAGATGACAATAAGGTTTCAAATTAAATACCATCCATAAAATTGTGAGATGAAAAAGCAAAAATGAATTGAATCACACTCAATTCCAAAGATTTTTCTAAAGTATATTTATAGAGATCAAATTATCGGCCATGAAAGTAAAATGAAGCTACAGAAAGTCTTGATTAGCTGATTAGTGAGTCTATGAATATGTAATGCACCTTTTCAAACTGGCCACTTTTTCAACAAGGGGTTTAAAAAGTAACCCAATGTTCCTTCTAAGGCAGCAACTAACAATAAATTTGGTATTTTGGTAATTTTGTTATCAGTAACTTGAAATGCAAAAGTCTTGATGAGAAGGTCTTTACAAAAATGTTACCCAGATGAAGATAAAGTGAAATCGAAGTTACATTTATACATACATATTTTTTGCACTATTGGGGGCACCTGAATTTAAGCTGCATCAAATATATTTTTAAGTACATAGGCCTCATTGGTTTATATTAAGTCAGCGAGAAGCTATATATTCTCTATATTTTTAATACATTCAAGCAGCACTTATTTTTTAGTTATTGAAAAGTCATGTTTTATTTAGCAAAATCACAGAAAAAGAAGTTTTTGTGAGGCTTAACAAAATCAAAAACATTTTATGATTAGCGTGAAATGTTTTCTACTGCCAAGTCAATCTTCATTAAATCTAAAGATTGGAATCATGCACTAAGACAAGAATCAAATCGTAACAAAACAGACTCGTCTCATCCCTAGAGGAAAGGGTAACCAGATGAGGAAGGAACTAGTTGGCATGCTATAGGCACAATGTAGAAGGTTAAACTACCACTACGCGTCTGCTGGCTTCAAGGCAAATTCAACTTCCCCTTTGACAAAACACTTCAGGGCCTTTATTCCCCCTCTAAATATACAATTCGAATGCGAGAGGCGAGGTTTATTAGGCATGCTGTCGTCTAGCGCGGCCACCTCCACTACCCTTTCCGTCTCATCTGACCTCCTCTGCTTGCGTGTTGTATCGCCATGGCAACAAGCGCACGATAGACGAAGGGAAACCAAGAGAAAGAGAGAGAGAGAGGCAGAGTGAATTGCGAGGGGGTTGACTCATTTGCTAATTTTGCCATGCTCTTGAAGCCTCGGATGAGAAAGGAGCTGGTCTGGAAAGGCAAACAAACAGAGTCAGTGGGAGAGCGCTCGATGTGTCGTAATAAATCACATTAACATCTGATCAGCCAGAGCAATAACGTCATCTATGTTTATTCATAAGGCTATGCTCACGTGCAGGGCAGCTATAGCTCTAATTATATAAACACAAATAGCCATAGCGGTCATGAAGCGAATGAAAAGCCGCGTGCAGTAAATTCTGATACTTTTTTTTTGAAGACAGATTAATGGTTCTTAAATTGTGAAAAGGGCACAAGGGAAGGGAAGGCTTGAGTTGATTAAGACTTGAAGTTTTTTTCTTCCATTTTTCATATTCAGGCTTGATCACATTAGACCTGTCACATTTAGGGACATTATATCAGTAATGATGGAAAAGTTTGTGTTATTATGCCAAATATATCCTGGAATTAACAATTCAAAAATAAGTTACAATGAGAGGTGGATGATCTGCCACAATCTGTTTTGGGACAAGATCACAATTTTGATTTCATCATGATTTATAAAACAAAATTATTATTATAATTACTTGAAGAGGTACACACACTTTTAGCAACTACCATAGTTAAATCCACAGGTGTCTTTGCCTGGGATCCAGAACCCACGCTTCAGAAAACTGCGAAGAGTGGGTCTGGTCGCCACGCCCTCCGCCTGCGTTTCAGACCAAATAGCCATCGTACTGGGCAATCAGATTAGCTTATTTTGTGTGACGCAAATGAAACAAAGGAGCTGATTGGTCGTCTGTCATTTAGACCAAAATCTAACTTCACTCACCTCACATTAAAATATTTTTTTGCTTCGCTCATTGATTCTGCAAAAATGCGCGATGTTTTTCAGTTCCACGTGATATCTTTTTCATGTGTTTTTTTGTCGGGAGCAGCCATGTTGGATTTTACACAGCGGAAGATGCGTGTCTCTGATTGGCTAATGACTCTGTCAATCATGGCTACAGAACTCCGAAAGAGGGACACGTTGGATTTAATATATCGTCTGGATTTTCCAGGAAACTGGTGTCTCACTCAGAGTACTGTTGAGGCTTACCAATGGGAGATGAAGGTGGGAAAACTGTCTTTGAGCATAGAGGTCCATTCAAGAGAAAATTAAGTCACACTATGTTGATCTTAAGAAGAAAAAAAAAACTCACAAATTTTATCGCCAAAACTGTCCAATGTCCAGAATAATGGTTGAATAAAATGTAAGTATGTCAGTATTTAATATCATTTTATCAGACCTAGAGGTATCTTTTAACCCTCAAAGGTTAAAAGAAATTGTTCCTTTTTTTTCAGTGAAAGAAGAAAAAATAAAGGTCAAGCTCCCATTGCTTTTTTAAACTTTTAAAATTACTACCACACAGAGTGTTGGGAAACAAATTTAAGATGTAACAAAGCTGGCTCAGCTTTGTGGGGTTCATAAAAAACAATTATTAAAAGTTTTAAGATGCCACTTTTGAATTACACAAACAGCCTAACAAATATAATGTCTCCACTAAAAGATAAAGTCAGTTGAGATTGTAATCATTTTTGCATTCACCACACGAGGCAGCATTAGGTTGATTAGCTGCACCTTTTATCCAGCTGTTATTGTGATGGTGTTGTGTGTCAACATTACTGACAGCTTTACGTTTTATACACCATCATCTTTTAAATTAACCAGACTGCAAAAAGCAAGACCATTAAAGATCAGCTGGAAATCATTTCAGTCAGTGTCTAAATACCCTTTGTGTAATGCATGTGTCCATCTTTTAGCTGCAGCTAAAGTGACTCATTCACAGCGTCCCAAAGCACTGCCCTAATTTGTTCATATACCTCACCCCTGATTTACATCTTGACCTCAAGCCCTCCAATTTTCTCTCTCATTAGTCATTCCCTGGCCAGACATTTTGTTGATACCCATTTTATACTACTTAACATTTAAAATCTGTCACAAGTAAGAGATCAGGACTACTGGCGAGAGGTCACCAAGTTGACTCATCACTTAACTTACGTCAAAGTTGTTGATAGCGATGGCCAGCTCCCCGCCCACTGCTGACTGATTCAAGGCAGAGGCTTCGGAGGCAGTGGCCTGGGCGGCGTTGGAGATGCCCGAGACGGCAAGCTGCAGCTGCTTGTAGATGAGGTCGCGGTTGGCCTTGTAGGCGGCCACATCGGGGTGCTGGAGACAGGCCCGGGACGCAGTGTAGAGCATGGGGATGTTCCTCTGCAAAACCCCACGAGCCGCCGCCATTTGGTCTTTGTGCTGTACGTCCTTCAGCTCCTAATGGGACAGATCAGAGAGAAAGAGCGGAGCAACAGGGTGAACGAGGGGTGAGGCCGGCAGCGGTGTACTTACAGGGGGCGGCAGCTAATGTACTTAGATTCAAAATGAGCCTGTCACGGCCTTGTGGAGACTGGAAGTGTGACAGAGTTTGTTTTAGATGACCCAGATTTATTCCTGTCCCTGCGGTAACACAGCACACTCATAATCAGCCCATTAGAATGTGCCTTAGCAATTTAATGTGCGGGATTCAGATGTGATCGCACTTACATTATAAAGGGAATGGGAGACAGCGGCGCGTTTATTAACTAGAACAAAAACAGCTCACGAAATATAAGAGAATTCTCCAAGGATTCAAACTGGTGATTCTCGTAAATGAAATCTTGTGATGTTCACCTGCTTTAATCAAACTCGAAGAATAAGAAAATTAAAGTGGTTCGCCCACAAAATCATCTAAGATCAATTTTGAAAAATTGGTACTTGGAAAAGGGATGAATTAAAAAGAAAATGGAACAGACAATTAGTAAAGTCTGTGTTTAAGTGTCACTGTGCAACTTCCTGGTGGTGAAAAATCAAGTGCACTATCCAACTGCAATAAAAGTTAAAGCCACACTTTGGAACATTAACCATGCAGATGTGTAATTTCTCCATCCAGTAGTATTTTAGCAATTTTAGCTAAAGGAACAACATTTTCAAGAAAAAAGACAGAAGAGGCCCTTCTTTTTTTAGTTTTTTAGTCCAAGAAGAACACCAAAGAAGAATAGAAAGTTAGATAGGTGCCTTTAAAGTGACCATGATATGTTGGATGCCTCGTAGAATGAACGTAGATAAGATCATATTTAGGATTTTACTAAATACTTTACAATTTTCATTACACTTTAGCCTTTTTTAAATATTACTTCCTGATTATAAATGATATCACACAAGAATGTTCCCTAGCAATTATATTGTAAACAGGTGCTGTATAGTTGACAAAGAAAAATACACCACGGTACACTTACTTTGTAATATTCGTGTTTGCAGAGTCATAAAAATGTGTCTCTTGCAAAACAAAAAAGAAAGGAAATGTCCTTCCTTGTATGTTTATAACTCTGCTCTACATTGTTATTTTCAACAAATACTGTATATATTAACTTTGCGTCAAAAACGTATTAGTCACATGAAACTATACTTTATACTTGAGGTAGTATCATTTCAAATAAACTGTAAATTAGACAATTATTAAAAACTCGTCACAGAAACTTAAAATTGACATCAGACTTAATCCTTCATGTTTCTGTGGCAGCCATGAGCCATGCAGCTAATGTATGGCGAAAATTACACAAAATTATCCATTAGCCATTTTTATGTCTTTATGTAAAACGAACAATTTTCACAACATGTCGAATAAAAGATAATTGTGCTATAATGCATTCCTGTCCATTAGCTTTGTCCATTTTGTGTCAGATTTGCCTTCACCATGTGGCTCTTCCGTTTGACCTTGCAGTTTGTCCCTACATTACCTGCTGTCTCTTGGCAGCCATCGCGTTCAGCTTGTCCACCTCTGGCTTCAAAGCCTTGTACTGGATCCCAAGGTCCTGCTCAGTTCCGGCATTACGCACTTTAACCAGGCCCTCCTCCACCTGCAGACGGACACATCAAACGCCAAGTTCCAAATGTCAATAAATTAACCATTCAAATGTTGACATGTTTTAAAATTGTGTTCTTCTTACCAGCTTGAGTTGCAGAAGAAGCCTGTAGACGTCAGCCATGTCGGCCAGCACCAACAAGTGTGTGACAGCGGACAAAAGGGCTCTGGCTGCTCGGACCATGTTCCCTCTCTTAACAGAAGAGCAAGGGTCTTCCGCAAATTCACCAGAGGCAGTCCTCATAGCTTCTCCTGGAAATAAGAACAATGTATAAAACACCAGCATCCAAACAAAATAATTTTTTTCTATGCTTCTGTCCAGAACAATAAATACTACAATAGTGCTGTAGACCTTCAGTTGTTTAATCTAATAAAATCAATCAATGACATGTTAGTTCTCGCATTTGTTTCTTTTT
The DNA here is from genome assembly GCA_038363315.1 of Mugilogobius chulae. Taxonomy (NCBI): domain Eukaryota; kingdom Metazoa; phylum Chordata; class Actinopteri; order Gobiiformes; family Gobiidae; genus Mugilogobius; species Mugilogobius chulae. Next base: position 4,932,862 of record CM076400.1, read on the forward strand.
TTTATTCTTGACAAGCTAATAAAAAGGCATATACATTTTATGAGCTTACAATGACAATCTTTGTAAGCCAGGCACAGCTAGTCATAATTATCTCAGGCATACAGCGTAAGTCCCCATAAATGATAGTTAATATGTCAGAAAGAAGGAATTAGAAATTGGAAACACATAAAAATTGGATAATAGTTGTCTCAAAGTATTTAATCTGCAAATAAAAAAATGTTTTAATATAATTCAGTTTCTCTTTTGTTAAAACTTCAAAACAGGGGTGAGTTTTAAACAATATCACAATTTTGTGGAGCCAGATAACGATTCTTGTAGACTATCTATCGTCCATCGTCTTTGTTGCGAATAAAATCATCTGCTTTTTCAGAAAGATCTTATATCACTATATGGCCTAATCCAGCTAACACTACTCACTCAGTGTAGAACAAAAGCTGAACTATAAGAGGTGTAAAAGTAATCTGTATCTGAACAAGCTGAATCAAATAAAGGAAAAAAAATGTGACAATTTTGTCAAAAAAGCCCATTGTTACACACAATCTAACCTACAATATGTCATCCAAAATCAAAATATGTTTTACCAATACCAAACTGCACTTGTAGGAATCAACGGAGTCATCCTGTAAGAAACCAAGGCAATGGCAATAAGACTATATTTGTTGTTTGTACTGCCTTTAGAGTCCACCTACTGTCAACACGCAGACCGAAGAATCATGCCTGAACCACTGGATGATCATTCACCATTTCTACCTCTGTTGTGGTCACTGCTGCTGGGATGATTGTGTTCACGTAAACCATTTTGCGACCATGATACCCTGTCCATCTTCATATATGAGCCGTGACGCAGACAAATGACACCCTTCAGGTTTGTCCAGATAGGACCATCAAACACCGCAGTGGACTCACAATATCACCACCACAGTAAATCTGTAAATGGCTGACTTCAGGGGAAACGCGGCCAAATTTAACCTCAAATTTAAAACTGAATTAAATATCTTTGTCTGCGGTGCTGACTCCCTGCCAGCATACAGATAACTTTTCCTTGTGACGTTTGCGTACTCAAAAAAGCAAATATTTATTAATCCTGTTTGGCCTTCTGTTCTCAAACCAGTCTGAAGTAAATCAACGTTACCCTGATTTATTTTCCCTTCAAATAGATTTGCTATGTGAAGCGTTGAGCCAAGTTACACTATTAGTTTAGGCAGGACATGCATTTAAATTAGATGTGCATTGCAAAACGCTGCAAAAGCAAATATTAAAAGGGCATTATGAATATTCTAAGAGTCTTCCTGTTTGAGGGGATGAAACCGTTCATCAAGGGGAAGGTAATGTTGGAGATGGGACAGTAAAGTAGCATCCTGCAGAAAAGATTCTCACTGGGGCCAATCTGACAACGTGAGAAACGCTGACAGAGGCAGCTTTTGTGTTATTACAAATTAGAGTCACTGAACGACCCTGGCCTGCACCAAGGGTCTCCTTAAGTAGTAACACTTTATGTATTTACCTAACAAATGACGATTACCCAACCCATCCCTGAAAAGTAAGAGATAACATATTAGGTATAAAAAGAAAAAAAAGAAAATAATTCATTAACTAAGGATGGGTCGACATGAATTTTTTAAGCAAATATCCTGTTGATTTTAACCTGATTAAATGTCTTCGTCAATATAAATGTAATGCTTTGAAGACAAATTGAAACTGACACATGCACACCAAGAATGGAGATCCTCCTTCCAAGCTGTCTGCGCAGATATTTTTCCATATTAGTTGATCCCAACATAATCCAAAAAGCATCAATCACAAACAACATATCGCCCAACCCTAACATTTACTAGCTAAGTTTGTAGATTCATACATCCAAGAAAAATGAGAAAAACAGCATAAATTGAGTTGGTGTGGGTTCATTTTGTTTGAACGGAGATGTAGCGACTGTCAAATCGACCAAAAAGTGCATTGAGTGTGAGGCAGAGGTGCCTGTGGCTTTTTGTGGTGCCGCATCAGCAGCAACTGTCATTGTAAAATATTATATGTAATGAAATACACGGCTCCTCGCGAGAACGCTTCATGTAGGTGCTGCAACTGACCGTTTTTCATTACCAGACTAAATTAGAGAAGCACCTCTTGTCAAATTGTCAAAAAATAAAATTAAAATGTTAATCATCATTTCCAAAATGGTGAGTTTAATGCAGGTTGTAGCACTTTTATGAGTCCCATGACAATAAAGTTGGGCAGTGATATAAAAATATGTTCTTGTTAAATGGTTTGTGCTGTCTGAAAAAGCAAATCAAAAACCTTTTTAGTGGATGAGTAGGCGTTCTGGTTAAAGCAGCGCAAATATTACACTTTACAGAACATAACAGGATAACAATTACACAAATCAATCTCCAAAACAAAGATCTAACGCCGATTCTGTCGCCAACAGCGCGTCAAAGCCGTTTGTGCAAATGATCGACAACACACACAACTCAAAAACACAATGCACCCCCCCACGGACAAAATCAATAAGGCCATTTTCAGGGGGCAGATAGCGATCAGCGCGCCTTTAATAAACTCTCATCCATCTAAGGCTTACCTGCGGCCCACCAAGAGAACGCTGAAATGATTAAAATGTATATCACACAATGAGGCGGGCGAGCAGCAGGGACAACAGAGACGCAGACAAGAGGAAGGGCAGCGGCTGGAGCAAGGACAAGAGCGCGCTGAAGTGGTCCCGGAGTGTTTACCTATGATTAGAAAAACTATAGATAGCAGGTATCCGGTAAACAGATAAAAGATTAGTTTTTATTACAATCCAACAGTGAGTGGTATTGCTGTGATCAGTGTCCTCTTTAAAAACAGCTGATGAGACACAGCTGGGTGGAAGTGCGCTCTCTGTCCAGGGGGCGGGGTGAGAGCCTCCTCAATGGCTGGATTATAAGTCCAGGCACGCGCCACTGAGCAGCTTGGCATTGCTGACAGCCAGGCCTAGGCACCAGCTAACAACGTTCAGTGAATTCCAGCCCAGTGGCAGCTTCAGCACAACTACAGTGAATCCCTAGGCCCGGAGCTCTGTGTGGGCTATCTGCTGACATGTAGTCTACCTCCACACCGCACATCGAACCGCGCGGGCACCGGGGGGAGCAGCTCAGTGGCACCGGTGATAACAGCCAAACTACAACCACAGCTCTCCGGTCTCTGCGGTCCTCCAGCGTGTCACGCCAGCGACAGATATCAGCCGCACAAAGGCATAAATGAAACTTGTTACATGATGAAACCTGCCATTGCAAGATAAATGGTAATTCTATTGCCGGCTGATTTGACCGTAGAATCCTGACTCTTGTGGGAGGCATGAAATTGAATTGGAAATTGACTATGTATGGTTTGATTCCCACAAGACACAGGGGTATTTAAATATATTTGAACCGTCAGTGACATCTGAACAGCTTTCGCATCAATCACACAGTGGCTACAAACAAATGGGAGTAATTTAGTTATCACTGTGGAATAAAAGGATCATTTGTATGTTTAGCACACAGCTTCCAATTTTCTCTGAAACAACACCAAGTCACACAATGTGCCTTTTAGACTTCCTGCCTAGGCTTGCCATTTCCTTTTGCAGAGAACAAACAATACAATTACATTTTGGTAAACTAACAACTGAAAACATGATTTTTCCTCAGCTTGAACGATGATGATTATTTTGACTACTTTAATGAAGATGAAAAACAATATGATCTAAAATGCAACAATATGATGTCTAAATTAGCTCCACATCCATCACAGGGAGAACTGATTGCAAAAATGAGAGCAATAGAGGAAGTGTGGGATGAATGCTTCACTGGGCATGTTGCGACAAAGAAGAAATTTGATCACACTTCCAAAGAAACATGCCATTTAAAACAACAAACAAGTTTCACTGAACGCGTCAATAACCAAAAACCTGAACAAAGGCAGCACCATTTGAAAACAGAACATGCCTGACCTTTTTCAATCAACAAGAAGTGTTAACAGCTCAGTGGCACAGCAGCACCAAGTGGGGCTGAAAACATACAAAAATAAAATACACGCCACCTCCTCTGCCTGCCTTGCGAAGAAAAAAATATTGATAAAATGTAACAGATAAAAACCTAATACGTTTAAATAAAATAGATCAAGGTCGAGAACAGGGTTTTAAAAAAAAGTGGTCTTGATTCTCATGATTACTTTACTTCTATACAATCAAAGTGAACATGTTGAGAAACCTTAAATCTACTGTAATACATTTTTATTTTACAACATATGGCACTTTGTTTATAAGCCTATGCTTATCATCAGCACAACAATATTATTCTGAAAAGAAGGCAATTCCTTGTTTTGTTCTTTTCCCCAAATAAACAGCATAGTGACAATATATGAAGACAAAATCTTGACAAAAAAAAAACGGTTGCATAATTCTAATGGTCTGTTTCAATACAATTAGAACTTATTATCATCTGCCATAATTATGCAGAAAAAATTAATTAAAATGTAAGCATTCAAGGACATCAGAAACATTTTCGAGTATGTACTAATAAACTGATAAAAGCTTTGTCTTGTGCTTTGTCATTCATACTGAGAATGAAGTCAGTAGAAAGTCACACACTGAGAAGCCAGATAGTGGACAGATAACTATTTAGAGTCTTTCTCTTTCACACACACACAAAAAAAAAATCAATGCACTGGTCGAGGCATGCTCAAATTGGATCCCAACAGAAAGCTAGACACCAGAAGCCTAATTCATCAAATGAATGCGAAACGTCTACACACAGCAAGAATGAATCTATTACTGGGCTGCCCAAACAACTAATAAAAAAACAAATCTGTCATTCACAAAGCGAATTTTTATTTTAAGGCTGTCCACAGAGGCAGATGATATGTACATAGCTTATAAGTTATTTATGATTTCTCCTATCTTAAGAGGCACTCAGTAAAGTCTGGGAAGCACAGACACTGCAGCTATAAGTGTGTTTTCAATATACCTTGCTTGCGGACATCTTCCACAGCAGCAGTGAGCTCTTCTTTGAGAAACTGGCTCTCTTTGGCAATTTTCTCTCCTTTTTCCAAAAAGTTCTGGGTCGCAGTTTCCACCGAAGCAGCCAAAACATGAGCCTTTTTGGAGCGCCCCTTTTTCTTGTTGGATGGCCCTTTGTTGCTGGAGTTAACCAAAGTGGTGACCTAAGGCCCAGACATAAATATGTAATTCAACAACATTTGATAGCAAAAAGGCACAGAGAGTTTGCGGTTCACTGTCCGTTCAAATGTTTATTAACGTTTATCTTCAATGTCAATAGCAAGGTAGACATTTATGTCAACATATACCATCTACTAGGGATGGGACGATTCACTAAAGTCACGATTCGATTCATTTTTCGATTTTGCAGGCACGATTTTCGATTTTGTTAGTTTATCTATATAAACTTTTTTTTTTATCTTAAGACACAAAATAAACCATAATACATGACATTTAAAACAAAGCCACTGTTGTTAGAGCTTAGAACTAGTGTTTTTTGTCAACATTCAAACAGTAAACACTCATATTTAGTGTCCATATTTAGAGTAGTTAACCCATCAGTTGTTAACGCAACATAATAAAGCACATTCAGTCAGGTTGTGCAGAAGTTCAAGCTTTGTTTCTTCAAACATTGTGACTATTCTTGTATTGTTGTTTGTATTATACAATTACAGACTGTGTATCTAAGTCAGTGGCTGCATGAAAAAATTGATCGATTCTGGCCTTTCGATTTGATTGTTGCGAACTTCGATCGATTTTCAATGTTTTCGATTGATTTTCCATCCCTACCATCTAAATAATGTTAGAACCTAGTTGCACATAAAATAATATTTGACTAGATTTCTTATTGCACAATCATACATATTTGTCTCACCTGAGTGACTAAAGGCTCTAGCAGCCTCTCCACAGCTAGAGTGCGGATTTCCAGGCTCTTTGGATCCCACTTGAAGTTGATATTTGCTGTGTTGATAGTTGACATAGTGGCTCTTTCAATTCTGGAACAAAAAACAGCAAAGATGTACAGTATGAGTTACTCTTTAATAGCCTAAAGACAAATCCTACTACTGTAACTGTCCTGTTCACTAATGCTGCCTACCAAACTCAGTACCCACAGGCACAATTCTTCCAAGCAGAATAAATCATTCCTTGAGTGAATATACTAAGACTTCAATATTAAATAAAAAGATTAACCTGTTACAAAATTTATTGGATTGTATTTTAAGGCAGACTATTAATTGGTCAAATAAGTAAAGAATTCACAATACACTTTCAAAAGCAAGAAGAACTTCTAGTGTTGCTACATCCTGTATTTCAGTCCTTATAGATAGAAAAAAAACTAAAAATCACAATGGTAAGCTGTGTTAGAGTTCAGACCTAATGACCATGGGCAGAGCCCTTCGGCCCTGTCCTCTCAGAATGATGGTGCGTGGCTGAGCACAGTTACACACTGGCCTACATTCGATTTCTCTTTTCAGACTGAGACTGCAACTCCATTGATTACCTATCAAACACAGAGGGGCAGGGATAATCAGCTAGTCCCCCGGGGCTTCACTGTTTCAGAAGTTACAATTTAGAGAACAATACAGTGGTTGGAGTTTGGGTTTCAACTAGAAGTTAGGTTAAGATTTTACGAGTTAATTATTTATTAACTGAATAGCTGCTTAAAGTCACTGTGAGGCTTTTACTTAATTTGTCCCAAATAGACCTAGTGATGCAGATCTAGACTACAATAATAAAAAAAAATCTTTTTACATAATATTTTAAAATCTGGGCAAACATCAGAAAATTATTGAATTAGTAACTAAATAAAGACTTTTGATTTCACGCTTAATGAAAAAAATAAAGTTCTGAAAGCAGATACACGACACATAAACAGAGAAACTGTAAAATTAATTATTATTGCTATTGCTACATAAACTGAACATAGTCAGATGTGCAACAAGTGTCATTTATCAGAAGACTGTAGTGTATTTGGTAAATTGGAGTACACTAAGTACTAGTACACTAAAACACAAAAGGTGAAACGTTCATACTGATGTATTGCAGCATGTTATAAGGGCGGGTCCGCACCTGTTGAGGTACAGTGCTACTCTTGTGTTAGCTTCATTGGACTTGTGAAAGTAAGAATTTTACACCTCTTCATGCACACAAAAACGTACAAAACACGTTTCAGCCGACAAAAAAGAAAGCGATTTTAAGATACGTTAAAATAATCTGTTTGATCTGAACTCAAACATGTCCTAAATGTGGATGAAAGCAGAGTAACTAGCCTAGTGTAAAGTGGGTGGCTAAAGCTAATGCTAACCGACACAACACAGATTCAAGAAGCCGAGATAAGCCATTTACAAACTAATCACAAGATCTTTGCGGATTAACTACAAACTCACGCACGACCAGTGAACACATTAAGCGACTGGACAACATACGACTCACCCAAAAACAATTGATCAACAGCTAAAAGTTCAAAATGGAGGAAAGGAACTATGGAATTCCTCAAAACTTTTCCACCCTTTTTGTTTCTCCGCCGCTACTTCCGGATCTACTTTTGTCCCTACGATCCACGCGCTGCTACAAAAAAACTTTACGTACACGCTCTCCAGTGACTTTAGGCCTGAGTTGTTCACAGATTAATTACCTCAGAAGTTTCGGTAAAGTCCTGTTTCGATGTCTCTTTCCCAACAATGGATGACACGCAGGGAGGGAGGCGAGGAGGGGGTCTGCAGGGGCGGACTTCCTGACACTGGTGCAGCGGCCACAGGACACAACAAGGCCTGGGGAGAGAAGGTGGATCTACACACACGAAGGCTGCACTGTTAAGGCCCGCAATGACATGTCCTGCAAATCAGATGTCCCGTTTCTTCTGGCTGTAGTAGTTTTGTTGTGGTGCAGTCACAAAACTACCAAAAAAGTTCTAACCTGGCCAACATACTGTAAAAAAATAAATAAATAAATAAATACATTTAAATAAAAAATAAAAAAATAAAATAAAATAGGCTACCCTTTTATAATAATTTGAACACATTTTTCAGGAAGAATGTAAAGGTTCGCATTTGGCTACGTGGCCATAACATCTCTGACCAAAATGTCCTAATCCCTAACCTATAGCCTACCTAAATCCTAAATGTCTTTGATGTGTTACACTTTGAGTGCCTTGAAATGTGGTAAAATAGGAATAGAGACTCTTTACGAAAAAATATAGGCTATCGTAAAACAAAAACATGCATGTACTAAGAATCTTAAAATACCAAATTTGTATTGAATATATGATAGCCGGGTAATGGCAACAAAAGTGTAAATTAAATTCCTTAAAGGCACTTATTATTTTTCTATTTTATCAATATTATTTTATATATATGTATATGTCAATTTCTTGTTGTGAATGAATGACAGAGTGAATGGTTGTCTGTCTTTAAACCTGTGACGAGTGGGCCACTGTCACTGGGATAGACTCTGTGGTCACCCATTACCCCTATCAGAAACAAGCGGTACAAATAGGGGCAGATACGTCATGGCACAATTCAGGCCAAAGGGAATTACTCTGTATTCTGTGTACACCAAAATGCATTGGAACATTTCTAATTTCCACATCCACTCATAGGTCAATTGTTTTATATAGCGTATTTTAGCATAAAATTCCATTTGTAGTATTATGCCATACCTAAATATTTAGGCTATAATCGTGCAGTTAAAAGAATCACAAACCAAAAAGCACAGAGGACATGTGAGTGCAGCTCTTGAGAGTGCTGCCTCCACGTCTGTAGACTCATACTATAATAGAGTCGGGAAAAGCGGGAGGTGCTCAGGGCGTGTCGTAAACTGTGGGCGCCCCATATATGGACTAATAAGTAGATTCCTTCAAAGTTGGGTCAGGAGGAGGACAGCTGTGTGTGGGACTAAGAAGTTTGACTGTAAAAACACTACAGTACAGAGCAAAAGAGCCATCTAAAAGCTTGTGCTGGGTGAAATAGGTCACAAATGAGCTGTGGGCTACAGACAGTGCAAAACTAGTTCTGTGTTTACTGTTTGGAGACCTACTTTCTACTGCCAAAATGTTACTGATAACAGAAGTGGATACAGCAAAAGTTTGTACTCAAGTAGGTTAAGAGAAATGACTTTTAGGTTACAGGCTACACTGACTTTCGAGAGTTGAAAATACCTGTGTGCTCACAATAAAATAGAAAGTTTAAACCATTTTGTTTGCATAGTGTTTGTTTGTGCAATTCTTGAGTTAAGTAACAGTAAGCTTATTCTCAAAAAGCTTTAATTAGTAAGAAGTAAAAGTGCAGTATATAAAAGTACATTTATTTCTCCATTGTCTCTTGTCTCAATGAATACTACTCTGCTACCACTACAGAATCGATGATACATTGTATGCAAACAGGTGCACTTGTAGGTAGTTCATTCAATAAAAAAAACACATTCAGAATCAGACAAAGCTTTTTTGTCAGTGAACCATATTCACATGGGAAGGTGCTTTGGTTATATGGTGAAGCATAAAACACTCAATATATTGATGAAAATAAAAACAAATGGAGATTTCAATCCCTATAGACTGTAAATGCAAAAACAGATCAAGTTTTGTGGACATGAACATGAATTAAGGTGCCCTTCTGCAAGTAGTATTCAATTGTATGGCCATGTAAGCCCACTCAACATACAGAAAGATTGTTACTATTTATTTAGTGGATCAGAAACATGAACTTGCTAGAAATCTTGGTGAAAAAAGTTACACATTGCATGAAGTGTTCATAACAGAGTGAAGTTCTTTTGTGTCCCGAGGTTTTGGTCTAGAGAGCCTCACAAATACTTAGGGTGAGAAGGGTCAGCTTTGGTTCCACCTGCTCGCCCCTGTGTCCTGGAGAAAGGTCCTGAAGAAATGAGAGCACAATACACTGCAGCTGTTAAGTCCAGTGATCCATCTCAGCCTTGCATTTTGCTGGATAACAGTGATTTTAAAGCACAACACGCACAAATAAATGAAATTAAACTTTGATGAGATTTAAGGGCACTATATGGGCATTGTAATGAAACTCCCTCTCTAAGTTGCATACTTTTATCTGTTTTAAGTATTATCGTTTGTTTTTGTTCAGGACTAAAGCAACATGCTGTCTCTATTAGGGCTGTTTGTGAATTCAACATGGACTGAATCATGACACTGGGCTATTGTAAATATTTTATGAACTCTTCAATGGGTTTTATGTTGAGAGGTACTTTATCAATTTGCTCCAAAAGGCTGTTTTAGAGATTGTGTCAACCCTCTATTGTTAACCTGACTATGAAGTCCAGTGATACCCACTAGTGTATTCAGATCACACCAATGACCTGTCTTACCATTAAAAAGGGCTTTTTGCTAAATGAATTCAAGCTTTGTCCTGACGCAGCATCAGATGCAAAGAGAGAGTACCCCTTTGTTATATTTTATTATTGTGGCGGCCAATAATAATTCATAGCCGCTCTGACATTTCAAATAATGCCTTTGTTCAGATTCTCCGACAGGGTTTTGTAGATGTCACATATCTACAATCTCAAGGTCGAGGAACATTATGTAAGCGCTGGTGTTTGGGTGCGCGCTATGCCGAGATGTGCACTGTTATTTCAGTGTTGCAGCTGTGTGACTGATAACTCCCAGGCACTTGATAAACACATTCAAGAGGAAAGTATTTTAGTGTTGGGCATAATGAAGTGTGAAAGCCATAAATAGATTATATCTGGAGAGCCAGGTGCCACAGCGAGAAGGCAGCACCAACAGAAGCTCTTCTTTAAATGGCTCTACAGTGTTTTGACTTGAGTCCGGAAAAGCAGAAAGATGTCTGCTAACTTGCGGATTAATTTTTTACATCAACATTGTCTATTTAGCTCTCAAGTTTTCACTCAGAGAAAAAAAACAAGCACATCACATTAGTAAAAGTCGTAGAAGTTGGAGTAAAAGTAGTGCAGGTAATTCGTATGAGATCATTATTTCTTTAGATTTAGACATCTTTACCTGAGGAATCTGAATATCTTGATTTAATCAGAGTGTTTTTTTGAGTCAGGTGAATGCACAGACTCAAAGAATGCACTCTAAAGGATCACAATCAGATGTCTTGATTTCAAATTGTAGTTCTCTATCCAAAAGACATTGGAGCTGTTCATTTAAATAGCTGCCACTGAATCCAACCCTAATGCCAACATAACTTTCCCTTAAAACAATGTAGTCAAAAACAAACTTCTGCTGAGAAAATGTCAGGGGGAGAAATGATTCTATTACATTAGATAAAGTTTCTATACTTATTTTAAAAGATAGTCTTTCCACAATAACTCATAATTCAGATAAAACATTGTGCCAAAAATTGATATATTATGTATTGATGATACAATGTTGTTATCATTACCCGCTGAAGTTATGTATTCTCCTCATTAATATTTTTTCTTTCTTGATGGACCTTCTGACACCAGCCTTATTTTGAATAATTGATTATTAATTATTAATAGTTGTGTTTATTAATGAATTTTACTGTTCAGATTTATGCTTCTGAAAAAATAATCAGTTAGTTGAGAAGAAGGTTTTTCGATGTACTACATGTACTTTTATTTACTTGTTGCTTTGGTTGCAATTTTGCACTAGATGCATTTACAAATATCTTTTCTTTTTTTTTATTCCAACCCAGTAAATACAGTTGTGAGTCTGCCTTGTTCTCGTCATGGAGCCAAATACTGAATACAACAATGGTGTTTTGTTCTGCGCTGAGTCCTTTCTCTGCATTTGTATGTCCTGGCTTGAGTAGGTGTTAATTAAGAAGCCCTACCATCGTTGTGTGGTTCTGAGTGGAGAATGAGCTTTCGTCATAAGCCTCTTAATTAAGACCTCATAATTACCTTTAAGAAAGACATTTCTGCAAATTTCTTTTGTAGGACTAATAATTCAATATTTCATTTTTTTTTTTTTTTTTTTATGTTTTTATGTGCAGTGTAATTTCAATACATGCAGGGAAGGTATGGCTCTGTAGTATAATATTAACAAAGCAGGACTCTCTCTAAAAAACAGCATTCTAATGGATTGGTGGTGAATGATGCATGTTTGTCCAGGTAACAGCTGCAGAGTAGTTTGGGTGCCCTTGAACTGTGTTTTTTGTACCTGTTGTGCTCAATGGATGATAAGAGCACAGCATGTTATAAATAATTCCCTCTCATTAAAGGGGAGTGCACATGTTTGTCACACGCTGCATGTATAATCGAGCACATGCAAATGGCTGCTGTGGTATTGGTGGGACTGTACATCCGTGGCAATAAGTCAATAAATCTATCATGGATATTTTATCGAGTGCTTTGCATGTGTCGTTTGTTAGGTTGTGAGAATACTACTAGGTTTAAGGTGAAACTATGGGTGAATAGTACAGCCAATGTGAAACTCTTTCACATACATAAATGTAAGATGAAGAAGAAGAAAATGATTTGTCAATGGCCAAATTTGCACATGTTGGGAGGAAGCTAATTATTTATTATTATTTTATACCATTGTAGATACAACATTCTTTTTGAGTAAACTTTGTCTGACTTCATTTAATTAAAGATTTTGAACTGAAAACTTTAATAAAACATTGAAAATCTTTTTTTCTCGTTCAGTGTGTTAAGAAGAAAATGACCTTTGAGAAAACTTGAAGTAATAATACTCTAGGAATTAGTCTATCAAACAACAAAACATCCAGCAACAAAATTAACAATTTGTCTATGAATGTATATGATGAGAGAACAAACTGGCTAAAAATGACTTATGTCTGTCGTGTCTCATCTTAACCTCAGTTTAGAGCCAAAGTGGAAAAGATCTCATATTTGAGTTCAAAATAAGCTTAATCTGTTTTATGAGTATTTGGATAGTGTGCCCGGTTTATTTGCATCTATGGGAGATTTCACGCTTTTGAATTAGATATCCAACATAGAATGATGGACTGTCAGTTTCAATTGACAATCCCGTCAGTGGACTTAAATAATGGCACCACATTCACTTTTGTTTATAGACAAAGAAGATAAGTTATTGTTTCAAGCATATCAACCAGGTCAGTTCAAGAATTTTCTGATGTCACATGAATACAGTCTGTTACAAAGAGTCAGTGAGGTGGGAAGGGTGAGTCATTTGTCCCTGAAAAAAGCTCTATTGTGCCCCATGTGTGACTTTTAAAGTCATGAAATGATGAAGGTCTGTTCGACTGTGAAGTGAGATATGAGAAGGACACTATTTATAGTGTGATGCATGTGACGATAACAAAAAGAGAAGTAATTACAAGCTGTGGTTTATGTGACTCCATAACAACCAAATGTAAATCTAAAATCATATTGTTTGTGCTGATACAAAAAGAACATTGAACTGTGTTTTACCTTGGTTTTCATAACAGATTCTGTGGTTCTGCTCTAAAGCATTTGGCTCTTGAGAGAATAAATATTCAGTGACTTCTGAACTCAGAATTGGATCTGCTGTGAAAGCTTAAAAGGACCGATGATGACAAATGACAATTTTCAGAAACAACTTCACACACTGTTTATTTGGGTCATTTTATGTGTGTTTTTAGTACTTTTTGGACTATTTAATGATTTATTACTGGGTCCATCATGTTTGCAGCTGCAATTTCCCAGATTAAAAAAATCTAGTGAGAAATGAAATACAGTAAATAATAAATTTAGGTTGCTTCAGAGTGCAGCAGTGATTTTTTGGCCCAGAGCCTTACATTTTACAAGAAATAGATTTGGTTTACCTTCTGGAGTTTGTCAAAAGGCCACATAGAGGGCAAAAGGATGTTGTTTCAGTTATCAACAATATACTTTGCCCAAAAAATATTGAGAGAAAAAAGTCACTATTTAAAAATCTGCAACATATAACCTTTTGTGAGAAAAAAAAACATATTCATTTTAGCTGTCCAGCTGATTAAACTGTTAATTATATCAAGTTATTGACTTGTAATATGTTGTGATGTCACATGAATGGAACCTTTTAAAAGAAACATCACAATGAGGGAGGCATTCCCTCCAAACATTTGGCCCAACAAAAAAAATAATAAACAAAAACCTTATTCCTGTTTCTGTGACATTGTAGATTTTTAGCTAAGTGTATGCCATGGTGAAGGCAATTTCTGAGTGTGGTGTGATCCCTATAGTCCAACTTTTCAAGGCATGTTAATTTTATTTTGTTGAGATGTTTCTTTGTCTAATGTCCCACTGTATAGACAAAGTTGAAATCAGTGGCTAAGTTAGAGGTCAGACTATAATACCATTCAACGTCCAAATAAAACCTATCAAAATAAATAAATATATAAATAATTGTATACATACATTCATATAAAAACAAGCTAAGATAAGCGAAGTCGTAGTGTGGTACAGTGAGACAAGTTTCACCTTTAACTAATATTTTCTATTTTCTTACTATATTGCATACATTGTCCTATATTCCCAGTTTAATAGCCGGTTGGTTGCTGATAGCACAGTCCCTCATAAATATAGGCAGAGATAAGCTGCTCTCACCATACACCGCAGCAGCAGCAGCACCTATTGTTTATACAGTCCATATGCAGACGCCGGGTCCCTGTAGCTCCCTGTCACAGCGGCTGCTCACTCACTCTGACGAACAGTGCTTTGGACACCCTCCTTACCCCACCTTTCACCCCTCCTCCTCCTTTCTTCACCAGGGGACAATTTAGCTCACTGACATATAGGACAACAGCAGTCTGCCCACCTGAGTCAGACCGACAGCTGTCCAGGAACTGTAATGATGTCATACATACCCCCTGCCCAAACGGGGACCTTCAGCATTCTGCCTGATGTGCAGATATGTGTGGGTGTATCCAGAGGTGGGGGTTGTACAGTGCGTTACTCAAGGGCTGGGGTGAGCCAACAGTGACTAGTGACACACAAGATTACCCTTGACAGCAGCAGCTCACTCTGACATTCCTGAAAAGGGGAATGCAAACATACACAATTTGTATTTATTATTTTAGTGAATTAGAGCAAAGTCATGGAGGAGGACGTATTGGACATGTTTACACTCAAATGTGACCCAGGTTTATTGTCACACAGCCGTGTGATCTGATTGGACGCTTGAGCTCCTTTTGTGCATGAGTCAATTGGGGCAAATTTATTCCACCGACATGTGTGGACCTCTGGGATGTCAGTGGGAAACAATATTAAGTATTATATCAGGAAATGTAACTTTTCTGCCACATCCTTGTGTCAAAGAAGATGTTTTGACTTTGACAAGAAGGTATATAATAAAGGTGGGGTAGCTGATTTTCACACTGCAAACACAATTTAGGTTTTAAATCTGACAACTTCCTCTCTTAAATCCTTCTACATGTCTACGTGTGTTTATTATGGTTGTAATTATGGCTTAAAAAATCTTACAAACAACAAAGTGAAACTGGAGAGGACCACTCAAGCACAGCCAATCAGAAAGCAGCATTCGGCTCTTGATTAGAATAAAAATTCTATATAATTAAATTCAGACAGTACTTGATGGTCTGATTTTTTCCACAAAGTGTTGCATTTATTTACAGTGATGCCCAGTTAACCTAAACATGTATGTTTTTGGAGGTGGGAGAAAACCGGAGTACCCGGAGAAAGCCCACGGTGACACAGGAAGAACATGCAAACTCATGAGATGTTGATATGTCCAACCCGGGAGTCGAACCCTCAACCTCCTTATAGCCAAAGCTCTAACCACTCTGCTACTACTTTTTTCCTCTCATAAGGCCCAAAGTCACTAGGATAGACTCCAGTCACCCACGACCCCAACGGGATTAAGCGGAAGAAAATTAATGAATGAATGTTGCATTTATCATTTACTTTTCAGTAGAAACACAAAGTTTACCAATTTATAACTAAAAAGGTTAGTTACTAGTTTTAGACAGTTTATTGAAACATTACTTCTGACCTCTACACTCTTCATCTAAGTAATATTTTGTCTTTTCAAACTTTTAAGAAAGATTCATGAGTGACTATATGACTCATTGGGTTGAAAGCAGGCTTTAGGCCTACTTTTTGAGTGAGGAAAAACTAAATGTATGTTAGTGATGTTGAAAACAATTTGAAGGGTTTTGACACCTTCTTCACTGAGTATTAGTTATCCAATTTTTTGTAATTATTGTAATAATTTTGTTTCATAGCAAAAAAAAAAAATAAATAAATAAATAAAAGCACTCACATTTCGCTGGCACACATTTGACCTGCAACTGTTGGCTTGTCTCCATGGAGATTGATAAGTTCAGTGTTATATTGTAGAACATACATGGCAACAACACATCTGTGGAGAAAAGGCAGCACCACACTGCACACCCAAAAATAAATAAACACACAGTACAAAGAAAAGTACTGTCTATGTTGACTAAAAAATGTGAATATTGTAATTAATGTTTTGTAAATAAAGGTTAAATGCAATACAAAACTTTTTTTGGAAGCATGGTGCTTGATGATTTTGGCCATATTTTATTACAGTTAATAGCTACAAAAAGACAGAATGAGAAATTGCAGTGGTAAAAGTCTCCTTGACTGTAAATAGCAGAATGCTCAAGCTCAGTGTGCCTTGTCCACCCTCTGCACCTTTTCCGAGTGTACCATTTTGGTCTGTTCTTATAAAATGTACTTGAAGCACCTGGGGCGTGAAGTAATGCATTTATTCCTTGAACTCTCAAAGTCAAACAGTTTTTCGGCGGCGCATGTTCTGCTGTTGTAGGTGATGTTGACACCGACTGTTGACAATGTGAAGTGAATGCAGTTTGGTTTTTGTGCTACTCCTGCACTTCTCATTATGATCCCATTACCTCCACTCACAAATGTTTCACTGATGCGAGAACAATAGAATATTCATTATCATTTTTATACAATCAGTGATTACGGAGTGAAATGCAATTACCAGCAGTGCCCCAACTGCAAACACCCTTGTTATTCATGCTTTACACAATAATAAATCTACTATTACCTCTAGGTTTTAATGGAAATGCTCAGGCAACTGTCACCAATAAAATGGACATTTTACATAAGGCCTACATCATAATGAAAAGAGGAAGATACAGTATATTTTAAAGCTGAAAAATAATAATAAATTGCAAAAAACTTACCAATAAACCTAGCAAACTTGTAAACAAAGCTACAAAGAGTTACTTCAACCTTGAAAAACTCGAATGACAACTGACAATATGAAGAAGAAGATAAAGAATGATAAACATCCTTCATATACTGTGATTTTTGCACTATTGAGCGTACCTGAATATATCTAAAAAATAAAAATAAAATATGTACAGTATATATAGAGAGGCCTTACCTGTTCATATTAAGTCAATAAGAATCTATAATTTAGCTGCGTCTTTGTATAGACCAAAGGGTTTAAAGCTTGTGAAAAAGCAGGGGCTTATAGTCCGGAAATTATTTAAGATATAAATAGATAGATTTAATTGCATCTAGACCGCAGAGTTCAAAGCTTGTGAAAAAAGCAGGGGCTTTTAGTCCAGAAATTAAGGTATTTAAGATTTATAATAGATTTAATTGCATCTCTGTATAGACCAAAGGGTTAAATTTCCGGACTAAAAGCAGGGGCAATATAGTCCGGAAATTATTTAAAAAATAAATATATATATATATATTAGATTTAATTGGAAAATTACACCATAAAACATTTTGCGACCACCAGACTATGCTTCCCCTACTTTGGAAACCCCTTGCTTAAATCCTGGCGTGTGCTGAAGGAGCAGAAGAGGAAATCATTCAGATTGTAGAGACTCTGGAGGCCAAAATGAAAACCTAAAGCAAAAGTGGTGTTGCAGGTACTGAGTCTATGACAGTGGAGACGCCTGGTAAGGATCGACCTATACAAAAAGTTGTAGCAAATTTTAGAAAAAAAAATAATATTTCTGTTATTGCAATATATATCTTTACTACTGATATTATGCCTAATATCGCCTTTAGTAACTTCAAACCATTCCAGCACATGTTTGAGTGACTCACCTTTGGTTGGAGGGTAGAAGGCACAGCTTCACTTTGCCCCGTGGTAGAGATGGCTACAGGTTTAAATAATACCTGCAATAAAAAAGGACTAAATGAATAATGCATAAAGTTATAAAGCACTTTGAAGATCTGAGATAGCACCATGAGACAAATTATAGCGACACTTATTAGTACCATGTCAGTAACTATCACCACTGCAGGCTACCAGAGTCTCATTCCTGCTGCGTACACTACTCCAGAAACCTTGTTCTGGTCCTAAACTGCCCTGGAGAGATTGTGCCCTGATTTTTTTTTTCTTTCCAGTGGGAATCGGGCTAAAAGGAAAGTGAAAAATGTGGAGAAAGCACCAAATGAAATATAATGCCTTTCAAAAAACCAATGAGTCACAGGTTCAAGCCTCCTCTAAAGCGAATAAACCAAGCTCTGCTGAGTTGTGCCACAGAACAAGTGATCGGGACAAGGTCACAGTGATGCATGCTGGGTTTAGGAGTTGAAATTCTCAAAAATACTGTAACAAGCACTGACGCAATTACAGTTATGC